>JBBDGP010002438.1:0-447500 GCA_037952835.1 Lithobates septentrionalis
TGAAACGCGTATCTATGAGTAAGCGCTCTGTACGAGTGTGAAACGCGTATCTATGAGTAAGCGTTCTGTACGAGTGTGAAACGCGTATCTATGAGTAAGCGCTCTGTACGAGTGTGAAACGAGTATCTATGAGTAAGCGCTCTGTACGAGTGTGAAACGCGTATCTATGAGTAAGCGTTCTGTACGAGTGTGAAACGCGTATCTATGAGTAAGCGCTCTGTACGAGTGTGAAACGAGTATCTATGAGTAAGCGCTCTGTACGAGTGTGAAACGAGTATCTATGAGTAAGCACTCTGTACGAGTGTGAAACGCGTATCTATGAGTAAGCGCTCTGTACGAGTGTGAAACGCGTATCTATGAGTAAGCGTTCTGTACGAGTGTGAACGCGTATCTATGAGTAAGCACTCTGTACGAGTGTGAAACGCGTTATCTATGAGTAAGCACTCTGTACGAGTGTGAAACGCGTATCTATGAGTAAGCGCTCTGTACGAGTGTGAAACGCGTATCTATGAGTAAGCGTCTGTACGAGTGTGAAACGCGTTATCTATGAGTAAGCGCTCTGTACGAGTGTGAAACGTGTATCTATGAGTAAGCGCTCTGTACGAGTGTGAAATGCGTATCTATGAGTAAGCGCTCTGTACGAGTGTGAAACGAGTATCTATGAGTAAGCGCTCTGTACGAGTGTGAAACGAGTATCTATGAGTAAGCGCTCTGTACGAGTGTGAAACGCGTATCTATGAGTAAGCGCTCTGTACGAGTGTGAAACGCGTATCTATGAGTAAGCGCTCTGTACGAGTGTGAAACGCGTATCTATGAGTAAGCGTTCTGTACGAGTGTGAAACGCGTATCTATGAGTAAGCCTCTGTACGAGTGTGAAACGCGTATCTATGAGTAAGCACTCTGTACGAGTGTGAAACGCGTATCTATGAGTAAGCACTCTGTACGAGTGTGAAACGCGTATCTATGAGTAAGCGCTCTGTACGAGTGTGAAACGCGTATCTATGAGTAAGCGCTCTGTACGAGTGTGAAACGCGTATCTATGAGTAAGCGCTCTGTACGAGTGTGAAACGCGTATCTATGAGTAAGCGCTCTGTACGAGTGTGAAACGCGTATCTATGAGTAAGCGCTCTGTACGAGTGTGAAACGCGTATCTATGAGTAAGCGCTCTGTACGAGTGTGAAACGCGTATCTATGAGTAAGCGCTCTGTACGAGTGTGAAACACGTATCTATGAGTAAGCGCTCTGTACGAGTGTGAAACGCGTATCTATGAGTAAGCACTCTGTACGAGTGTGAAACGCGTATCTATGAGTAAGCACTCTGTACGAGTGTGAAACGCGTATCTATGAGTAAGCGTTCTGTACGAGTGTGAAACACGTATCTATGAGTAAGCGCTCTGTACGAGTGTGAAACGCGTATCTATGAGTAAACGCTCTGTACGAGTGTGAAACGCGTATCTATGAGTAAGCACTCTGTACGAGTGTGAAACGCGTATCTATGAGTAAGCGTTCTGTACGAGTGTGAAACACGTATCTATGAGTAAGCGCTCTGTACGAGTGTGAAACCGCGTATCTATGAGTAAACGCTCTGTACGAGTGTGAAACGCGTATCTATGAGTAAGCGCTCTGTACGAGTGTGAAACGCGTATCTATGAGTAAGCGCTCTGTACGAGTGTGAAACGCGTATCTATGAGTAAGCGCTCTGTACGAGAAGCGCTCTGTACGAGTGTGAAACGCGTATCTATGAGTAAGCGCTCTGTACGAGTGTGAAACGAGTATTTATGAGTAAGCGCTCTGTACGAGTGTGAAACGAGTATCTATGAGTAAGCGCTCTGTACGAGTGTGAAACGCGTATCTATGAGTAAGCACTCTGTACGAGTGTGAAACGTGTATCTATGAGTAAGCGCTCTGTACGAGTGTGAAACGCGTATCTATGAGTAAGCACTCTGTACGAGTGTGAAACGCGTATCTATGAGTAAGCGCTCTGTACGAGTGTGAAACGCGTATCTATGAGTAAGCGCTCTGTACGAGTGTGAAACACGTATCTATGAGTAAGCGCTCTGTACAAGTGTGAAACGCGTATCTATGAGTAAGCGCTCTGTACGAGTGTGAAACACGTATCTATGAGTAAGCGCTCTGTACGAGTGTGAAACACGTATCTATGAGTAAGCGCTCTGTACGAGTGTGAAACGCGTATCTATGAGTAAGCGTTCTGTACGAGTGTGAAACACGTATCTATGAGTAAGCACTCTGTACGAGTGTGAAACGCGTATCTATGAGTAAGCGCTCTGTACGAGTGTGAAACACGTATCTATGAGTAAGCGCTCTGTACGAGTGTGAAACACGTATCTATGAGTAAGCGCTCTGTACGAGTGTGAAACGCGTATCTATGAGTAAGCGTTCTGTACGAGTGTGAAACACGTATCTATGAGTAAGCGCTCTGTACGAGTGTGAAACCGCGTATCTATGAGTAAACGCTCTGTACGAGTGTGAAACGCGTATCTATGAGTAAGCGCTCTGTACGAGTGTGAAACGCGTATCTATGAGTAAGCGCTCTGTACGAGTGTGAAACGCGTATCTATGAGTAAGCGCTCTGTACGAGTGTGAAACGCGTATCTATGAGTAAGCGCTCTGTACGAGTGTGAAACGCGTATCTATGAGTAAGCGCTCTGTACGAGTGTGAAACGCGTATCTATGAGTAAGCGCTCTGTACGAGTGTGAAACGCGTATCTATGAGTAAGCGCTCTGTACGAGTGTGAAACGCGTATCTATGAGTAAGCGCTCTGTACGAGTGTGAAACGCGTATCTATGAGTAAGCGCTCTGTACGAGTGTGAAACGCGTATCTATGAGTAAGCGCTCTGTACGAGTGTGAAACGCGTATCTATGAGTAAGCGCTCTGTACGAGTGTGAAACGCGTATCTATGAGTAAGCGCTCTGTACGAGTGTGAAACCGCGTATCTATGAGTAAACGCTCTGTACGAGTGTGAAACGCGTTATCTATGAGTAAGCGCTCTGTACGAGTGTGAAACGCGTATCTATGAGTAAGCGCTCTGTACGAGTGTGAAACGCGTATCTATGAGTAAGCGCTCTGTACGAGTGTGAAACGCGTATCTATGAGTAAGCGCTCTGTACGAGTGTGAAACGAGTATCTATGAGTAAGCGCTCTGTACGAGTGTGAAACGCGTATCTATGAGTAAGCGCTCTGTACGAGTGTGAAACGCGTATCTATGAGTAAGCGCTCTGTACGAGTGTGAAACCGCGTATCTATGAGTAAACGCTCTGTACGAGTGTGAAACGCGTATCTATGAGTAAGCGTTCTGTACGAGTGTGAAACGCGTATCTATGAGTAAGCGCTCTGTACGAGTGTGAAACGTGTATCTATGAGTAAGCGTTCTGTACGAGTGTGAAACGTGTATCTATGAGTAAGCGCTCTGTACGAGTGTGAAACGCGTATCTATGAGTAAGCGTTCTGTACGAGTGTGAAACGCGTATCTATGAGTAAGCGCTCTGTACGAGTGTGAAACGCGTATCTATGAGTAAGCGCTCTGTACGAGTGTGAAACGCGTATCTATGAGTAAGCGCTCTATACGAGTGTGAAACGCGTATCTATGAGTAAGCGCTCTGTACGAGTGTGAAACGCGTATCTATGAGTAAGCGCTCTGTACGAGTGTGAAACGCGTATCTATGAGTAAGCGCTCTGTACGAGTGTGAAACCGCGTATCTATGAGTAAACGCTCTGTACGAGTGTGAAACGCGTATCTATGAGTAAGCGCTCTGTACGAGTGTGAAACGCGTATCTATGAGTAAGCGCTCTGTACGAGTGTGAAACGCGTATCTATGAGTAAGCGCTCTGTACGAGTGTGAAACGCGTATCTATGAGTAAGCGCTCTGTACGAGTGTGAAACGAGTATCTATGAGTAAGCGCTCTGTACGAGTGTGAAACGCGTATCTATGAGTAAGCGCTCTGTACGAGTGTGAAACGCGTATCTATGAGTAAGCGCTCTGTACGAGTGTGAAACCGCATATCTATGAGTAAACGGCTCTGTACGAGTGTGAAACGCGTATCTATGAGTAAGCGTTCTGTACGAGTGTGAAACGGGTATCTATGAGTAAGCGCTCTGTACGAGTGTGAAACGTGTATCTATGAGTAAGCGTTCTGTACGAGTGTGAAACGCGTATCTATGAGTAAGCGCTCTGTACGAGTGTGAAACGCGTATCTATGAGTAAGCGCTCTGTACGAGTGTGAAACGCGTATCTATGAGTAAGCGCTCTGTACGAGTGTGAAACGCGTATCTATGAGTAAGCGCTCTGTACGAGTGTGAAACGCGTATCTATGAGTAAGCGCTCTGTACGAGTGTGAAACGCGTATCTATGAGTAAGCGCTCTGTACGAGTGTGAAACGCGTATCTATGAGTAAGCGCTCTGTACGAGTGTGAAACGCGTATCTATGAGTAAGCGCTCTGTACGAGTGTGAAACACGTATCTATGAGTAAGCGCTCTGTACGAGTGTGAAACGCGTATCTATGAGTAAGCGTTCTGTACGAGTGTGAAACACGTATCTATGAGTAAGCGCTCTGTACGAGTGTGAAACCGCGTATCTATGAGTAAACGCTCTGTACGAGTGTGAAACGCGTATCTATGAGTAAGCGCTCTGTACGAGTGTGAAACGCGTATCTATGAGTAAGCGCTCTGTACGAGTGTGAAACGCGTATCTATGAGTAAGCGCTCTGTACGAGTGTGAAACGCGTATCTATGAGTAAGCGCTCTGTACGAGTGTGAAACGCGTATCTATGAGTAAGCGCTCTGTACGAGTGTGAAACGCGTATCTATGAGTAAGCGCTCTGTACGAGTGTGAAACGCGTATCTATGAGTAAGCGCTCTGTACGAGTGTGAAACGCGTATCTATGAGTAAGCGCTCTGTACGAGTGTGAAACGCGTATCTATGAGTAAGCGCTCTGTACGAGTGTGAAACGCGTATCTATGAGTAAGCGCTCTGTACGAGTGTGAAACGCGTATCTATGAGTAAGCGCTCTGTACGAGTGTGAAACGCGTATCTATGAGTAAGCGCTCTGTACGAGTGTGAAACGCGTATCTATGAGTAAGCGCTCTGTACGAGTGTGAAACGCGTATCTATGAGTAAGCGCTCTGTACGAGTGTGAAACCGCGTATCTATGAGTAAGCGCTCTGTACGAGTGTGAAACGCGTATCTATGAGTAAGCGTTCTGTACGAGTGTGAAACGCGTATCTATGAGTAAGCGCTCTGTACGAGTGTGAAACGCGTATCTATGAGTAAGCGTTCTGTACGAGTGTGAAACGCGTATCTATGAGTAAGCGCTCTGTACGAGTGTGAAACCGCGTATCTATGAGTAAACGCTCTGTACGAGTGTGAAACGCGTATCTATGAGTAAGCGCTCTGTACGAGTGTGAAACGCGTATCTATGAGTAAGCGCTCTGTACGAGTGTGAAACGCGTATCTATGAGTAAGCGCTCTGTACGAGTGTGAAACGCGTATCTATGAGTAAGCGCTCTGTACGAGTGTGAAACGCGTATCTATGAGTAAGCGCTCTGTACGAGTGTGAAACGCGTATCTATGAGTAAGCGCTCTGTACGAGTGTGAAACGCGTATCTATGAGTAAGCGCTCTGTACGAGTGTGAAACGAGTATCTATGAGTAAGCGCTCTGTACGAGTGTGAAACGCGTATCTATGAGTAAGCGCTCTGTACGAGTGTGAAACGCGTATCTATGAGTAAGCGCTCTGTACGAGTGTGAAACCGCGTATCTATGAGTAAACGCTCTGTACGAGTGTGAAACGCGTATCTATGAGTAAGCGTTCTGTACGAGTGTGAAACGCGTATCTATGAGTAAGCGCTCTGTACGAGTGTGAAACGCGTATCTATGAGTAAGCGTTCTGTACGAGTGTGAAACTTGTATCTATGAGTAAGCGCTCTGTACGAGTGTGAAACGCGTATCTATGAGTAAGCGTTCTGTACGAGTGTGAAACGCGTATCTATGAGTAAGCGCTCTGTACGAGTGTGAAACGCGTATCTATGAGTAAGCGTTCTGTACGAGTGTGAAACGCGTATCTATGAGTAAGCGCTCTGTACGAGTGTGAAACCGCGTATCTATGAGTAACGCTCTGTACGAGTGTGAAACGCGTATCTATGAGTAAGCGCTCTGTACGAGTGTGAAACGCATATCTATGAGTAAGCGCTCTGTACGAGTGTGAAACGTGTATCTATGAGTAAGCGCTCTGTACGAGTGTGAAACGCGTATCTATGAGTAAGCGCTCTGTACGAGTGTGAAACGCGTATCTATGAGTAAGCGCTCTGTACGAGTGTGAAACGCGTATCTATGAGTAAGCGCTCTGTACGAGTGTGAAACGCGTATCTATGAGTAAGCGCTCTGTACGAGTGTGAAACGCGTATCTATGAGTAAGCGCTCTGTACGAGTGTGAAACGCGTATCTATGAGTAAGCGCTCTGTACGAGTGTGAAACCGCGTATCTATGAGTAAACGCTCTGTACGAGTGTGAAACGCGTATCTATGAGTAAGCGTTCTGTACGAGTGTGAAACGCGTATCTATGAGTAAGCGCTCTGTACGAGTGTGAAACGCGTATCTATGAGTAAGCGTTCTGTACGAGTGTGAAACGCGTATCTATGAGTAAGCGCTCTGTACGAGTGTGAAACCGCGTATCTATGAGTAAACGCTCTGTACGAGTGTGAAACGCGTATCTATGAGTAAGCGCTCTGTACGAGTGTGAAACGCGTATCTATGAGTAAGCGCTCTGTACGAGTGTGAAACGCGTATCTATGAGTAAGCGCTCTGTACGAGTGTGAAACGCGTATCTATGAGTAAGCGCTCTGTACGAGTGTGAAACGCGTATCTATGAGTAAGCGCTCTGTACGAGTGTGAAACGCGTATCTATGAGTAAGCGCTCTGTACGAGTGTGAAACGAGTATCTATGAGTAAGCGCTCTGTACGAGTGTGAAACGCGTATCTATGAGTAAGCGCTCTGTACGAGTGTGAAACGCGTATCTATGAGTAAGCGCTCTGTACGAGTGTGAAACGCGTATCTATGAGTAAGCGCTCTGTACGAGTGTGAAACCGCGTATCTATGAGTAAACGCTCTGTACGAGTGTGAAACGCGTATCTATGAGTAAGCGTTCTGTACGAGTGTGAAACGCGTATCTATGAGTAAGCGCTCTGTACGAGTGTGAAACGCGTATCTATGAGTAAGCGTTCTGTACGAGTGTGAAACGCGTATCTATGAGTAAGCGCTCTGTACGAGTGTGAAACCGCGTATCTATGAGTAAACGCTCTGTACGAGTGTGAAACGCGTATCTATGAGTAAGCGCTCTGTACGAGTGTGAAACGCGTATCTATGAGTAAGCGCTCTGTACGAGTGTGAAACGTGTATCTATGAGTAAGCGCTCTGTACGAGTGTGAAACGCGTATCTATGAGTAAGCGCTCTGTACGAGTGTGAAACGCGTATCTATGAGTAAGCGCTCTGTACGAGTGTGAAACGCGTATCTATGAGTAAGCGTTCTGTACGAGTGTGAAACGCGTATCTATGAGTAAGCGCTCTGTACGAGTGTGAAACGCGTATCTATGAGTAAGCGCTCTGTACGAGTGTGAAACGTGTATCTATGAGTAAGCGCTCTGTACGAGTGTGAAACGCGTATCTATGAGTAAGCGCTCTGTACGAGTGTGAAACGCGTATCTATGAGTAAGCGCTCTGTACGAGTGTGAAACGCGTATCTATGAGTAAGCGCTCTGTACGAGTGTGAAACGCGTATCTATGAGTAAGCGCTCTGTACGAGTGTGAAACGCGTATCTATGAGTAAGCGCTCTGTACGAGTGTGAAACGCGTATCTATGAGTAAGCGCTCTGTACGAGTGTGAAACGCGTATCTATGAGTAAGCGCTCTGTACGAGTGTGAAACGCGTATCTATGAGTAAGCGCTCTGTACGAGTGTGAAACGCGTATCTATGAGTAAGCGCTCTGTACGAGTGTGAAACCGCGTATCTATGAGTAAACGCTCTGTACGAGTGTGAAACGCGTATCTATGAGTAAGCGTTCTGTACGAGTGTGAAACGCGTATCTATGAGTAAGCGCTCTGTACGAGTGTGAAACGCGTATCTATGAGTAAGCGTTCTGTACGAGTGTGAAACGCGTATCTATGAGTAAGCGCTCTGTACGAGTGTGAAACCGCGTATCTATGAGTAAACGCTCTGTACGAGTGTGAAACGCGTATCTATGAGTAAGCGCTCTGTACGAGTGTGAAACGCGTATCTATGAGTAAGCGCTCTGTACGAGTGTGAAACGCGTATCTATGAGTAAGCGCTCTGTACGAGTGTGAAACGCGTATCTATGAGTAAGCGCTCTGTACGAGTGTGAAACGCGTATCTATGAGTAAGCGCTCTGTACGAGTGTGAAACGCGTATCTATGAGTAAGCGCTCTGTACGAGTGTGAAACGCGTATCTATGAGTAAGCGCTCTGTACGAGTGTGAAACGAGTATCTATGAGTAAGCGCTCTGTACGAGTGTGAAACGCGTATCTATGAGTAAGCGCTCTGTACGAGTGTGAAACGCGTATCTATGAGTAAGCGCTCTGTACGAGTGTGAAACCGCGTATCTATGAGTAAACGCTCTGTACGAGTGTGAAACGCGTATCTATGAGTAAGCGTTCTGTACGAGTGTGAAACGCGTATCTATGAGTAAGCGCTCTGTACGAGTGTGAAACGCGTATCTATGAGTAAGCGTTCTGTACGAGTGTGAAACGCGTATCTATGAGTAAGCGCTCTGTACGAGTGTGAAACCGCGTATCTATGAGTAAACGCTCTGTACGAGTGTGAAACGCGTATCTATGAGTAAGCGCTCTGTACGAGTGTGAAACGCGTATCTATGAGTAAGCGTTCTGTACGAGTGTGAAACGCGTATCTATGAGTAAGCGCTCTGTACGAGTGTGAAACCGCGTATCTATGAGTAAACGCTCTGTACGAGTGTGAAACGCGTATCTATGAGTAAGCGCTCTGTACGAGTGTGAAACGCATATCTATGAGTAAGCGCTCTGTACGAGTGTGAAACGCGTATCTATGAGTAAGCGCTCTGTACGAGTGTGAAACGCGTATCTATGAGTAAGCGCTCTGTACGAGTGTGAAACGCGTATCTATGAGTAAGCGCTCTGTACGAGTGTGAAACGCGTATCTATGAGTAAGCGCTCTGTACGAGTGTGAAACGCGTATCTATGAGTAAGCGCTCTGTACGAGTGTGAAACCGCGTATCTATGAGTAAACGCTCTGTACGAGTGTGAAACGCGTATCTATGAGTAAGCGTTCTGTACGAGTGTGAAACGCGTATCTATGAGTAAGCGCTCTGTACGAGTGTGAAACGCGTATCTATGAGTAAGCGTTCTGTACGAGTGTGAAACGCGTATCTATGAGTAAGCGCTCTGTACGAGTGTGAAACCGCGTATCTATGAGTAAACGCTCTGTACGAGTGTGAAACGCGTATCTATGAGTAAGCGCTCTGTACGAGTGTGAAACGCGTATCTATGAGTAAGCGCTCTGTACGAGTGTGAAACGCGTATCTATGAGTAAGCGCTCTGTACGAGTGTGAAACGCGTATCTATGAGTAAGCGCTCTGTACGAGTGTGAAACGCGTATCTATGAGTAAGCGCTCTGTACGAGTGTGAAACGCGTATCTATGAGTAAGCGCTCTGTACGAGTGTGAAACGCGTATCTATGAGTAAGCGCTCTGTACGAGTGTGAAACGCGTATCTATGAGTAAGCGCTCTGTACGAGTGTGAAACGAGTATCTAT
This sequence comes from Lithobates septentrionalis, assembly GCA_037952835.1. Classification (NCBI taxonomy): domain Eukaryota; kingdom Metazoa; phylum Chordata; class Amphibia; order Anura; family Ranidae; genus Lithobates; species Lithobates septentrionalis. The sequence continues at coordinate 9,821 of JBBDGP010002438.1, forward strand.
GAGTAAGCGCTCTGTACGAGTGTGAAACGCGTATCTATGAGTAAGCGCTCTGTACGAGTGTGAAACCGCGTATCTATGAGTAAACGCTCTGTACGAGTGTGAAACGCGTATCTATGAGTAAGCGTTCTGTACGAGTGTGAAACGCGTATCTATGAGTAAGCGCTCTGTACGAGTGTGAAACGCGTATCTATGAGTAAGCGTTCTGTACGAGTGTGAAACTTGTATCTATGAGTAAGCGCTCTGTACGAGTGTGAAACGCATATCTATGAGTAAGCGTTCTGTACGAGTGTGAAACGCGTATCTATGAGTAAGCGCTCTGTACGAGTGTGAAACGCGTATCTATGAGTAAGCGTTCTGTACGAGTGTGAAACGCGTATCTATGAGTAAGCGCTCTGTACGAGTGTGAAACCGCGTATCTATGAGTAAACGCTCTGTACGAGTGTGAAACGCGTATCTATGAGTAAGCGCTCTGTACGAGTGTGAAACGCATATCTATGAGTAAGCGCTCTGTACGAGTGTGAAACGTGTATCTATGAGTAAGCGCTCTGTACGAGTGTGAAACGCGTATCTATGAGTAAGCGCTCTGTACGAGTGTGAAACGAGTATCTATGAGTAAGCGCTCTGTACGAGTGTGAAACGCGTATCTATGAGTAAGCGCTCTGTACGAGTGTGAAACGCGTATCTATGAGTAAGCGCTCTGTACGAGTGTGAAACCGCGTATCTATGAGTAAGCGCTCTGTACGAGTGTGAAACGTGTATCTATGAGTAAACGCTCTGTACGAGTGTGAAACGCGTATCTATGAGTAAGCGCTCTGTACGAGTGTGAAACGCGTATCTATGAGTAAGCGTTCTGTACGAGTGTGAAACGTGTATCTATGAGTAAGCGCTCTGTACGAGTGTGAAACGCGTATCTATGAGTAAGCGTTCTGTACGAGTGTGAAACGTGTATCTATGAGTAAGCGCTCTGTACGAGTGTGAAACGCGTATCTATGAGTAAGCGCTCTGTACGAGTGTGAAACACTTATCTATGAGTAAGCGCTCTGTACGAGTGTGAAACGCGTATCTATGAGTAAGCGCTCTGTACGAGTGTGAAACACGTATCTATGAGTAAGCGCTCTGTACGAGTGTGAAACGAGTATCTATGAGTAAGCACTCTGTACGAGTGTGAAACCGCGTATCTATGAGTAAACGCTCTGTACGAGTGTGAAACGCGTATCTATGAGTAAGCGCTCTGTACGAGTGTGAAACGCGTATCTATGAGTAAGCGCTCTGTACGAGTGTGAAACGTGTATCTATGAGTAAGCGCTCTGTACGAGTGTGAAACGCGTATCTATGAGTAAGCGCTCTGTACGAGTGTGAAACGAGTATCTATGAGTAAGCGCTCTGTACGAGTGTGAAACGCGTATCTATGAGTAAGCGCTCTGTACGAGTGTGAAACGCGTATCTATGAGTAAGCGCTCTGTACGAGTGTGAAACCGCGTATCTATGAGTAAACGCTCTGTACGAGTGTGAAACGCGTATCTATGAGTAAGCGTTCTGTACGAGTGTGAAACGCGTATCTATGAGTAAGCGCTCTGTACGAGTGTGAAACGCGTATCTATGAGTAAGCGTTCTGTACGAGTGTGAAACGTGTATCTATGAGTAAGCGCTCTGTACGAGTGTGAAACGCGTATCTATGAGTAAGCGCTCTGTACGAGTGTGAAACGAGTATCTATGAGTAAGCGCTCTGTACGAGTGTGAAACGCGTATCTATGAGTAAGCGTTCTGTACGAGTGTGAAACGAGTATCTATGAGTAAGCGCTCTGTACGAGTGTGAAACGAGTATCTATGAGTAAGCGCTCTGTACGAGTGTGAAACGCGTATCTATGAGTAAGCGCTCTGCACGAGTGTGAAACGCGTTAGCTGCTAAGCTGTACCATTCCAGCAGTGTCATTATGTCCTATTTACTTATTCAATAAAGAAGAATTTTATCTGCCTATTCCGGTGTGCGGCTGTCCAGATCCTTCTACCTGATCATATCTGTACCAGCAATTGCCAGCACCTGGGGCTCTCTCTTTCTTGCCATTGGAGGAAAGGAGAATTTAGTTTGGATTGTCCGGAGCGGTGGTAACTATCTTTATCTTATTCAGTGTCATTTTTTTCAGTGGCATTTTTATAGCACTGATCAATGTAATAATGTCACTGGTCCCCAAAAAGTGTCATTTGGGGTCACATTTGTCCGCCGCAATGTCGCAGTCCCGCAAAAAAATTGCAGATCCCGGCCATTACTAGTAAAGACAATAAAAATAAAAAAAAGAAAAGTCCCTAAATCTATCCCATGGTTTGTAGACGCAATAACTTTTGCGCAAACCAATTAATATACACCTATTGCGATTTTTCTTTTTTTACCAAACATGTAGAAAAATATATATCGGCCTAAACTGATGAATAAATGTGTTTTTTTTTTTTTGTTTTTTTTTTTTATATATATTTTGTTTTTGGATATGTATTATAGCAAAAAGTTAAAAAAAAATATATATATTTTTTTTTTAAATTGTTGCTCTTTGTTTGTTTATTATTATTATTATTATTATACGAGATTTATATAGCGCCAACAGTTTACTCAGCGCTTTACAATGTATAAGGGGGACAACACAATTACAGTACAGTTCAATACAAAATGTTTATAGCATAAAAAATAAAAACCGCAGAGGCGATCAAATCCCACCAAAAGAAATCTCTATTTGTGGGAATAAAATTACGTCAATGTTGTTTGGGTGCAACGCCGCACGACCGCGCAATTGTCAGTTAAAGCGACGCAGTCCCGTATCGCAAAAAAAAGGGCTGGTCATTAAGGGGGCAAATCCTTCCGGTCCTTAGGTGGTTAAAGCAGTAGTATACTAGCACTAAAGCAGAAGCATACTAGCACATTATGATATTAACTTGCAGAGGACCGGATTTTTTTTTTCTTTTTTTTGAGTGTAGTGTTTACCACCCTCCCCCCAGATTGACAAGGCTGCTGTGGCTCCTGTTCTCATTCCTCCAGAGTTTTGTCTCTCTAATACAGGAGGTGTGTTAGTGGCAGATCACCAGGTGAAAACAGAGGGGGAAAAAAAGCCAAAGAAAAAAAAAAAAAAAACAAATGCAGCCACCACATCTAATGATTGGTAAGCTGCAATATATTACATTTTTTTGGTTTTGAGTTTATTACCACTTTTATTGCATAGTTACATTGATCCAGCTTGGCATGGTTTGGCATTGGTCTACCCTGGCACAATGTAAGTATGCATATCTTATGCCACTGAGGAAGCTAACAATCACTAGTAGTCAGCGCCATGATGGAGATAGCCCATGATCCTCCAGGTCCTGTGCCAGGCTGCTGCCCTCTGCACACTAAATCCTGGTACACACTAGGCTTCGGTCGGAGCCGCTGTACTAACTATGCGAAGTTAGTACAGCGATCTCCCCGCTGAGCTGTTGTGTTCTGAGAGGGGGACATTCCCCCCCGCCAGAACAATCCAATCAGCGCTCTCCGCCATTGACTGAAAGCGCTGATCGAGAGTCGGTCGGCTTCTGGTTTTCCAGCATGCTCGTCCATCAGCAGCCGGGCAAACACTTTGTCTGATTGGATGCAGTGGAGAGGAGGAGGGGGGGTCACGATCTCCACTTCATCCAACCAGAAAATGCCTTGTATTTATTGTGAGAAATCCAAGGTGTTCTGTGATTTGCAGTGATGATGAGCGGGGAGAACCCGTGTGTTCAGGCACAGGACCTGGAAGATTGCAGATTTCTATGTAGTAGCACCAACTTTTACAGTGATTGTTAGCCTCCGATATTAGATACGCATTGTTTAGAAAAAAAGAAAAAAAAATACGCATATTTACTGTACATACCAAGCTGGATCAATGTAACGAAAATCTTGCCCGGTTTCAGCTTTAAGCCGTATGTAACATGTGCCCCCTGGTGTGCGTTGTGCACATGCTCAGTGCTTGGATTTTCTTTTTAAATTTATATTACACTCGAAAGTTTATTTAACTCTTCTGTGTGCAGCAACACGTCGCAATGCGTTATAGAAGGTCGCAAACGTGCTGCGCAAAAGTGCGACTCGTTCTACTGAAGCAATAAAGACGGATTCCTTGTCTATGTGTTGAGACCGTCACAACCCAACAGGGCCGGTGTGAATGAGCTCAAGAGACCGCGGGATTCCTGCTGTTTCCTGTATTATATCGGCTCACCATAATGTGGATGGTTGTGTTGTGTGGTTGATCTCTTGTATTCTCCAGGGCATGTCGCTGATAAGACTGATTTTCACTTATCACTTTACCTTATCATGGCTTGCAGCATATGTCTGCAGTGGAAGTGTCTGCTGATGCAAAGTCACGGCCAGCAGTTGGCCCAGGACACACAGCGCCCCCTGCTGTGCATAGGAGATCATTGTTATTGACTTTAACCACTTCAGCCCCGGAAGATTTTACCCCCTTCCTGACCAGAGCACTTTTTACAATTTGGCACTGCGTCGCTTTAACTGCTAATTGCGCGGACATGCAATGCTGTACCCAAATGAAATTTGCGTCCTTTTCTTCCCACAAATAGAGCTTTCTTTTGATGGTATTTGATCACCTCTGCCGTTTTTATTTTTTGCGCTATAAACGGAAAAAGACCGAAAATTTTGAAAAAAAATGATATTTTCTACTTTTTGTTATAAAAAAAATCCAATAAACTAAATTTTAGTCATACATTTAGGCCAAAATGTATTCGGCCACATGTCTTTGGTAAAAAAAATGTCAATAAGCGTATATTTATTGGTTTGCGCAAAAGTTATAGCGTCTACAAACTAGGGTACATTTTCTGTCATTTACACAGCTTTTAGTTTATGACTGCCTATGTCATTTCTTGAGGTGCTAAAATGGCAGGGCAGTACAAAACCCCCCAAATGACCCCATTTTGGAAAGTAGACACCCCAAGGAAATTGCTGAGAGGCATGTTGAACCCATTGAATATTTATTTTTTTTGTCCCAAGTGATTGAATAATGACAAAAAAAAAAAAAAAAATTTACAAAAAGTTGTCACTAAATGATATATTGCTCACACAGGCCATGGGCATATGTGGAATTGCACCCCAAAATACATTCAGCTGCTTCTCCTGAGTATGGGGATACCACATGTGTGGGACTTTTTGGGAGCCTAGCCGCGTACGGGGCCCCGAAAACCAAGCACCGCCTTCAGGATTTCTAAGGGCATAAATTTTTGATTTCACTCCTCACTACCTATCACAGTTTTGAAGGCCATAAAATGCCCAGGTGGCACAAAACCCCCCCAAATGACCCCATTTTGGAAAGTAGACACCCCAAGCTATTTGCTGAGAGGCATGGTGAGTATTTTGCAGCTCTCATTTGTTTTTGAAAATGAAGAAAGACCAGAAAAAAAAATTTTTTTTTTCTTTTTTCAATTTTCAAAACTTTGTGACAAAAAGTGAGGTCTGCAAAATACTCACTATACCTCTCAGCAAATAGCTTGGGGTGTCTACTTTCCAAAATGGGGTCATTTTGGGGGGTTTTGTGCCACCTGGGCATTCCATGGCCTCCGAAACTGTGATAGGCTTTGAAGAGTGAAATCAAAAATTTACGCCCTTAGAAAGTCTGAAGGCGGTGCTTGGTTTTCGGGGTCCCGTACGCGGCTAGGCTCCCAAAAAATCCCACACATGTGGTATCCCCATACTCAGGAGAAGCAGCAGAATGTATTTTGGGGTGTAATTTCACATATTCCTATGGCATGTTTGAGCAATATATCATTTAGTGACAACTTTGTGCAAAAAAAAAATTTGTCTCTTTCCCGCAACTTGTGTCGCAATATAAAATATTCCATGGACTCGACATGACTCTCAGCAAATAGCTTGGGGTGTCTACTTTCCAAAATGGGGTCATTTGGGGGGGTTTTGAACTGTCCTGGCATTTTATGCACAACATTTAGAAGCTTATGTCACACATCACCCACTCTTCTAACCACTTGAAGGCAAAACCCTTTCTGACACTTTTTGATTACGTGAAAAAATTATTTTTTTTTGCAAGAAAATTACTTTGAACCCCCAAACATTATATATTTTTTTAAAGCAAATGCCCTACAGATTAAAATGGTGAGTGTTTCATTTTTTTTTTTCACACGGTATTTGCGCAGCGATTTTTCAAACGCATTTTTTGTGGAAAAAACACACTTTTTTAAATTTTTATGCACTAAAACACACTATATTGCCCAAATGTTTGATGAAATAAAAAAGATGATCTTAAGCCGAGTACATGGATACCAAACATGACATGCTTTAAAATTGCGCAGAAACGTGCAGTGGCAACAAAATTAATACATTTTTAAAAGCCTTTAAAAGCCTTTACAGGTTACCACTTTAGATTTACAGAGGAGGTCTACTGCTAAAAATACTGCCCTCGATCTGACCTTCGCGGTGATACCTCACATGCATGGTGCAATTGCTGTTTACATTTGATGCCAGACCGACGCTTGCGTTTGCCTTAGCGCGAGAGCAGGGGGGACAGCAGGGGTGCTTTTTTTTTTTTTTTTTTTTTTTCTTTATTATTTTTTTGCTTTTTTATCTTATTTTTAAACTGTTCCTTTCATTTTTATTTTTTTTAAAATCATTTTTATTGTTATCTCAGGGAATGTAAATATCCCCTATGATAGCAATAGGTAGTGACAGGTACTCTTTTTTGAAAAAATTGGGGTCTATTAGACCCTAGATCTCTCCTCTGCCCTCAAAGCATCTGACCACACCAAGATCGGTGTGATAAAATGCTTCCCCAATTTCCCAATGGCGCTGTTTACATCCGGCGAAATCGAAGTCATAAAATGCTCGTAGCTTCCGGTTTCTTAGGCCATAGAGATGTTTGGAGCCACTCTGGTCTCTGATCAGCTCTATGGTCAGCTGGCTGAATCACCGGCTGCATTCTCAGGTTCCCTGTTGAGACAGGAGAGCCAGAGAAAAACACGGAAGACGGTGGGGGGGGGGGGCATTCCCTCCCACTGCTTGTAAAAGCAGTCTAGAGGCTAATTAGCCGACCGCTGGCTGAAAAGAATGATACCAAGATGATACCTAAACCTGCAGGCATCATTCTGGTATAACCACTCAAAGTCGTGAATGGTGTACCTGAAGACCAAAAAATGGTTAACAATAAAGCACAGTAAACGGTAAAGTATAAAAAATTGCATACCTGAAAAGCAAACATGATAAAACATAATAACAATAAAACATTGCAGAATAGAATACAGTAAAAAAGAGCAGAACAATAGAGAGAGAATAGAGAGAGAGAATAAAACAACAACTATTTTTTTTTATTTTTGTTTGTGTTTTTTTTGCAAACTTGTAACTTTTATAACTGTAACCGGTTCCAGGTTCGGGTCTCTCAAAATGCGATGGCATCTTGGGAGACCCTGTGAAAGTGTGCCTAGTCTGTGCAATGCTGTACCCTACGCTAATACTCAACTAGTGCATGGTAGCGTTCAAAACATTCACCAATGCAAAGACCAGGATTGTCAGGACAGGAGGGACAATAATAGCGGGTGTCACGCCTATATACGCGCTTGCTGCAGACACAACATCTTTTTGGGGGGGTTTGTTGGGTAGGGGTACTCGGGAGGACATAAAAATGCCTCTCATGCAGCCGACTGCATTTGGTTGGGGATGTGAATGGGGGAAGTACGGGCGCTGCAGAAGCGGTGGGTTCCCAATTAGGATTGGCGAATGCAGCAGGAAGGGCACTATGGGCACGACGGGCCTGTGTTTGTCTTTTTGGTGGCAGCGGGACACTACTTGTGCTTGCCACCTCACCAGCTTGAACTGCACTTATGGGACTCGCCACGTCACCAAGTGTTACTGCAGTGCTGGTTTGACTACGACCGGGGTGTACTAGGCCGCTGGCGCTTGCCAGTTCACCAAAACGCTACCAAAAAAACTGTTAGCGATCGCAGGGATCAGGCCTGACTCTGCGAACGCTGCAGTTATGCGTTTAGTGTTCTGTAAGTGACAGTGATCGATCGATACTGCACTTGGGTGGGCTGGGCTGGGCCGGGCGGAGGGGCAAAACGCAGGTGCTAGTAGGTATCTGGGCTGATCCCGCTAACCCTGCGTTTTTGGGAACCCTAAACTGCTGGGGACGCTAGTATAGATCTGATCGGATCAGATATTGATGCGTTCAGATACTATACCACTAAGGGAGGCGTATGCAGCGTGCGTGGGTGTTAGCGGTACTGGCGCTAATCTGACGCTGCCTGGGGCGACGCATATCACCGCCGGGCGATCAGGGGGCTAAACCTTTATTCGGTAATAAACGGCGGGTGCCCTGACACTATAAAAAATAAACAAACTAACCAGCGTCACCCGTAACAGTTATACGGTGATCAGTGGTGAAAGGGTTAACTGGGGGGCAATCAAGGGGTTAAAACATTTATTAGGTAGTATATGGGGGTCCCTGACGCTATAAAACGCTGACGGCGAACCTAAATATTTACCTCCCTAACTAGCGTCACCAGCGACACTAATACAGCGATCAGAAAAATGATCGCTTAGTGACACTGGTGACGGGGGGTGATCAAGGGGTTAAAACTTTATTAGGGGGGGTTAGGGGGGTACCCTAGACCTACAGGGGGCTAACCCTAATTGTTCTAACACTGTAACTGTCACAAACTGACACTATGCAGCAATCAGGAAAAAAAAAACCTGCTTGGTGTCAGTTTGTGACAGGGGGGGGGTGATTGGGGGGGATCGGGGGGCGATCGGGGGGCGGATCGGGGTGTTTAGTGTGCCTGGCATGTTCTACTGTGTTGTGTGTGTGTTGTGCACTTACTTACATGTCGTCTCTCCTCGGGCCGGAACGGAAACTCCCGAGCCGAGGAGAGATGACATCACATCCTCTGCCTCTGTGTACTATACAGAGGCAGAGGATGTTTCTCATTGGCTGGGAGCGATCGCGAGGGGGGGGCCACGATCGGATGGCCTCCCCCTCGTCTCTCACTTCTCCCAGCCAAATGCCGACCGCAGCTGGCACTGGGGGGGGGGGGGGTCCGATCGGACCCCCCGCCCGCTGGAAGGCAATCACGTACCAGGTACGTGATTTTGCCTGCCCGTGCCATTCTGCTCACGTATATAGGCGTGAGGCGGTCGGCAAGTGGTTAAAGCAGAGTTCCACTCAAAAGTGGAACTTCCGCCAGAGGCGTAACTAGAACCTTCAGGGCCCCGGTGCAAGAAACCATGATGGGCCCCCCTTCCATCCGAGCCCCGGGGTTCCAATTTTGGGAGAGTGTCCATGGACATCCTCCCAAAACCGTGCTTCCTGCATGACCCCTGGGACGTGCATCCAGTGCAATCACATCGGCCCTTTACCATGTGATCAGCTGATCACATGTAAACAGACTTGCCAGTTATCCACAGCCCTTTCCTCACACGCTGTGTCTGTGTGAGGAAAGGACTGCCGTTAACTGTCAGGAATGTCAGTAAATTGTTTACACTGATAATCAGTGCCCCAATCATCAGTGCCATCTATCAGTGCCCATCAGTGCTGCCTATCAGTGCCCATCAGTGCCTTCTATCAGTGCTCATCAGTGCCTTCTATCAGTGCTCATCAGTGCCTTCTATCAGTGCTCATCAGTGCCCATCAGTGCCTTCTATCAGTGCTCATCAGTGCCTTCTATCAGTGCCCATCAGTGCTTTCTATCAGTGCTCATCAGTGCCCATCAGTGCCTTCTATCAGTGCTCATCAGTGCCCATCAGTGCCTTCTATCATTGCTCATCAGTGCCTTCTATCAGTGCCCATCAGTGCCTTCTATCAGTGCTCATCAGTGCCCATCAGTGCCTTCTATCAGTGCTCATCAGTGCCGTCTATCAGTGCTCATCAGTGCCTTCTATCAGTGCTCATCAGTGCCCATCAGTGCCTTCTATCAGTGCCCATCAGTGCCTTCTATCAGTGCCCATCAGTGCCTTCTATCAGTGCTCATCAGTACCTTCTATTAGTGCTCATCAGTGCCCATCAGTGCCTTCTATTAGTGCTCATCAGTTAGTGCCTTCTATCAGTGCTCATCAGTGCCTTTTATCAGTGCTCATCAGTGCCTTCTATCAGTGCTCATCAGTGCCCATCAGTGCCTTCTATCAGTGCCCATCAGTGCCTTCTATCAGTGCCTTCTATCAGTGCTCATCAGTGCCCATCAGTGCCTTCTATCAGTGCTCATCAGTGCCCATCAGTGCCTTCTATCAGTGCCCATCAGTGAATGCTATCAGTGCCCATCACAGTGAATGCTATTAGATCCCATCAGTGCCGGAGAGCACGGCTCTGAGCGGAGATCGTGTGTCATATAACAATAGCACAGAGAGACACCGGCGGCGGCATTAATGTTCTATTTGTCGGTCCTCTCTGGCACGGATGCGAGAGGACACACAGCTGATCTCACGGCTCCCCCTTCTCCCCCCTCCCCTCTCCTGTGTGCTCCGTGGGAAATGTGAGCTCTTTAGCTTCACACTAGACTGCCCGCGGACCACACAGGAGAGGGAGGGGGGAGAAGGGGGAGCCGTGAGATCAGCTGTGTGTCCTCTCTCATCCGTGCCAGAGAGGACCAACAAATAGAACATTAATGCCGCCGCCGGTGTCTCTCTGTGCTATTGTTATATGACACACGATCTCTGCTCAGAGCGTGTGTGAAGAGCAACCCCGCTGGGCCCCCCCACAGTGGCGGAATGCCGGGCCCCGTCGCAACTGCAACTGTTGCGACCCCGGTAATTCCGCCACTGACTTCCGCTTTAAACAGTCCTTGCCCCCTTACATGCCACATTTGACATGTAATTTTTTGGGGGGGGGGGGGGGGAGTTGGTACCTGGTTTTGACAGGTACTTCCTGTCTCACTTCCTCCTACCATTGCTTGGCCGCCCAGGTGACTCCTCCTCTCCCCCCTAGGCGGCCCCTCCCTCTCTGCAATCTTCTGGGACACGTCACAGGTCCCAGAAGATTGCCTAGCCGGTAGGAGAGCGGCACGCGGCTCGCACATGTGCAGTGGGCGCCCGGCTGTGAATCTGTGAATCTGTCACAGCTGGGCGCCCACCATTGCAATGACGGCGAGTGGGAGAGCAGCGAGGCTTCGGACAGGTGAGTGTCTGTTTATTAAAAGTCAGCAGCTACGCTTTTTTTGTAGCTGCTGACTTTTAATAAACTGAAAAAACACTGGAACTCTGCTTTAAAGCGCAACTTCACTTTTGTTGACGAAAAAAAACATTCTCCTCTGAGTGATCTATATACATTACAAGGATTTTAACAAACTTTGTTGCAGATTCCTACTGTCAGAGAGGTTACCTGGCTGGGCGCCGTTGCGCGTTTATGTGTGCGTTCCGGTGCACGTGCTCCTGTGGGCACTGGTGTACATGCTCCGGCTGACCCTGGTGTGTGCGGTGGTGCCCGGATACGCGCGCGTCCGCCTGTGGGCGCTGGTCTGCGTATTTCTGTGGGCACTGGTGTGCGCGCTGGTGTTCATGGGCGCACGCGTGCAGGTGTGTGCCGCCAATCAGCCTATTTAGGCCTGCTGCACACTCTGTTCAGTGCTGCCTGATCAACAGCTCCTGTGCCATAGTTCTCATTTTCCTGTGCTCTGATCTCCTGACGACACGGCTTGCCTATTGGATTCTCCTGACTTCTGCCTTTACCTGACCTCGGCCTGATTGACTCCGCTCCTGCCTGCTACTTCTGTACCTCTGCTGCCCGCCTGTTGCCGAACCCTGCCTGTGTCTTGACCTTCCTGCTCCTGCTCAGCATCTGTTGCCTGTGCTCCTGATTACTACCTCCTGCTTGAAGATCACCTCTCTTCCGGCACCTGGACTCCTGCACCAGGCTCTCATACCACTCCGCACTCTCGTGCCTCCTGTCTGCTCTACCAGGGGCCTCTACCAGGGGCCGCAAGTCGAATACGTAAGGGAGCCTACCCTCTCCCCAAGCGGACTCACCGGTCTGGTAAGTGGAAAGTCTGACACCTACCTTTTTGTTATTCTGAAGAAATCCCTGTGTGTTTCTCTGTGTCTATGTGGGAAAGTGAATCTAATAGGAGTGGTTTCATAATTATCAATCGGCTGCAGCAGCTGCAGGGCACTAATGAGGAAAGCTACTGGGCCTGCATCCCTTTAGACGTGTTCCTGTTGGGAGTATCTCAACAACAATGACATTTTTATTGCAGGGGATGCCTGAAATCTGACTTGTATCTTAGTGCAGACTTCTGCGAAAATTGGTGAGCCAATCACTACTGAGCCTGTCAGTGTCAGCACCGCTTCCTTGTGGATCCTGTGGCAGCGGTCGGCTGGTGGTATGTATGCGGGGGGGAGGGGACGTGGCTTGGGTCGGCACTTGCTACATTAGTAAGCCCTTTTTTATTTGGCAGACATTGACTATAGCAGCCACCTGCTGGGGGCCCTTGATAGGGCCGGGCCCAGTACAACAGGACCAGTTGTGCTGCCCTATCAGCGGCCCTGATCACTAGAGATGGGCTCGGGCGTGTTCAGGTTCCCAGTCCGAACCCACCTGCCTGATCCTGCCAGGAAGCCGACACTGCACACTGCTAATCACAGGCAATGAGACATTTCCCAGTCCACAGCTGCACAGGTCAGGAAAAGCCTCATTGCCTGTGATTAGCGGTGTGCGGTGTTGGCTTCCTGGAGGGATCGGGCAGGTGGGTTGGGACTGGGAACCTGAACACACCCATGCCCATCTCTAGCAATCACACAGGTGGGAAATGACAGAACACCTCCAGGTAGCCATATTGCATTGCGTTTTTAGAATATTACAGAGTGATTATGAGCATATATTGATTGGTTTGCGCAAAAAATTATAGCGTCTACAAAATAGGGGATAGATTTATGGCATTTTTATTATTACTTTTTTTTTTTTTTACTTTACTAGTTTACTCCGATTTTGCGGCGGACAGATCGGACACTTTTGACACTTTTTTTGGGACCACTGACATTTATACAGCGATCAGAGCTAAAAATAGCCACTGATTACTGTATAGATGTCACTGGTAGGGAAGGAGTTAACACTAGGGGGCGATTAAGGGGTTAAGTGTTCCCTGGGAGCTGTTTCTAACTGTGGGGGGAGGGGACTGCCTGGGAGTAGAGAGATCGCTGTTCCTGATTACTAGTGTGACAGACCTAGCCAGGACAGGCTTTTGGAGGGGACTGAATGCCAGCCTCTTGCCGACCGATTATGGGCCCTGGCATTTGGGGGAACGGTGCTCGTTGTGAGCTGTATGCCTGGGGACCCTGGAAGTAATGTTACTTTGGATTCAAGTCCATGTCCCCCCCAAAACACAAAACTCTGAGAACCCCGTGTGTGCCATATTATAGATAGTGACTGCTTCACAATGTTGTGTGTATATATTGTGTGTTGTCTCATGCTGTTGTGTACTATTTGCTGTGATCGCTTGGGGTGGGGCTGTATTCCAATGTTCTATTGTGTCTGTCTGCCTTGGATATCACAGGATATGTATCTCTGTGGAGGGAGGGGGGATTCCTCCAACAGCTCTCCCTGCTGATAAGACTGTGTACTGATGAGACGTTAAACACACCTGACCTGTGTGTCCATTGTCATTGGACAGTTTAACCCATCCTGTTTTCCAAGGGTGGGGGGAAGTGTTTTGAAGTGGGATCTGTATAACATGTTTTTGAATAAAGATTCATTCCTGCTTGAACCTCAAGACAGAGCCTTGTCTCGTATTTGGGGGAGAATTATTTGTATGGGTTTCTGGTTCGGCTGATGGAAGTGTTCGGTAGCTGCCTTTGTGTTTGGGTATGGAATGTCCTAAACGACTTTAACCCCTTTCATACTCGGGGGGGGGGGGGCGTTACAACTAGGTACAGCAGATCTCTCTCTACTTCCCTGACAGAACGGGGATCTGTCTGTTTACAAGAGGTCACCTGCCGGTACTGCAGCTTCGGAGATATTAGGATTGAATAAATGAAACCACATTTCTAGTATCGCTTTATCTGTTATTGTTGTGGATTTGCATTCTGTTCCCGATGTATTTTTGTTTGCTGAAACAGTTGATATGACAGAAGCATCTGAAAATAACTGAGAGGGAGCAGATTGCTGTGCCGTGTAGGAGAATCTGTTCCTTCAGGATTCCATTTCAGGGTCTGGGGCGCAGGTTTGCGTTGGCAGTTTTTTGCATCTCATTGGCATTTTGTTCCTGGAAGATGAAATCTGATAGAGAACGGGGAGACTTCGTACGAATACAAGATGAGAAACGAGCTGCTAATTATCTCTCGCCCTTTACCTATCCGTACAAATCTGCATTTCTACATTCTATTCTATTTTCTATTCACATTCTATTTTCTAGGAGAAAGGATTAAATAAAACATGATAGTATTATATATTTCTATAAAGCAGGGCTGTCCAAACTTTCTAAACAAAGGGCAGTTTAGACTTCAGATTGTGACCAGTGGCAGTAGAAATGCTAGAGTTGTGTCTTCCTGCACTGTGTGCACCAATATAAACACACAGCCCCATAGCCTATGATGGCAAGGCACTCCCCTGCTCTTCCCTCTCCTTCTCCCTCTCTTCTCAAAGCTAACAGACTGACTCCAGACAGCACTGTCCGCTGTCAACACTTTCCCATACCTCCCAACATTTTGAGATGGGAATGAGGGACACCTACTAGTAAATGTATGTAGGCATCGGACACGCCCCCTGCCACGCCCCTTAAAGGGGACATAACCACAAAAAAAATGTTAATTAAATCCACAAGTGCTTTTTTTTAACACTAATATTTCTTTATATTGGCTTTTAAAATTGACAAATGCAACAATTTAGAAATTGGATGAAAGGTTTAGCACTGGGAAACACTTTTTGAAAGATAAAAAGTGCATTTTAGATACAACTATATAGATCAGACCAAAATGAGGGACAAATGAGGAGGAAAGAGGGACAGAGGGACATTGCTCCAAATCAGGGACAGTCCCTCGAAATCAGGGACAGTTGGGAGCTATGCTTTTCTGTGAAGACCGGAAGTTCAGGGAGGCAGCACTGACAGAACAGGAGCCAGCAGCATTGAAAGTTTTAAGCTTCAAATGCTGGGGTAAATATTTTACCAAATATATTAGTGGGGGGGGATAGTTAGTTTATTGTGCTCAATGTGTTAAGCTAAAAACATTGAAATTTGAATACTACTTTGACTGAAGGTATGTTAGTGCGTAGCATAACGTGTGTGCGATAAAGCTGCACAACAGCATGAGCCCGGCCTCCGGGGTAATTACAACACTAACTCCTGCTTATCACAATATATATAACATAGGTGCTATTTGTGCTTATCATTATAGCTGACATTTGTGCAGTGTATGTGTTATTTAGGTGTATTACGTCTTTCTGTTTATTGTCCTCCTATAACAGAGATCAAAAGTCTGCAGATAACACAGGAAGATGGTATAGAGTATGACTATGGATAGTTCTTCTTTCTGCTATGGAGACGCGGGATATATGGACCCCTGTGCTCTCCATCAACAGGACAAAGGTAAGTGAATAAAGTCCAGAGAGATAACATTGTAGTGGTACAGCTCTGATTTGCAGGGCGGCCTTCTGATTATTGGTGCTGAGCTGTGGCCTGGAGGACCTCGGCGTCCGTCTGCAACAGACAGACAGACGTATTCTTCCCGATCTCCTGGCACTTGGGTGGCTGTGGTGAGTGGATTTGTAAATCTTTTTGAACTTCAACACACATACACATGGCCTATGTTTGCAATGGGGGGTGCACAGGAGTGATGGGGTGCTCTATCTATCTATCTATCTATCTATCTATCTATCTATCTATCTATCTATCTATCTATCTATCTATCTATCTATCTATCATCTATCTATCTATCTATCTATCTCTCTCTGCTCTCTCTCTCTCTCTCTCTCTCTCTCTCTCTCTCTATCTATCTATCTATCTATCTATCTATCTATCTATTCCATCTCTCGCTCTCTCGATCTATCATATCTCTATCTTTTCTCTCTCTCTCTCTCTCTCTCTCTCTCTCTCTCTCTCTCTCTCCCCTCTCTCTCTCCTCTCTCTCTCTCTCTCTCTCTCTCTCTCTCTCTCCCTCTCTCTCTCTCTCTCTCTCTCTCTCTCTCTCTCTCTCTCTCTCTCTCTCTCTCTCTCTCTCTCTCTCTCTCTCTCTCTCTCTCTCTCTCTCTCTCTCTCTCTCTCCCTCTTCTCTCTCTCTCCCCCCTCTCTCCTCCCCCCTCTCTCTCCTCCCCCTCTCTCTCTCTCTCCTGATCTATCTATCCTCTCTCTCTCTCTCTCTCTCTCTCTCTCTCTCCTCGATCTATCTATCTTCTCTCTCTCGATCTATCTATCTTCTCTCTCTCTCTCTCTCTCTCTCTCTCTCTCTCTCGCTACTATCATCTCTCTTCTCTCTCTCTCTCTCTCTCTCGCTATCGATGTATCTTCTCTCTCTCTCTCTCTCTCTTCTCTCTCTCTCTCTCTCTCTCTTCCATATCTCTCTCTCTCTCTCTCTCTATTCCATCTCTCTCTCTCTTCTCTCTCTCTCCCCCCTCTCTCTCTCTCCCTCCCCCCCCTCTCTCTCTCTCTCTCTCTCTCCTGATCTATCTATCCTCTCTCTCTCTCTCTCTCTCTCGGATCTATCTATCTTCTCTCTCTCTCTCTCGATCTATCTATCTCTCTCTCTCTCTCTCTCTCTCTCGATCTATCTATCTTCTCTCTCTCTCTCTCTCTCTCTCTCTCTCGCTATCGATCTATCTTCTCTCTCTCTCTCTCTCTCTCTCTCGCTATCGATCTATCTTCTCTCTCTCTCTCTCTCTCGCTATCGATCTATCTTCTCTCTCTCTCTCTCTCTCTCTCTCTCTCTCTCTCGCTATCTATCTATCTATCTATCTATCTATCTATCTATCTATCTATCTATCTATCTATCTATCTATCTATCTATCTATCTATCTATCTATCTATCTATCTATCTGTGTGTGTGTATATATATGTATATGTGTGTGTGTGTATATATACACACACTATATTGTCAAAAATATCTGGACGCCTGTCTTTACACGCACATGAACTTTAACCGCTTCAGCCCCGGAAGATTTTACTCCCTTCCTGACCAGAGCACTTTTTGCGATTCGGCACTGCGTCGCTTTAACTGACAATTGCGCAGTCGTGCGACGTTGCACCCAAACAACATTTTTTCCCCACAAATAGAGCTTTCTTTTGGTGGTATTTGATCACCTCTGCGGTTTTTATTTTTTGCACTATAAAAAAAAAAAAGCACCAATTTTGAAAAAAAAAACACAATATTTTTTGCTACAATAAATATCGCCCAAAAATATATAATTTTTTTTCCCTCAGTTTAGGCCGATACGTATTCTTCTTCTACATATTTTTGGTAAAAAAAAATCGCAATAAGCGTATATTGACTGGTTTGCGCAAAAGTTATAGGGGTTGCTAAAGGCAAATAGACTGTGCACTTTGCAGAGAGCAGTTGCCCCCTGCAAGTGCAATTGCTCCAGAGCTTAGTAAATGAGGTAAGGCTTGACTTTGCAAAGAGTAACCAATCCTGTGTAAGGAAAAAAAAACAGCATTTTTGCTTGCACATGATTGGATGA
Source organism: Lithobates septentrionalis (assembly GCA_037952835.1). Taxonomy (NCBI): domain Eukaryota; kingdom Metazoa; phylum Chordata; class Amphibia; order Anura; family Ranidae; genus Lithobates; species Lithobates septentrionalis. Next base: position 27,418 of record JBBDGP010002438.1, read on the forward strand.
TGGAAGTCTGCAGAGCTTCTGCTCATTTACTAAGCTCTGGAGCAACTGCTCTTGCAGAGGGCAACAACACTTTTGCAAAGTGCACAGTCTTTTTCCCTTTAGTAAATCAACCCCATAGTGTCTACAAAATAGGGGATAGTTTTATGGCGTTCTTATTATTATTATTTTTTTTTTTACTAGTAATGGCGGCGATCTGCGATTTTTATCGGGACTGCGACATTATGGCAGACACATCGGACACTTGTGACACTATTTTGGGACCATTGTCATTTATACAGCGATCAGTGCTATAAAAATGCACTGATTACTGTGTAAATGACACTGGCAGGGAAGGGGTTAACCACTAGGGTGAGATGAAGGGGTTAAGTGTGTCCTAGGGAGTGATTCTAACTGTGGGGGGGATGGGCTACTAGTCACATGACAGCGATCACTGCTCCCGATCACAGAGAACAGGGATCTCTGTCATGACACAAGGTAGATAGAAGGTTATTGCCACAAAAACTTAGCATTGGGAATCATAACCGGTACCATCATCCTGTAATGATATACTAAGGGGGGGGGGGGGGGTGGGGAGAGTGTGGCGAGGGCTACTCCAACAGAGCCCTACCTCCCCAGAGGAAAATATTGGACTATTCCGGTACCCAAATAGATAGTAAACCGTAGATAACAATTTCAATTCATTTTAATTACAAACATTTTAATACAAAAAAGCCAACACAAGGTAGAACGGGGAAATGCCTTGTTTACACTTCCGAGTTCTGCGGCTCCGTGACACGATCGTCACGCTGTACGCGGCGGGCGTGCGCGCCTGCTAGCCCCGCCTCTTAAAGGGGACGTACAGGTACGCCCATTTGCCCACCGCTGCCATTGTGCCGACGTACATCGGCACAATGGCAGCGATATAACCCGGATGAATTTTAATCCATGTATGGTCCGCTTTACCCTTCTCTTTCACTTGAAGTACATGCCATATAAAGCACAGAGGCATTGGAAGCTGACAATATAACTAAACGGTGATGCGGCCATGATTTTTTTTACATTTTCAGCTGCAAACATGATTTATACTTCATATTTGCATGACATATAGATGTGGCGCTTTCAATTTTCATGCAGATGTGGAGCACAAGAAAACTTTTTTATTTTCTGTGCCCTCGGGTCTGCACTATTTGTGCTTCTGATTTTGCTTGCAGTGCGGATTTACAGTCCGTGAGCAGAAAAGAAGGCTGAGAGCGGATGTGCTGCTGGGATTGTGGCGGCAGTGACAGCGTGTGGATGTACAGATCTCGGATTCCGCCGTGCACGCCTGCAGTGAGTGAGCGGCGGCTCCGATTTATTATCCAGCAGGAAATTTCAGTTAGCAGCGGTGCAGAGAACACATTATTCCGTAGGAGAGACAACATCTGTACGTGCGTAAAGAGGACTCTCTGCTGGGAGCGATCTGAGAGTAAGGGCCTTTTCCTTTTTACCGCTCCACCAGCCTTTTGGTGGCTGGTGGAGCGGTAAAAACAGGCAGCTGAGCTGCGTTTTTTTGGGGTTTTTTTGCCCGCCAACTGCCCACCTCAAGTGTAAACTACAGCTGGAGGGGTCTGTTCACATGTGGCAAATTTAATGCTGGATGTCGAGTTGACTGGCGGAATCGCCAGTCGAGCTTGGCCACTCAAGTCAAAGCTACGTGTACCTTTGTGAATACATTATTAATAGCCCTGGAGGGAGGGAGGTTATTAAAATCAGGGCTCTGTTTAGACCCCTTCTCTTTCACTACTTTTTAGACAGAGAGAATTATTGAGGACACAAAGCCCCAATCCTTTCTCTGCTGCAGTGTCAGCCCTCCTGCAGTCTCCTCCACACTGCTAGACCCATTTCGGGGGCCTCTTCTGTCCTCTAGTGGTTGGATGTCTCTGATGCCATCAAGTCCAATGCAGGAACCATAGCCATGAATTGGACATCAGGATGCTGTGGGACAGTCCACTGCTGGAGCATAGATGGCGCCATCTGCCAGGGGAGCCAAGTCTCAGGTAAGTAAAAATACTTTTACCATCCCTTAGGCCAGGGGTCTTCAAACTATGGCCCTCCAGTTGTTCAGGAACAACAATTCCCATCATGCCTAGTCATGTCTGTGAATGTCAGAGTTTTACAATGCCTCATGGGATGTGTAGTTCTGTAACAGCTGGAGGGCCGTAGTTTGAGGATCCCTGCCTTAGGCCAAATGAGCATTTAACCCTTGCAGTGGGGCTGAGGACTGTTAGTTTTCCTGGATTGGGCTTTCACCTTTCCACTTCCTCTATTAATAATTAACTGAAAATTATAAGGCAGAGTTATTTAAAGGATAAGTTCACCTTTCATAACATGTTACACCCATATTCAGGGTGTAAGGCCCCAGTCACATGGACGGACCGATCGGGTCCACTTGTCAGTCTTTTAGTTGGACCCGATCAGACCATCTATTGCTCTCTATGGAGCTACGGATGTAAACGGACATGTGTCTGTTTACACCCTCCGACATCTGATCCTATCTGCTAATAAACAGACGGATGGGAGATCTGTTCCCTGTCCATCTGGTGGATTGGATCAGATGACAGTTGGAAATGAATAGACAGGCAGTTCTTTTGCATCCAACCCCCCCCCATAGAGGAAAGCGTGCAAGGGCCTGCCTGATTGCATACAAATTAAAAGTGTTTAGGTCTGACCTCATAATATATGGTTTTAGTAAAACTAAAGGAATTTTTTTTTGCAAGAAAGTTGTATAATGTATGACCAGCCCTAGTCTGTACTGACTCCTGCACTTCAGCCTCTGTCTGTTTCTGCATCGGCCCCTCTGTCCTAAATATTCAGATCTGGTCCTGTTATCAAAGCTGTATTGGCCTCTAATGCCCCGTACACAACGGTCGGATTTTCTGACGGAAAATGGGTGATAGGACCTTGTTGTCGTAAATTCCGACCGTGTGTGGGCTCCATCACACATTTTCCATCGGAATTTCCGACACACAAAGTTTGAGAGCAGGCTATAAAATTTTCCCACAACAAAATCCGTTGTCGGAAATTCCGACCGTGCGTACACAAATCCGACGCACAAAGTGCCACGCATGCTCAGAATAAATTAAGAGACGAAAGCTATTGGCTACTGCCCCGTTTATAGTCCCGACGTACGTGTTTTACGTCACCGCGTTCAGAACGATCGGATTTTCCGACAACTTTGTGTGACCGTGTGTATGCAAGACAAGTTTGAGCCAACATCCGTCGGAAAAAATCCATGGGTTTTGTTGTCGGAATGTTCGATCAATGTCCAGTTGTGTGTGCGGGGCATAATTCCATTGGTGCGATCAATTTCTGTCTGTCTGTCTGTCCATGTGCTGGAATTCTGTTGTTCTCTGCCAGCAATTGTCTATCTGGGAATCCCATGAGTTGCATACTGGGAGCTGTCCTACTGGCCCATCTGTACCTTTAAAAGCGCTGGTCCCTGCTTCCTAATAGATCCATTAACCGTCATTCTTATTTCTATTGCATCACATTCTCTACCTGTTCTATACCCACTCTTGCTATGCCTTGGATTTATATTATGCTCCCGACAACAAGTTCCGACTACCCCCAGATCTATAGAGTACTACCCTCTTCTACCCCCAAACACATTTTAGAAACTATGTGCTGCCTTAACACATTTATGTCTGCAATATGTAGGTTAATGTTCCTTTGTGCACAACCCCCTGTGTAGAGGGAATGTTAATCTATCATCCATTTTGAAATTAGCAGCACACGCTGCTAATAATCAGGAACCAGGCAGCATGGATCCTGATCTTGTCATCACTATAGGCTCTATTCACAAAGCTAACACACCATGAGAGTCATTAGTTTTAAAAAAATTGTAGTTTTTCTAGCTGAGTTCAGTAAGATTTGCAAATTGCATTGCATGTGGCTAAAATAAAGATCCTTATTCCTGCGTTAAAGCTTTGTGAAATGTGCTTTATGTCAACTATGACATAATGATCACATGGCTTTGTTTGTAAACAGCCATGACTGACTGACTGACTGCTATATTTGGTCTGGACACCTTAGCAATAATGATCTGTGTTCACAAAAAGTTTAAAGGAAATCTATTTTTAAAGCAGGAGTCCCGCGAAAATACTGCAGCTGCTGACTATTAAAATAAGGTCACTCACCTGTCCCGGGGGGCCAGCGATGTCGGCACCCGAGACCGAACCGTCCCTCGGTCCTCGGGTGCTGCCGCCGCCATTCTCAGTGAGGGAATCAGGAAGTGAAGCGTTGCGGCTTCACTTCCCAGTTCCCTACTGCCCATGCGCGAGTCGCGCTGCGCGTTCTCAATGGTCCCTGCTATCTCCTGGGACCTGTGTGTTTCCCAGGAGACAGCGGGGGAGTGCGGGAGGGGGCGTGACTCCCGCGGGAGTCTATTCCCGGAAGTGGGTGCAGATACCTGTATTATACAGGTATCTGCACCCCCCTCCCCCCTGAAAGGTGCTAACTGTGGCACCGGAGGGGGGGAGGAATCCAAAGAGCGGAAGTTCCACTTTTGGGTGGAACCCCGCTTTAAAACGGTCCCCCCCCCCCCCCATGCAGTGGGGCTGTGCTTGCACTACGCAGGTTAACTTCTTGCTTTTGTTTAGCAGGGATCTCCAAACTACGGCCCTCCAGCTGTTGCGGAACTACAAGTCCCATGAGGCATTGTAAAACTCTGACATTCACAGACAAGACTAGGCATGATGGGATTTGTAGTTCCTGAACAACTGGAGGGCCATAGTTTGGAGACCTTGGGGAATAGGAAAGCGGAGATATACTTGCTTAACATCTGATCCTCCCTGCACAAGTCCAGTCCCTGTGACTTCTGCCCCCACCACAGTTTTGTGCAGTGAACTGTTCCTTATGTCATCATCACACCCATAGATCGTGCAGACGTCAGGAACAGGCCACCGCTGGATCACGGAGGAGCGCTATTTGCCGCTGCAGCGGAGGATCGAGTGAGTATACAGATTTCTGGTCGCCCCTTGACAAAATGAGCAGTTAACCCATGCAGAACGGGCACAGCCCCACTGAATGGGGAAAAAAAAATTGCCCAGAGTTCAGCTTTAAAAAATGGCGGGTGCCATTGCTGGCCTGAAATAGCTAGTTGCTTGGCTGTCTCTGGCTTCAATATTTTAAGACACAACTTGAAACAAGCTTACAGATCAAGAAAGTCAGAACTAATCTGCATACTTTTTCTGAATCAGTGACTTTGAAAGTCCCAAAGCCCTTGAAACAGCATTTCAACCCGGGAATTATTTCTAAAAGCAGAGGTCAGCAGTGACAACCTTTGACATACAGGTATCCTTCAATTGGAATAGTCACACACCTTTTTGTTTGAAAACCAACAACAGAATTCTAAACATGTCGTGATATAACAAATGTGTTCTTCCTAGGCCCCCTGGAGTCTCTTACTTTCATGGACTCAGAAAGTCAAGGCAACCACTCCCCCCGAGTGGTTATAGTTGGTGCTGGATTTGCAGGACTCGGTGCTGCCAGCATCTTGGTCAAGCATGGCATAAACAACTTGGTTGTTCTGGAAGCTTTAGACCGCGCAGGCGGGAGAGCTTTGACCCATAAACCTTTCGGGACAGCAGCACTGGAACTAGGGGCCACGTGGATCCATGGTCAGAAGGAAAATCCACTTTATCAAATGGCCAAGGAGAATCGGTTGCTGGCAGATGATGGCTTCAACATGGTGACCTGCCAGCCAACATCGGTTACCCCTCAGGATTACTTTTTCACAGAAGAAGGAAAGCTGCTGCCATCACCCCAGGTTGAGAAAGTCACCTGTTTTTTTGGTGACCTGATGTCCAAAATTATCCAGCAGGACTTTAAACCTGAATGTGAGTCGTGGTCGGTTGGGAAGTATCTAGATCATGAATATGCCTTATCCAGTGTTTCCAGAGCCGAGAGCTCAGATGGAGTTTATGAATGGTGTAAGAGAGCCGAATGTATTGATGAGGCTTGTAACTCCATGTATGAATTCTCTTTGAGCCAGCTTGGCTTCTACACTGCATTAGAAGGACCTTTTTTCAACTCTTTGAACAGCAAAGGCTACCAAGCCTTGCTGGATATTTTGATAGACAAATTACCACCTAATAGCCTACGCTGCCATAAACCAGTTCGATGCATTCAATGGGAAGGATCTCCATCCCCAGCCACCAGAACAGCTAAGTATCCTGTCAAGGTTCTTTGTGAAGATGGTGAGGAGTTTCCAGCAGATCATGTGATTGTCACAGTTTCCCTCGGCTGCTTGAAGGAAAGGGCATCCACCTTTTTTGACCCACCATTACCAAAAGGCAAACTAGAAGCCATTGAGCGTATGGGATTTGGCACCGTAGCCAAGATTTTCCTAGAGTTCTCTGAACCTTTTTGGCCAGACGACTGTGCAGGAATACAGTTTGTTTGGAGGCAGGGTCCTGAAAGCTCAGAGGGATATTCCGAATCACTTCAAAAACATTCCTGGCGTTCACAGTGGTATGAAAAGATTGTGGGGTTTGACTGTGTCCCTATGCACAGGAGCACACTGTGCGGCTGGATCACTGGACTGGCTGCGGAGCACATGGAGAGCTTACCTGAAAAGGAGGTGGGGGATGTATGTACCAGGTGAGTAGACACTCTACACCAGTGGTCTCAAAACAGTGGCCTGCGGGCCAGACGCAGCCCTTTGCTTGCCTTTATCCAGCCCTTGGGGCACCATTCCTCCCTCTGATACAAGACACTATTTCTCCTACACCTCTTACCTGACACCAATGTAGGGGTACTATTCCTCCCACTGATACCAGTGATGGGACACTGTTCCTCCCACAGTCACCAATGATAGGGTGCTTTACCTTCAAGTAACATCAGCGATGGGGTACTATTCCTCCACAGTTGCTATGTAATTTTTTTACTCCCAAGACTGATGCCCCGTACACACGATCGGAAATTCCGCCAGCAAAAGTCCAATGAGAGCTTTTGGTTGGAAAATGCGATCGTGTGTATGCTCCATCGGACTTTTGCTGGTGGAATTTCGGCCAGCAAAAGATTGAGAGCATGTTCTCAATTTTTCGGAAATTCCGATCGTCTGTACAAATTCCGACGCGCAAAATTTCTACGCATGCTCGGGAACAATTCGACATATGCTCGGAAGCATTGAACTTCATTTTCTCGGCTCGTCGTAGTGTACGTCACCACGTTCTTGACGGTCGAAAGTTCAGAGAACTTTTGTGTGTATGCAAGCCAAGCTTGAGTGGAATTCCGTCAGGAAAACCATCCAAGTTTTTTCCAACGGAAAATCCGCTCGTGTGTACAGGGCATAAGTCATTGTTACTCCCACTGATGCTGGGACATTTTCGACTACCACTGGTCACAGTCCAGCCCCCCTAAAGTCCAAAGATCAATAAACTGGCTCTTCTTTATGAAGTTTGGAGACCCCTGCTCTACACCCTTTCAGTCTTCAACCTCAACCTTTAATCTAATGCCGCGTACACACGGTCGGACTTTTCGTCTACAAAAGTCAGACAGCCTGTCCGACAGACTTCCGGCGGACTTTCGGCGGACTTGCGGCGGACTTGCGGCATACTTTCTAACGAACGGACTTGCCTACACACGACCACACAAAAGTCCGACGGATTCGTACGTGATGACGTACACTGGACTAAAATAAGGAAGTTCATAGCCAGTAGCCAATAGGTGCCCTAGCGTGGCTTTTTGTCCGTCGGACTAGCACACAGACGAGCGGATTTCGGGGTCCGTCGTAGTTACGACGTAAAGATTTGAAGCATGTTTCAAATCTAAAGTACGTCGGATTTGAGGCTAAAAAAGTACGTTGAAAGTCCGGAGAAGCCCACACACGATCGGATTACCAGCCAGCTTTAGTCCGTCAGCGTCCGTTGGACTTTTGTAGACGAAAAGTCCGACCGTGTGTACGCGGCATTAGTGTTATAAAATCCAATACAATCATATTCAGATGGCTTCACACATTACTTCTGGTGGGATTGCTGTCCAATTACAGGAAATGAACAAGTTGTATTCAGGATTGTTATACTTTAATGTGTATGGTTGGGATTGGATAAGCAAGCATTTTTTTTATTGCAGTCTGTGTCCCTTCATCCTCTCTTTTTGTCGTGATGAGCCCTGTCACTAGGACAGAAAGTGATGGGAAATCCCAAACTTTTCATCACCGAATAGAAATTTCCTCTGACGTCCTGTTCTGTTTCTGGGACAGCAAGTGAAGCTGAATCTCAAAAATAGGGCACAGACTGCAAAAAAAATTAATGAAAAAAAAAAAAGCTAACAGGCTTTTAATCCTTTACAGCACGTGTCAAACCTCCGGCCTGTGGGGCAAATGCGGCTGCCAGGCAATTTCATGTGTCCCTCGCACCCAGGACTTTTTTTTCAGTTGGAACAATGCACACACACTGCTAAATCCTGCACTCTGTACAAATTGCGCCCCTGAGCTCTGCACTCTGTACATTGAGTATCCCTGAACTCCGTATATAACACACTTCCGGTATTTATTGCCCTGTAGGATCCTCCCACTGTTGATGCAACTTGGCCACCCCTATTCAATGCTGTTCAGCGGGGTGGGGGCCCTGGTTGAGTTCCTGCACCTATTTTGAGAAAAAAAGCCCTGGATAAATTTATATAGTCTAAGGCAGGGGTCGGCAACCCGCGGGCCGCACCTGGCCCACCACCGCTGAATGTCCGGCCCGTCAGTGCCCGTGATTAATTCACGCTCACCCAGCCTGCGGACATTTTCGCCGCTGTCCTCTTCATTGGAGAGCGGCGGTTATCACAGGGCAGGGTGGGGGTGGAAACTGCTGGAGTGTACTTTTTCATTAAGCAGCAGGTGATTGGTTGCTGGGTGATCCTAGCAACCTATCACTAGTCTGTTAATGTGAAAAGTTAACTTCAGCAGTTCCCGTCCCATCCAGCCCTGTGATATCGATCTCTGCTGCTCTGCTTGCTGTACACCTGTGTAAGGTAGGAGAGTTCAACTTACACAGTGTGTGTTTGTGGGGTGGGGGACAGAGGACACTACAGAGAGGGGGTTGCAGGGGACAGGGGACACTACAGTAGGGGGAGGGGTGTAGTGGACAGAGGACACTACAGTGGGGGAGGTGCAGGGGACAGAGAACACTACAGTGTGGGGGGGGGTGCAGGGGACACAGGACCCTACAGTTGGGGGGGGGTGCAGGGGACAGTGGATGCTACAGTAGGGTGGTGCAGAGGACAGAGGGCGCTATAGTGGGGTTGGGTGCAGGGGACAGAGGATGCTACAGTGGGAGGGGGGATGCAGGGGACAGAGGATCCTACAGTGGGGGGGTGCAGGGGACAGAGGATGCTACAGTAGGGTGGTGCAGAGGGCGCTATAGTGGGGGGGGGTGCAGGGGACAGAGGATGCTACAGTGGGAGGGGGGGTGCAGGGGACAGAGGGCCCTACAGTGGGGGGGGTGCAGGGGACAGAGGACGGTACAGTAGGGGGGGTGCAGGGGACAGAGGACCCTACAGTGGGGGGGGGTGTATGGGACAGAGGATGCTACAGTAGGGGAGCACAGGGGACAGAGGACCCTAGAGTGGGGGGCGCAGGGGACAGAGGATACTGCTATGGGGGTACAAAGGACACTGCAATAGGAGGGTACCCTATTAGGAACCCCTTCTCACCTGGGGACAGGGACTCCATCACCCCTGGGGATCGGGACCCCTTCTCACTTGGGGACAGGTACTCCATCACCCCTGGGAACAGGGACTCCATCACTCCTGGGGACAGGGACCCCATCACTCCTGGGGACAGGGACTTCTTCTCCCCTTGGGACAGGGACCCCAACTCCCCTGGGGACGGGGCCCTCATCTCCCCTAAGGGCAGGAACCCCAGTTTTCCTAAGGACAGGAACCCCATCTCCAGACCATGCTGGCTAGCAGTACTGTCGTCAGCCACCCTTGGGTGCCAGGATTGGGGAGGGGGGCAATAAAATCCGAATCCCCAGCTACATACTCCCTCAGGGTGAACTGGCTTTGTATTAGTTAGGCACCTTAAAGTTAAGTAAACCTGTATTACTGTGTTAGGATTTTTATTATCTTCATTTATTAGTAGGTGAATGTGGCCCTCCGTGTATTCACATACATTGAATCCGGCCCTCATGTGGAAAAAGGTTGCTGACCCCTGGTTTAAGGGCTCATGTGCACACAGACTAGGTTGACCTCCGGCTGAAGGAAACTGCAAAACGCAGCAAAATTGCGGTCAGAACGTTCCTATCCTGAATGTGATTCTTCCACTTTAAGGTTGAACCTCCCTTAACCGCAGCAGCTTCTAAACTCTTGTAAAAGCCTATGTGTATATGGACAAAAAAAATGACAAAAGCTCCTAAACTCACGTTTAGAAGATGTAATGTACATGAGCCCTTACAGATACAACTGGCCCATTGAGCGCAACCATAATGCTGATGTGGCCCACGAGGAAATTTGAGTTTGAGACAGAAAAATGAGTTTGACACCCCTGCTCTACAGTATAAAAAACTGAAAAAAAGGTTTTGGCTGTATATACATCTGTTGTAGGCTGACAACACACAGCCTAAGTGGTGTCAGCCCTGCCCGGTTTTCTTTTGCTAGACTACTCAAACCCATCCCCTATCCCAGGGATATGCAATTAGCGGACCTCCAGCTGTTGCAGAACTACAAGTCCCATGAGGCATAGCAAGACTCTAAAAGCCACAAGCATTACACCCAGAGGCAGAGGCATGATGGGACTTCTAGTTTTGCAACAGCTGGAGGTCCGCTAATTGCATATCCCTGCCCTATCCTCTTCACAGCATAGAGATGAATAATTTTGTAGTCACAAGATAACAACTAGGAGGACAAAATAGACTTCTTGAGAACTCACATTTTTTTATACTTATTGAGCAGATATACTGTATGTAAGTTCTTTCAATGGTTATTAAATAATGTACAGCACACTATATCATGAACACACAACCAATAAGAAATAATACAAATAGTGAATGAATAATAAGTCCAATAAATCATATGCGAAGTCCAGTATTGGTGCTCATGCTTGGTGCCACTTCATTATAAAACTAATAGTGGATGGGACATCCAAAGTCCATACAATTACTGTTTTCACAAAAGTACTCTCCCATTGCCACTTCGTGCGGAACACCTCCACACCGCACTCACCAGAAACCAATGATGCTTTGTATAACAAATGGGTCTAAATGTGCCTGTGACATCCCAGATATGGGTCGGGACTGCCCCACTTGGTATTCCTTATTGATCTTTATCCAGCTGTGACCTCTTGTCTGGGTTGGCCCGATGGTACTCAAAGGAAATGATAGGAACACTCTCAGTGTTAATAAATAATTGAAATCACTGCACCTACATGTACATAATAGTGAGATCGCTTTAACAATGAGGAAGTGCTGCTCTGCCTAGATCCGGTGTGTGTGCTCCGAACCCAGGATATGACATCACCCGGAAGTTCTGTCCTGTACAGGATGTGACCGTTGTGACATCACCTGGAAGTCCCTCCCAGTCCATTTTGTCAACAAAGTGCAAAGTCTTCTGGTTGTGTTTTTTTTTATATAGTGCGCTGTACATTATTTATATTCATTTGTGAGTTTTTAACACCTTTTCACAACTGCCAAGAGTATATACAGTGGATATAAAAAAGTCTATACACCCCTGTTAAAATGTCAGGTTTCTGTGATGTAAAAAAACATGAGACAAAGATAAATCATTTCAGATTTTATTCCACCTTTATTGTGAACTATAAATTTTACAACAAACTGAAATCTTTTAGGTGGAGGGAAGTAAAAATTAAAAACTAAAATAATATGGTTGCATAAGTGTGCACGCCCTAAACTAATACTTTGTTGAAGCACCTTTTGATTTTATTACAGCACTCAGTGTTTGTGGGTATGAGTCTATCAGCATGGCACATCTTGACTTGTCAATATTTGCCCACTCTTCTTTGCAAAAACACTCCAAATCTGTCAGATTGCGAGGGCATCTCCTGTGCTCAGACCTCTTCAGATTACCCCACAGGTTTTCAATCGGATTTAGGTCTGGGCTCTGGCTGGGCCATTCCAAAACTTGAATCTTCTTCTGGTGAAGCCATTCCTTTGTTGATTTGGATGTACGACCCCTGGGAAAAATTATGGAATCACCAGTCCCTGAGGGTGTTCCTTCAGTTTATTGTTGTAGAAAAAAAGCAGATCACAGACATGGCCAAAAACTAAAGGCATTTCAAATGGCAACTTTCTGGCTTTAAGAAACACTAAAAGAAATCAAGAAAAATAATTGTGGTGGCCAGTAACAGTTAGATTTATAGAAGAAGCACAGGGAATAAATTATGGAATCACTCAACTCTGAGGAAAAAAATATGGAATCATGAAAAACAAACAAACAAAATAACACTCCAACACATCATTAGTACTTTGTTGCACCACCTCTGGCTTTTATAACTGCTTGCAGTCTCTGAGGCAGTGACTTAATGAGTGATAAACAGTACTCTTCATCAATCTGGCTCCGGCCTTCTCTGATTGTTGTTGCCAAATCATCTTTGCAGGTTGGAGCCTTGTCATGGACCATTTTCTTTAACTTCCACCACAGATTTTCAATTGGATTGAGATCCGGACTGTTTGCAGGCCATGACATTGACCTTATGTGTCTTTCTTCAAGGAATTTTTTCACAGTTTTTGCTCTATGGCAAGATGCATTATCATCTTGATAAATGATTTCATCATCCCCCAAACATCCTTTCAATAGATGGGATAAGAAAAGTGTCCAAAATTCCAATGTAAACCTGTGCATTTATTGAAGATTTAATGATCAGCCATCTCCCCTGTGCCTTTACCTGACACGCAGCCCCATATCATAATTGACTGTGGAAATTTGCATGTTTTCTTCAGACAGTCGTCTGCATAAATCTCATTGGAACGGCACCAAACAAAAGTTCCAGCATCATCACCTTGCCCAATGCAGATTCGAGATTCATCACTGAATATGACTTTCATCCAATCATCCACAGTCCACGATTGCCTTTCCTTAGCCCATTGTAACCTTGTTTTTTTGTGTTTAGGTGTTAGAGATGGCTTTCTTTTAGCTTTTCTGTATGTAAATCCCATTTCCTTTAGGCGGTTTCTTACAGTTCGGTCACAGATGTTGACTCCAGTTTCCTCCCATTTGTTCCTCATTTGTTTTGCTGTACATTTTCTGTTTTCAAGGCATATTGCTTTAAGTTTTCTGTCTTGACGCTTTGATGTCTTCCTTGGTCTACCAGTATGCTTGCCTTTAACCACCTTCCCATGTTGTTTGTATTTGGTCCATGTTTTAGACACAGCCGACTGTGAACAACCAACATCTTGTGCAACACTGCGTGATGATTTACCCTCTTTACCTACATACTAACAAGCAGATTTAATCTGATGCAAGTGTTATAGGGCGTACACACGGTCGGACTTTGTTCGGACATTCCGACAACAAAATCCTAGGATTTTTTCCGACGGATGATGGCTCAAACTTGTCTTGCATACACACGGTCACACAAAGTTGTCGGAAAATCCGATGGTTCTAAGCGCGGTGACGTAAAACATGTACGTCGGGACTATAAACGGGGCAGTGGCCAATAGCTTTGATCTCTTTATTTATTCTGAGCATGCGTGGCACTTTGTCCGTCGGATTTGTGTACACATGATCGGAATTTCCGACAACGGATTTTGTTGTCGGAAAATTTTATCTCCTGCTCTCCAACTTTGTGTGTCGGAAAATCCGATGGAAAATGTCCGATGGAGCCCACACACGGTCGGAATTTCCGACAGCACGCTCCGATCGGACATTGTCCATCGGAAAATCAGACCGTGTGTACGGGGCATTAGTGTTTGTAATGAAAATTTACAGGGTGATTCCATAATTATTTCCTCAGAGTTGAGTGATTCCATAATTTATTCCCTGTGCTTGTTCTATAAATCTAACTGTTACTGGCCACCACAATTATTTTTCTTGATTTCTTTTAGTGTTTCTTAAAGCCAGAAAGTTGCCATTTGAAATGTCTTTAGTTTTTGGCCATGTCTGTGATCTGCTTTTTTTCTACAACAATAAAAAACTGAAGGAACATCCTCAGGGACTGGTGATTCCATAATTTTTGCCAGGGGTTGTATGTTTTGGGTTGTTCTAATGCTGAAAGATGAAGTTCCCCCTTCATGTTCAGCTTTCTTGCAGAAGCCTGAAGGTTTTGTGCCAATATTGACTGGTATTTGGAAAGGTTCATAATTCCCTCCTTGACTAAGGCCCCTGTTCCAGCTGAAGAAAAACAGCCCCAAAGCATGCTGCCACCACCATGCTTCACTGTGGGTATGGTGTTCTTTTGGTGATGTGCAGTGTTGTTTTTGCTCCAAACCTATCGTTTGGCATTATAGCCAAAAAAGTTCAACCTTGGTTTTATCAGACCATAACATATTTTCCCACATGGTTTTGGGAGACTTCGGATGTGTTTTTGCAAAATTTAGCCGGGCTTGGGTGTTTTTCTTGGTAAGAAAAGGCACACAGCCAGTACTTGCCAGATATTCCTGCAGCTCCTCTAATGTTGCTGTAGGCCTCTTGGCAGCCTCCCAGACCAGTTTTCTTCTTGTCTTTTTCATCAGTTTTGGAGGGACATCCAGTTCTTGGTAATGTCACTGTTCCATATTTTCTCCACTTGATGACTCTTCACTGTGTTCCCTGGTATATCTAATGCCTTGAAAATTCTTTTGTACCCTTCTCCTGACTGATACCTTTTAACAATGAGATCTCTCTGATGCTTTGGAAGCTCTCTGTGGACCATGGCTTTTGCTGTAGGATGACACTAAGAAAAAGACAGGAAAGATCAACTAGAACAGCTGAACTTTATTTGGGATTAATCAGAGGCACTCTAAATGATGGGGATTGTGTACTGACTCCTATTTAACATGAGTTTGAATGTGATTGCTTAATTCTGAACACAGCTACATCCCCAGTTATAAGAGGGTGTGCACACTTATGCAACCACATTATTTTAGTTTTTTATTTTTACTCCCCCCCTCCCCCCTAAAAGATTTCAGTTTGTTTTTCAATTGAGTTGTACAGTTTATAGGTCACATTAAAGGTGGAAAAAATTCTGAAATTATTTATCCTTGTCTCATTTTTTTACATCACAGAAACCTGACATTTTAACAGGAATGTGTAGACTTTTTAAATCCACTGTAGCTGGTATTGCAGTTTTTTTTATAAAGCTTTCAATGGTTGATTTAACAAAAAAATAAATAAAGATAAGATCATTGTTGGGTTTTACTACACTTTAACTAAGTGTTTAGGTATAAAGATAATCAGAATTCTGCCTTCTTGTTCCTTTTGCTATCCCATCTAATTACAGCAGCTGTGCATAGAGGCTTTAATTCGCCACAGCTCTCTAGCAATCCCTAGATAGCAGCTGTGAAACTCTGTGTAAAATATCAACTTTTCCTTCAGAAGCTGGATGTGTACAACTGCAGTGTGTGCCAGTTTGGAGTATGTCCCCTGGGATAAATTAACATTAGCTTTTCTTTCCTGATCAGCTGAATTTATTATTTTTTTAAATGGCTGTTCTCTTCTTGTTTTTCCAGCTGCACCCCTGATGACACGCCTGTGGCACAGGCGTATCATCAGAGGCCGGCTGCAAGAGCCAGGGAGGGACAGCCAGATCCCAGATCACATGTAGTGTACCCCACGTAGGAGCCGCAAGTGAACTGGGATCCCCCACCCTGCACAGCCAGGCACGCAGAATTTCCACAGTCTCCCAGTGTCATAAAACAGTCCAGCACTTTGTTTTTTTATTTTATTGAGGGGATAAAACTTGGATGGGGAGTAGGGGTATTATTGGATGCCCACTTGACTTCAGACAACTTCATATACAGACTGTATACAGTCTATATACACTCCCTCTCTTCCTCCAGCAGTAGCTTGCTTGCAGAACTTCAGCTGGCACACTGATGGTTAATCTGAAAAAAGCACAGATTTTTAAGCAATAGCCCTTTGCAGGCAGGAACCTGAGGCCCCTTAAAGTGTGCAGCAACAAAAGTCAGTTTCCAACTTTACATTCTTGTGACTACCGATCCCAGCACCCCCTCTTCAGGCTCTGCCAGCCCGCCTGTCTGCAGTTGCCCCTTTTCAAAAGCACCCTGGCTACTTCTCCTCAGTCCTCCCAGACTGCTCACTCACCAGCCCACCCAGCTGATTTTTCTGGAGAACTCCTAAAAGCACTAACCTGCTCCTGCTGTCCTCTCCTTGCTCCCGTGCCTCCAGTAAGGATATCATCTGTGTCTTGTAAAGGATCCCTTCAGTACTTAAGCTCCAGGCCCCAGGCCCGAGGTCACCCCCCCCCAGACTAGGGGGCACCCTCAAGGGCCACCAACAGTCCCCTCACCACTCCTTCTCCCACCCAACTCCTCTTTGCTGGCCTGACCCATGAGTATTTATGATGTACCCGCCCCCTGCCAGCCCATTTACTGGGGATTGGCTGGGGCCCTCATCAATGCTCCAGGCAGCTCCTCCTAAACTCCACCCTTTACTTCTGCAAGCTTCTCCAAGGTTCTAGAGTGCAGGGGGAGTTATCAGAGATGCTGCCTGCTGAGTCATCCAGCCTCCCTGAGTCACTCAACGCTGACCCAGATTCAACCAAGCCTGGCTCTAAGCCAGGCCAAATTTTCCTACACTAACATCTAATCTAAGAAAGGAAATTGTCAGTGTGGGACTGAGTGACCAGCAGCAAAATAGTAGGCATGTATGTTTATGAAAGACAACTTAGCCTAAAAGGTAAAAGGAGATTTAAAAAAAGCTAGAGAGGTCAGGGGTGACTTGTCTGGAACTTCTTTGGCCTCCTTTACACGGGCGATTTCCTGCATACACCGGATTCCAGCTGCAAGAGTCAGCGGATACTTGCAGCTGGGATTACAGGTGTATGCTAACAGCGGCAGCCAGTCAGCCGGTACAAAGTAATGACAGGCTGAGAGGAGCCGTCACTGTTTGCATGTACCAGTGGTGGATCTCCGAGTATGGAACCATCTTTCTGCATCCAGGGTTGCTCATCTGTCCCCAACTTCATGTAACTACTAAGGCCCCTTTCACACTGGGGCGGTTTGCAGGCGCTATTGCGCTAAAAATAGTGCCTGCAAACCGACCTTAAACTCCTGCAAACAGCATCTTTGGAGCGGTGAAGGAGCGGTGTATTCAATTGAAATTAATGGGGCAGCGCGGCTAAACTGCCGGCATAGCGCCGCTGTAGCGGCGCTTTGCAGGCGGTTTTAACTCTTTTTCAGCCGCCAGCGGGGGCTAAAAATGCTCCGCTAGCGGCCGAATAAAACGGCGGTAAAGCGGCGCTAAAAATAGCGCCGTTTTACCGCTGACGCCCCCACCGTCCCAGTGTGAAAGGGGCCTTAGTGCACAGCTGCATGCAAACAGCTACAGCTCCCTTCAACCTGTCATTACATTGTACAGACTGAGCGGCTGTTAGCATGCACCTGTCATCCCAGCCGCAAGAATCCAGTGCATGCAGGTAATTGCCCCTGTGAAGGAGGCCTTTTACTTGTCAGAAATATGCAAATAGTTTAAAGTGGTTCTAAAGCCTCAAGGTTTTTTATCTTAATGCATTCTATCCGTTAGGGTAAAAAAACCTTCTCTGCTGCAAGATCCCCCCCCCCAGCCCCCCCCCTATTCTTACCTTTTGTATCGGGCAGCGGGGGGGCTGCAGCATTGGGAACATGTTACATGTTCCACCCTAAAAACAGGTGGAAAATGTAACATGCTCCAAAAGGTGAACTTCTTCTTTAAATTCAGACACCTCCAGCCAATCAGTATCTCTACCTTAAAATTGATTCCCCTTTGACAGATTTCCCCCTGCCACCCAGATTGGCTTTGCATGGGTGCTGGAGACTGAAGGCACCCTAGAGCTCTGTTGGGTAAGGAGTTGGCAGCTTTATGCATTAGATGTCATAGGACAGCGGGATGCTGGAAATTAGCTTACATTTAGTGCAGACTTTAGTTCCGCTTTAATGCATTCTTGGGCAGCTCTGGCAGAGAACTGCCTGTCCTCTAGTATTGCGTGGGATGTATCGGAAATGCATCCTGCATCCATTGCGTTCTATTTCGCCTGTCTCCGCGCCACTTAGCTAGAGAGCTATTATAAGCCACAAGTTATGTCACACGTCCATTGCTTCCTACTGTTTGTGGCTATATTGTTTTTTTTTTTTTTTTTAGCTGTTATCTTGGGAATGCTGATCTGGGGAATCACCAGCGATTGGGCTATATATAGCCCCCATTATAGTATCTTCTCCCCCCCACCCTCTCATTTAACTGCAGTAAGTGATTCACAAGAGTTTCCATCTTAGCACTAACTGAATCATTAATGCTCTCTTTGTATTCATGGAAATTGTTTCCCAGAAGTATTTAATGTGTGTGATCTCTCTCTCTCTCTCTCTCTCTCTCTCTCTCTCTCTCTCTCTCTCTCTCTCTCTCTCTCTCTCTCTCTCTCTCTCTCTCTCTCTCTCTCTCTCTCTCTCTCTCTCTCTCTCTCTCTCTCTCTCTCTCTCTCTCTCTCTCTCTCTCTCTCTCTCTCTCCACTTTTCTCACTTTAGGCTATTGAAACAATTTACTGGCTGGCCAGTACCAGAGCTGCGAGGCGTGCTGAGGTCCACCTGGCACAGTAATCCGTATGTCCGGGGCTCCTATACCAATGTGCCCATTGGAGTGGATGCCGTGAAGGAGCAGACGGCACTGGCAGAGCCGCTTCCGTCCACCTACCACAAAAAGGGGCTGCGGGTAGGTATCGGCCGGGGTTATTTTCACCACTCCGCTTTGTGCTTCTAAAGTTTGAAATCTCTCCAAATTCCCCTCTTAGACAGGAACAAGTGTCTGCATTGGAAGATTTCTACTCTACAGGCATACCCCACTTTTAAGTACACAATGGGACCAGAGCATGTATGTAAAATGAAAATGTACTTAATGTGAAGCAATACCTTTTTTCACTTCTGGGGTGTCAGGGTCTGTAGTGGGGGTGTCAGGTTCTGTAGTGGGGGTGTCAGGTTCTGTAGTGGGGGTGTCAGGGGCTGTAGTGGGGGGTCAGGGTCTGTAGTGGGGGTGTCCGGGGCTGTAGTAGGGGGTCAGAGGGTGTAGTGGGGGTGTCAGGGGCTGTAGTGGGGGGTCAGGGTCTGTAGTGGAGGTGTCAGGGTCTGTAGTGGGGGGGTCAGGGTCTGTAGTGGGGGTGTCAGGCGCTGTAGAGGGGGGTCAGGGGCTGTAGTGGGGGGGGTCAGGGGCTGTAGTGGGGTTGTCAGGGTCTGTAGTGGGGGTGTCAGGGGCTGTAGAGGGGGGTCAGGGACTATAAGGGGGTGTCAGGGGCTGTAGTGGGGTTGTCAGGGTCTGTAGTGGGGGTGTCAGGGGCTGTAGAGGAGGGTCAGGGACTATAAGGGGGTGTCAGGGGCTGTAGAGGGGGGTCAGGGGCTGTAGTGGGGGGGATCAGGGACTGTAGTGGGGGTGTCAGGGGCTGTAGAGGGGGGTCAGGGGCTGTAGTGGGGGTGTCAGGGGCTGTAGTGGGGGTGTCAGGGGCTGTAGAGGGGCGTCAGGGACTGTAGTGGGGGGGTCAGGGAGTGTGTTCCCAAGTAGCGGGGAATCTGAACTATCCGTGCACGGATTACTCAGCTGCAGCTTTAGCTTGAGAGCCACTTTACATTCGCAGGTATGTCCTTACTCACGAGTGTATGTAAAGTGAGTGTACTTAAAGCGGGGTATGCCTGTATTCCAGTTCTGGTGTCCGCTCTAAATTTGGGATTTCACCTTAGGTCCTGGTGACAGCAGTCAACAGGACAAATATAGAGGATAAATTTCCCTTATGGGGACAGATATGACAGAGGTTCTAACTCTTCCCTACACCATCAAAACAAAAAAATGTGGACTTTAGATATACTTTAACCACTTGCCAACCACATTACTTGGTTGTATAGCGGCAAGGCGCGTCTCCTGCACAGGATCACAAACCTAATACGCGATCCAACAATTTCGGGTAGGGGGCGGGCGCGGCGTTGTGGCTGTGCTGTGTTTAGAGACAGCACAAGCCGATCAGCGGGTGTCTGCCAATGGATGTCCGCCAGCACCCACTGATCGACGAGGAGAGACCCAGAGCAGAGCTCTGCCTATGTAAACAAGGCAGAGCTCTGTTCCGTCAGCTCCCTAAAGATCCGTCAGATCCCTAAAGCCCCGTACACACGAGCCGAATGTTGGGAGACCATGTCCGGTTATAAAAAAAAAAAAAAGGACGACATTCGGCTTTTGTGTATGTCGTTCTGTCAGTTGGTCTGCAGTGTATGCTGGAAAACCAGCATCCGACTGACTCTAAGCGCTGATCAAAGTGTTCTTGCGGGGGGCGGGGGGGGGGGGGGGGGCTGTCCCCCTGTCAGGACACAACAGCTCAGCCGGGGAGATCGCTGTACTAACCTCGCACAGCTCTGACAGGAGCTGTCAGTTTTTTTTCATGCAACCTGTAGTAGTGTAATGTGTACCCGGCTTTAGTAAAAACAGCACACATATGCCTCGTTTCCACTGAGCGGATCGGTTCGGTTTGGTACGGTACGCTATTTTGAGTGTTTCCATTATGAAAGCGGCCCATACACCCAAACCGAACCGCACCATTCATGGTCCTGCTTCAGATGTGAGGCCATAGAAAAAGCTCTATTTGTGGGAAAAAAAGGACATACAACTAATCTGGGTACAGTGTTGCATGATCACACAAATGTCAGTTAAAGTAAAGCAGTGCTGTATCGCAAAAAGTGGCCTGGTCAGGAAAGGGGGGGGGGTAAAGCTTCCAGAGGGCGAATCGTTAAAGTACTGGTGCCCAAAAGAGGCTCAATGCCCAAATGCAACCCTTTGATGTTTGCAGCCTGTGCAATCAGCAGTGGGAACGCTGGTTTGTTTTCGGACTTTAATAGCAGTGATCACTATAAGTCTGCTGTAACATGTCCCCAGTCTCTTTCCACCCTCGCCTGCAGCACATCTAGTGACTGTGACAATTTCCCCAAATAAGTCATCAGTGTCTATAACAGTCTTCTGCAGCAAAACATACAGTATATTGAATATTATGTATGGCCATTAGGTGACACCATGGGCAGCCGAGGTCCGTTATGCCTCAGAAGACCTAAACACAAGAATGAAAATGTAACTTATTGCAGCTTATCAGTCCTTAGATGCCGTGGCTGCATTCATATTCTGTTTTTAGGCTAAAAAAAAATTTCAGCAAGTACAGAAAATACCTGTTGATCCTACCAAAAATGCAGTGTCCTCACTTCCTGTGAGCTGAAGTGTTCTCTTCCTTCTGTAAACTACTAATCTCCCCATCCCCATGCAATGCAGATGATCAATGGCAGGCATAGTTGTAGCCCGCTCTGGGTGACAACCATGGCTCCCTCCATAGGTACATTGGAGGAGTGAACGTAACCGCCCTGGGAAAGGAAGTGTATTCACAGGATCAGGATTGTGCTTATAACACATGTGCGCGCAAACGCGTACTGTCGTGTGCTACAGAGCAATTTTGTAAAATACTGCAGCTTTTGCTTTTTCATTTTTTGCTTCTTTTTTTCAAACTTCCATGTAATTCTGTGTGAATCAGTGTGTTGCAATGCATTGATGCAAGATGTAATTTTTTTTCTCATCGCATACAAACGCAATGCTTTGGTGTGAGCTGGCCACATGAATAGCAATAGTATTTTCTGTGTTTTTCATTTGCGTGTACTAATCAATACAGATCAATGCAGCTTAATGGACTAGATGTGAATGAGCGCTAATATTGTCAGTGCAAATTGTGTGTAGCTGGTAGAAAAAAAAAAAATCATTGCGTCCACCTCCTATTTTTAGTCTGGGCCAATGTTAGTCTTTCACAAAGCTTGCTCCTGACTGCTCTTTTTGTGTCCCTTCATGCAGCCTCTACAGGTACTCTTTGCAGGAGAGGCCACGCACCCAAACTTCTACACAACTACCCATGGTGCCTACATGACTGGGGTGCGGGAAGCCGATCGGCTTTTACAGCTGTATGAGTTCAAGGCCAACCCCCGTCTGTAACTCACCCTGCAACCAAGATATCCCGAAGAAGACCACACCATGTTCCTCCAGATGTGCTTCAAAGGGAACCTGTGACTTCAACATATTCTTTCATTGATTTGTATTAAAAATGCACCTTTAACTATTTTTATTCTCCGTATATTAATTTCCTTTACAGGTTGCTGGTCAGGTCTGTCCGCCCAGACTGGATATTTCAAGTTTTGGTGGGTGATGGAGAGTTAAATGGTCTGACCGTTTCTTGGTCTTTCGGGGACTCTGTGAATAGACCCTTGAGTTACTAGGCTAATTTAAACTATTTGATTTTATTTAATATATAAAAGGTGGAGTTGAAGGACTGTAAAAATGGTATCAACTGTCGTCAGCACCCAAGCTAAGCTTTAATAAAGTTGTTGTAAACCCCATTCATGAAATCTGACCTGGGCACATATATCTGTAGTGTTTACTTATCTCTCTCCAAAGCTCTAAGTCCCGTGTCTTTCTGCTGCTCCGTTCCTCTGTTATCAGTGTGATAACTTCTGACACGCTCTCCGACACAGGCGATAAAAGTAGCTGAAAATTTGTGGCGGGGAGGGAACTCTTTACAGTACAGCTCTGCATGTTTCTTCGTTCCTCTGCCTATGTATAGGGAGGGGGGGGTTCCTTTCTTCCAATCAGCTCTCACACAGTGTATGCTCAGACTCCACATCCACTGCAGTAAGGCTTATTTCACACTGAGGCGCTTTGCAGGCGCTAAAGTGCTAAAAATAGCGCCTGCAAAGCGCCCTGAAAGAGCCGCTCAATTAACTCCAATGTGAAAGCCCTGAGCCCCGTGGCTTTCACACTGGAGCGGTGCGCTTGCAGGGCAGTCAAAAAAGTCCTGCAAGCCGCATCTTTGGAGAGCTATAGGAGCGGTGTATTTACCGCTCCTAAAGCGCCCCTTCCCATTGAAAACAAGGGGGCAGCGCTGCAAACCCGCCGGCAAAGTGCTGCTGCAGCGGCGCTTTGCAGGCGGTTTTAACCCTTTTTCGGCCGCTAGCGGGCGTTAAAACCGCCCTGCTATCGGCCGAATAGCGCTGCTAAAATGACGGTAAAGCGGCGCTAAATATAGTTCCGCTTTACCACCAGCGCCCGCCCACATCAGTGTGAAAGTACCCTAAGAAAGATTTGTAACATGATGTGCACTTTCTAAAGAATGTAGAAAGGAAAAGACTGCAGATATACATGTAAAACTTAAGTAGGGAGATTTGTTCACTTCTGTATATCATCTGAGGCTATTCACTTCACTGGGTATAGGAGAGGGTTTACACTTTAAGCTAAGCTCTAGAAATTCAGCCACTTTGTGCAATGTGCTAGATTAGTAGGGGTTAAGTCATATGAAGTGCACGCCACCTTGCGGACTTATCTGTTTAATTTACTATTTATTTTTACTGAGTATCAGGAGGATAGCTACCGCTATCCTTCCGGTACTCTGATGCTGGACCTTCTAATCTCAGCTACAGAGCCACATGCAGCCACTGTGCTCGCCCCTCTCCTCCCCCTGCCCAATCACAGAGCTCTTTGTATTATTTGAACTCGTACACAGAATACAAAGGCTTCTGTGAATATACAGCAGAGGGGCTGGTACAGCTGTTGCTGTATGAGAGAGCAGCATCTTTCCTGTCAGAGCCCCAATAATGTAGCAATAGCTGTGCTCCCAGAACTTCGTAAAGCTGTCAGATGTAAATTAAAGGGATTTGACCTGCATCTCATTTGACTTAACTCATAGCATGTCAGCATATTTTACAAAGTGACTGGATTCTGGAGTTCAGCTTTAACACTTACCATCCTCCTAACCCTTAACTAGGTCGCTCCCCTACGTTAAAAATTAAAGCTGATGTTTAGGCCTCATGCACACAGGACTTTTTTTTCCTCTCCTGGAAATTCGGGGATCTCTTGATACCAAACCAAGGTCAGGTAGACCAAGAAAGATTGCAGCCACAACTGCCAGAAGAATTGTTTATGATACAAAGAAAAAAACACTGGTAACCTCAGGAGAAATACAGGCTGCTCTGGAAAAAGAAAGTGTGGTTTAAGGAGCACAATATGACAATACTTGAACAAAAATGAGTTGCATGCTCAGGTTTCCAGAAAGCAGCCTGCACTGCGCCAGTGCCACAAAAAAGCCCAGTGAGACATGTCATGGTGTTGTTGGGCATATTGCAACTGGGCTTTTTGTGGCATTTGTGCAGTAAAGGCTTCTGTCTGGGAACTTGACCATGCAAATCATTTTTGTTCAAGTATCGTCGTATTGTTCTCCTTTAAAACAACCACACCATCTTTTTCCAGAGCAGCCTGTATTTCTCCTGAGGTTACCTGTGGGTTTTTCTTTGCATCCCTAACAATTCTTCTGGCAGTTGTGACTGCAATCTTTCTTGGTCTACCGGACCTTGGCTTGGTATCAAGAGATCCCCGAATTTTCCACTTCTTAATTAATGATTGAACAGTACTGACTAGCAAATTTAAGGCTTTGAATATCTTTTTATACCTTTTTATTTTTTATATCCATCTTTATAAAGTGCTATTACCTATTTACACAGGTCTTTTGACAGTCCTTCTCTGCTCCCCATGGCTCAGTATCTACAGTAGTCTGCTCAGTGCATTCATGTGAGAGCTAACAAACTCATTCACAATTTTTATACAGACACTAATTGCAGTTTAAAAAGCCACAGATGTGGGAAATTATCCTTTAATTCCCATTTTAACGTGTGTCACCTTGTGTGTCTGTACCAAGGCCAAACATTCCAGGGTATGGAAACGTTTGATCAGAGCCATTTGGATGATTTCTGTTATCATTAGGATTTCATGTGATAATAAATGGCTTCATATGATTACTATCCTTAAAGTGTAAGTAGAAAATCTGTAAGGTGAACTTACACTGGACCCCCTCCCCATCCCCCCCGGTCCCGCTGTACCTGTGGCCGGCGATCACCCACTAGGAGACATCAGGTCTCCACTTTACCGGTGCTGGGATTTGAAATCCCTGCAGCTTTCTCTCTTCTTTTCCCTCGCTGACAGGATGGGCTAGGCGGGTTCTGATTGGTCGTGCCATCCATGTGACCGCGCCAGCCAATTAGAATACCTCCTTTACGTACCTATGTACATTTAAGAGATTAAGCTGCAGGGATTTCAAATCCCCGGACTTATGAAGCGGTACAGGACCGAGGGGATGGGAAGGGGGTCCCGTGTATGTTCACCTTACAGAATTTCTGTAAAGGTGAACTCACCCTTTAATTAAATTAGTTTTTTGGCATGATCCGTCATATATTTAAAATCAATAACAAAATTTTCATGATTTCTGCCAGGGGGTGCAAACTTTTGAGCACAGCTGTACATAGAGAGACAATTGCTTTCTTCTAAAGATTTTGTGACTTTGTACGTTCACGGATCAAGCTAGAGTTCTGTGATCCATTATTCTTCTTTTAGCCCCAGGTCCACATTTTATTGAGCAGGTCCTTCCATAACTTCTTCACACTTCTTAAGAAATGTATTCCCACTGGAGACCAGTTCATGATGCTAGAAAAAGGACCTGCTAGGCATTCTGGCCTTTGTCCTTCAACCCCCTCCCCTGAAGCTTCTTGTCACCACCTGGTAATAAAGGGTTGATTAAAAAGTGAAGAAGATATAAAACTGACGTCTCCTATATCTTCTCAAGAAAGAAATAAGGATTCCTGCCTCCATAGTGTCACTATAACCTGCTAATTTGCCATGAGCGTGTTCTTGTATACATTGCATTCCAATATCAGCAAATTTAATCGGGAATATTCTGACACACACAATGGAAGCAGCTACAGCAGTACTAGTTTATTTGTTTTCTGAATCAAGGTGGTAGCTGTGCGGTGGATCCAGGGGAATACACCTGTGGGGGTCAAAACGCCAATTGTAACAGAGTATGGAGTATGAGAACAAATGAAGTAAAGTCCACTGTATCATATATGCAGAAGAAGATCCTGCAACATTCATAAAGATGAATAGTTTGAGAAAGACAGGATATGTAGAGGTAAGGGTAAGGGAAGAGAAGTGGTAACAAAATGAAATAGTATTGCCAAGGAAAGAATACATTGATTGGCATTAAAGAGAAACTACACCATATGACCAAAATTTGGCCTTACCTATGTTCTTGTTGGACATCCCATTCCAAAGCCATGGTAATATGGAGCTGGACCCCTTTAAAAGGAGCACAATGGGGGTTATTTATGAAAGGCAAATCCACTTTGCACTGCAAGTGCACTTGGAAGTACAGTCGCTCTAAATCTAAGGGATAGATCTGAAATGAGGGGAAGCTCTGCTGATTTTATCATCCAATCATGTGCAAGCTAAAATGCTGTTTTTTATTTTCCTTGCATGTCCCCCCCAGATCTACAGCGACAGGGGCGTAACTAGAAATAGCAGGGCCCCATAGCAAAATGTTGTATGGGGCTCCCCTGCAAACAGCCCCCCCTCCCCACAGCTGCCCTAGTGTCAATGCAGCGTGACCTGTGCCCAATGCAGCGTGACCTGTGCCCCATACAGCGTGACCTGTGCCCAATACAGCATGACCTGTGCCCAATACAGCATGGTCTGCCTGTGCCCAATACAGCCTGGTCTGCCTTTTGCCCCATACAGCCCCACTTATGCAGAGGAAAAGGCAAGCCACCGGGATCAGCAGAGAGCGGGATTGCCCGCTGTAATAGCTTTCATTTGAATTTCCTGTCTTCCCAGGGCTCATCGTCACATAGCCCCACCTCTTGGCCCGACGCCTTTGATGACGTCACATGTCCCGCATCGGATCGGCGTTTTGTCTATCAAAGGCACCGGGCCAAAAGGTGGAGCTATGTGACGTGAGCCCCAGGAACACTGGAAGTTCTAATGAAAGCTCTTACATCGGGCAATTCAGCTCTCTGCTGATACGGACAGCTCGCCTCTTCCTCTCCTCTCTCTTCCCCTGGCTGGGAGACTGTGCCAGCGGTGCTCTTATCCTCACTGGGCCCCACTCGGCTGCGGGCCCCATAGCGCCCGCATGGGTCGCTATGGTGGTAGTTACGCCCCTGTACAGCGACTTTACTTCCAAGTGCCCTTGCAGTGCAAAGTGGATTTTCCTTTAGTAAAAAACCCTCAATATGACAATACTTGAACAAAAATGGGTTACGTGGTCAGCTTGCCAGAAAGAAGCCTTTCTGCGCCAATGCCACAAAAAAAAAGCCCAGTGAGGCATGTCAAGGTGGTATCAGGCACATTGTAACCGGGCTTTTTGTGGCATTGGCGCAGTAAAGGCTTCTTTCTGGCAACTTGACCATGCAAATCATTTTTGTTCAAGTATCGTCGTATTGTGCTCCTTAACCACTTCAGCCCCGGAAGATTTGGCTGCCCAATGACCAGGCCATTTTTTGCGATTCGGCACTGCGTCGCTTTAACTGACAATTGCGCGGTCGTGCGACATTGTACCCAAACAAAATTGATGTCCTTTTTTTCCCACAAGTAGAGCTTTCTTTTGGTGATATTTGATCATCTCTGCGGTTTTTGTTTTTTGCCCTATAAACAAGAAAAAAGACCGACAATTTTGAAAAAAACACAACATTTTGTACTCTTTGCTATAATAAATACCCCCAATTTTTTTTTAAAAAAAAAAGCAGATTTTTTTCTTCAGTTTAGGCCGATATGTATACTTCTACATATTTTTGGAAATAAAAATCACAATAAGCGAATATTGATTGGTTTGTGCAAAAGTTATAGCATCTTCAAAATAGGGGAAAGATTTATGGCATTTTTATTACTATTTTTTTTTTTTTACTAGTAATGGCGGTGATCAGCGATTTTTATCGGGACTGCAACATTATGGCGGACAGATGGGGCACTTTTGACACATTTTTGGGACCAGGACATTTATACAGCGATCAATGCTATAAATATGCACTGATTACTGTGTAAATGTCACTGGCAGAGAAGGGGTTAACACTAGAGGGCGATCAAGGGGTTAATTATGTTACCTATGGAGTGATTCTAACTGTGGGGGGATGGGACTGCCTGGGTGAGGAGACTGATCATTGTTCATACTTGGTATGAACAACAGATCGCTCTCCTCACCCCTGACAGCATGGAGATCTGTCTGTTTACATTGACAGATCTGCGTTCTGTCTCTGTGTGGAGCGATCGCAGGATGCCCATCAGTCATCGCGACCGCCGGGCACGCGCATTGGCCCCCTGGTGTCGCGCCGTGGCGCACACACCCCCGCCTAGTGGTCAAAAGGCGTACCAATGTACAACTACGTCGGTTCGCCCAGGGGCGAACCGGTTAAAGACCGGTCGAGAACTGGTTAAAGACAACCACATCATCTTTTTTCAGAGCAGCCTGTATTTCCCCTGAGGTTACCTGTGGGTTTTTATTTGCATCCCAAACAGTTCTTCTGGCAGTTGTGGCTGCAATCTTTCTTGGTCTATCTGACCTTGGCTTGGTATCAAGAGATTCCCGAATTTTTCGCTTCTTAATTAATGAGTTAACAGTACTTACTGGCAGTACTTAAGGCTTTGGATATCTTTGTATAGCCTTTTCCATCTTTATAAAGTTCCATTCCCTTTTTACGCAGGTCTTTTAACAGTTCTTTTCTGCTCCCCATGGCTGGGATGTTCACAGCAACAGCAAAGTTAATTTGTTTTCTCAATCGAGGTAGTAGCTGTGTGGTGGATCCAGGGGAATACACCTGTGGGTCAAAACGATGATTGTAATGGAGTATGGAGTATGGAGAACAAATGAAGAAAATGCCAATGTATGGTATATGCAGAAGAAGATCCTGAAACATTCATAAAGACGATTAGTTTGAGAAAGATAGGGCATGAAGAGGTTAGGGGAGAGAAGTGGTAACAAAGTCAAACATTATTGCCAAGGAAAGAATATGTTTATTGGCATTAAAGAGAAACTACACCATGGGGTTGATTTACCAAAGGCAAATCCACTCTGCACTACAAGTGCACTTGGAAGTGCAGTCACTGTAGATCTGAGGGGAAGATCTGAAATGAGGGGAAGCTCTGCTGATTTTATCATCCAATCATGTGCAAGCTAAAATGCTGTTTTTTTATTTTCCTTGCATGTCTCCCCTCAGATCTACAGTGACTACACTTTCAGTGCACTTGTAGTGCAAAGTGGATTTGCCTTTTGTAAATAATCCCCTTTGGATAGGATTTTTTTTTAAAAAGCATTGTTTAAATTAGTATCAGTGTCAGATAGTTTTAGGTAGAATAAAAAAAGCAAAATGCACACTACAGGCATACCCCACTTTTAAGTACACAATGGGACCAGAGCATGTATGTAAAACGAAAATGTACTTAAAGTGAAGCAATACTTTTTTTCTAGGCTGTAGTAGGGGTGTCAGGGGCACACTGGAACAGGGCGGGCTACGCTCTCGGAGCTTTAGCACCTTCTACTGCGGCTGCAAAATGTCTGTACAGCACTTGCGAGGCACTTTACATACACTTGCGGGTATGTCTGTACTCACGAGTGTACGTAAAGTGAGTGTACTTAAAGCAGGGTATGCCTGTATTGTTTCTGGGCCGTACTATGAGTACAAACAACAACTAACACACGTGTGGTACAGTGGCGGCTGGTGACGTTTTAGAATGGGGGGATGCCAGACCCCGCCCTTCCTTTTTGACCCCTCCCACTTGGTGAAAATGGGCGTGGTTTCAGTGAAATAGTGGGCATGGCTCTAAGGTGGTGTGGTTAGCGTCTGAGATGAACGAGGGATAGAGGGAGAGGGATGGAGGGACAGCAGGCCCAGATCCTACACAACAATAGAAATATGTGTATTCTAGAAAGTTTAACAATCAGCAGATAAAGATATTCCAAACACCTGGTGTTAGCACTTCAATCATCCCGGCACCATGGTTGTTATGGTGTCAGGATGATTGAAGCGCATTATTTCTATTATTACATTGTAATATAAAATGAAATCATTCAACTCACCATAATGCAGAATCAGTGCCCTGAGCGTGTCACTAGCCACCTTGCCTGCCACCAGATGCCATCGGGTGTCCTCAGCGAAGTCCGTCCTTACATGAAGCCTGTGTCCCATCAAATGCAGCCTGTGTCCCATCAAATGCAGCCTGTGTCCCACCAAATGCAGCCTGTGTCCACCAAATGCATCCTGTATCCCACCAAATGCAGCCTGTGTCCACCAAATGCAGCCTGTGCCTCACCAAATGCAGCCTGTGTCCACCAAATGCAGCCTGTGTCCCACCAAATGCAGCCTGTGTCCACCAAATGCAGCCTGTGTCCACCAAATGCAGCCTGTGTCCCACCAAATGCAGCCTGTGTCCACCAAATGCAGCCTGCGTCCCACCACATGCAGTCTGTGTCCCACCAAATGCAGCCTGTGTCCCACCAAATGCAGTCTGTGTCTCACCAAATGCAGCCTGTGTCCCACCATATGCAGCCTGTGTCGTATCACCAAATGCAGCCTGTGTCCACGAAATGCAGCCTGCGTCCCTCCAAATGCAGCCTGTGCCCACCAAATGCAGCCTGTGTCCCACCAAATGCAGCCTGTGTCCACCAAATGCAGCCTGTGTCCACCAAATGCAGCCTGTGTCCCACCAAATGCAGCATGTGTCATCTCACCAAATGCAGCCTGTGTCCCACCAAATGCAGCCTGTGTCCCACCAAATGCAGCCTGTGTCCCACCAAATGCAGCCTGTGTCCACCAAATGCAGCCTGTGTCCCACCACATGCAGTCTGTGTCCCACCACATGCAGTCTGTGTCCCACCAAATGCAGCCTGTGTCCCACCAAATGCAGCCTGTGTCTCACCAAATGCAGCCTGTGTCCCACCAAATGCAGCCTGTGTTGTCTCACCAAATGCAGCCTGTGTCCACCAAATGCAGACTGTGTCCCACCAAATGCAGCCTGTGTCCACCAAATGCAGCCTGTGTCCCACCAAATGCAGCATGTGTCGTCTCACCAAATGCAGCCTGTGTCCCACCAAATGCAGCCTGTGTCCCACCAAATGCAGCCTGTGTCCACCAAATGTAGCCTGTGTCCCACCACATGCAGTCTGTGTCCCACCAAATGCAGCCTGTGTCCCACAAAATGCAGCCTGTGTCCACCAAATGCAGCCTGTGTCCACAAAATGCAGCCTGTGTTCCACCAAATGGAGCCTGTGTCCACCGAATGCAGCCTGTGTCCCACCAAATGCAGCCTGTGTCCCACCAAATGCAGCCTGATGTCAATCAAACTGCCTGGCTGTAGTAATATATACTATGAGCGCCGGGCGGAAGCTACTCGGCGCTTTGGAAAGTGCCGCAAGGCGGGATAGACTTCCGCAAATGAAGCACCGCGTCTGCAATCTTGTGATTGCATAGACGTGGCGCTTCCCATAAGTGCACTGTGTCCGGCGTCGCACTGTGTCCGGCGTCTGAACACAGTGCACTTAAGCACTTTTTTGTATTTTTTTTTTAAAGGGCCAGTATTAAATTTTTTCTTTTTTTTTTTGTGACTGCCTGGAGGGGAGGGGGGGGGGCAGCGCCCATGCGCCCCCTATGGATGGGCCGCCACTGGTGTGGTATCACTGTGAATGTCAGGAGCAGCAGAATTTTTTTTGGGTTGTTTTTTGGTGGCCCATTAGTTCCAGTGAAGGGAACTCAGCGTACCAAGACATTTTGGACAATTTCATGCTCCTAACTTTTTGGGAACACTTTGGGGATGGCCCCTTCCTGTTCCAACATGACTGCGCACAGTGCACAAAGCAAGGTCCATAAAGAAAGGGATGAGCGAGTTTAGGGTAGAGGAACTTGACTGTCCTGACCTCAACCCCATAGGACACCGTTGGGATGAATTAGAGCGGAGACTGTGAGCCAGGTCTTCTCGTCCAACATCAGTGCCTGACCTCACAAATGCGCTTCTGGAAGAATGGTCAAACATTCCCATAGACACACTGCTAAACCTTGTGGACAGCCTTCCCAGAAGAGGTGAAGCTGCTATAGCTGCAAAGGGTGGGCCAACTCAATATTGAATCCTACCGACTAAGACTGGGATGCCATTAAAGTTTATGTGCGTGTAAAGGCAAGTGTCCTAATACCTTTGGTAATATAATGTACTACATTTCATCTTAGCATGGTTGGTAGGCAATAACACCCACGTGGCTCATATATACGTCCATGATGCATCGCTGTTCTGTGATGAGAGCGCACTCCCAGGACACTAACCAAGTTGTCACCAACACATCCCAGTCACCATTTATGATCATGTATGGAAGGGATCATGTGACCTCTGTGATAGCCAATAACAGCGGTCACATAATCAG
This sequence comes from Lithobates septentrionalis, assembly GCA_037952835.1. Classification (NCBI taxonomy): domain Eukaryota; kingdom Metazoa; phylum Chordata; class Amphibia; order Anura; family Ranidae; genus Lithobates; species Lithobates septentrionalis. Next base: position 59,783 of record JBBDGP010002438.1, read on the forward strand.
GAACTCCACCTCTGCCTCCCATCATTCGGAACCCCTTAAATGGTCAGTGTGGGGGCCGCGGAATAGGGTTAGGTCAGCCAATAGAGGTATTCACCTAAACTTCAAACCTGCCCATGCAAGAATGAAATGTATTTGTCTGAAGCCTATATCTGATTATTATTTTGAATTAAAAAAAGAAACTACTTAAACTGATTATGCTTTTTGCAAATAGGCTTTTTTGTTTTATGTTTAAATGAAATTGTATAACATTGTAAACGAAAATCTAATTAAATTTAATGTAATACTATTATAATGACATTCCCATCTAAGCATGCAGCCGGTTCTGATTTTCAACAATTGACAACATTTTTTAATTTTCTTTGCCGTGCAAATATAGCATTCTGTTTGTGGAAACCTTTTTTTCATGGATCATCACCCCCCCCCCCCCCACCCCCGCGTTTGTATTTAGAAAATTGCCTACCCCAGATGTTTACATGGAGACTAAAGTGAATGCGCTGGTTTTGTACATATCTTCTGTCCTTGTTTATTATGGTTAGGACTTAAAAAATAAAATGTACTTTTTTGTGGTCCAGTAAATAAGAAACACTATATTTTTAATTTTATTTTTGAGCCATCAAGTGTAACCATAGGCTTAATTTTTCACATTTTTCTGTATCTCTTTTTATCCTTCTGTTTATTTTTTGCAAGCTAAATTGCACACACAGACAAGTGAATGTGTCAGAGCAGTGACTCCATCGCCCGAGGTGTCATTAGGAGCCTTTTTTCCTAAGAACATAATATCCTGCTACAGCACCTGTAGTGCTCTGGGAATCCTTTGCAATAAGTTAAACGATTTGTAAAATATTAAGTATATGTATGTAGCCCTACTCCCATAGCTGCCACTGAAAAGGATGGTTCCTCTGTTCTTTGCCTTAACCCTCTCAAGAACCTTAGCTCCTCTGACACACCAGGTTGAGTGTACAGACATACAATATCACATGAATTTACTGAAAGTAAGACTTAGTACTAGAGTTGCCAACCATCTGTCAATTTACAAACAGTTTATAAACTTCAGGTGATTTACAAGCTGTTCATAAATGTCAGTTACGAGCGGCAGCTGGCCGTAAAAAATGGCATTTGGGGGTGGGTTCACAGTGATGTCTTGGCTCCTTTTATGACTTACACAGCAGGACTGGAGGGGGAGCTAGGACTGAGTCGCTGGAGTGGAGGACTCTGGAGAAGAAGGGGACAGGGGTGTCCAGACTGGACCGTGTCTGACTGCCTGCCCCTGTTGCACCCAAGCGAGCAATGGAGGAGCCTGGAGGTCAGGTCAGTGACAGCTCCCAGCCAGCCAGGCCACACAAAATCTAGAGGGGGGGGGATTCACTGATATAAGAGGGGAGTGGATAATACAAGGTTCCCCCTTATATCAGTAAACCCCCCTTACCTTAGTGTATTCACTCTGCTGAAGGTGGTCTGTGTTCACACTCCACATCAGAGTTCCTGGCATTCCCCCTTAAATTAGAGTCCTCAGCGTTTCTATTTACATCAGCTTTCAGGGATCCTCCTTACAGTGTAATTCTGCAGACCCCGATGTAAAGGGGTAATCTGCGCACCCTGATGTAAAGGGGAACTCTGATGTTGCAGACCCTAATGTAAGTTGAAACTCTGATGTAAAGGGGAATGCTGGGGACTGTGATGTAAGGGGGAGCTCTGATGACCAGAGACCACCTTACATCAGAGTTCCTCTTTATGCCAGAGTCCACGGCATTCCCCTTTACATCAGAGTTCCCCTTTACTTCAGGGTCTGCAGAGTTCACCCTTGTACTGTAAGGGGGAATCCTGCAGACTCTGATGTAAGGGGGAACTCTGTAGACTCTTGTGTAAGGAAGAAGGGGGCTCTGGTGACCACAGACCCTCTTACATCAGAGTTCTCCATTACATTAGGGATCACAGTGATCCCCTTTACATCCCTCCCCCCTTAGACGCAAGCCATATCAGCTGCGTCAAAACCTACAAAAAGGTTTGCAACAACAGGTGCATAACAGTAAACATTATACAATAAAGTGCCATAGCATGTACTTAAAAAAACAGCAACACTTAAACATAAAAGTCAGGGTCTGGCAGAAAAACAGGAGCCTCCACAGTGGGGTGGAATCCTCTGATATGGTGCATTACCAGGAGGCGACTGTCGGGTTTCACAATCTTCACCAGGTCTGTGTAAAGGTGCTGTCCTGTATTATAATACTTGTAGAGCCTGTGGAACTCTGCCTCTATGTATTCATTCTGTTTGGCAAAGCTCTGCATATGTTCAGGAAACAGCATATTTTCCCAGACAGCTCCACTATAGATTTTTGGCCTTTCTTCCTCCAGCTATAGAAACAACTGCTCAGGAACATAAGGGATTGTCCTCCCATACCGGGCGCGTACATACTGTTCCATGTACCGCTGGCGTTAAGCAAGACAGGTGATCCGGGTCTTATATTGTACTGATCCCTGCGGCAGATAAGTGTTGGGTGACCGGAAATACTTGTGCCCTGTGCCTTCCTTCAGGGTTGATGTAGCAGCTGGAGGTGCCTGTGGTAAAGGGGAACATGGACAAGGGACCTCGGGTTCTGGGGATGGTGGCAGTTCCTTGTCCGGGTCAAAGATGTGTCTTACCCACAAAATTCCTTTTGGCCAGCTTCGGGAGTGCTTAGGTTTAAGAGCAAGTGAGGTCTCCCAGGGAGGCTTGTCTTCCCTACAAAGGTGCTAGGGATAAGTCTGGTGGTGGTAAGTCAAGGAGTTTGTTTAGAGCTGTCTGGCCCCTCATCCTTATCATTGGAATCTACGACGGGGGAAGGAGGAGGCCGAAATTCCTTCACAGGACAGCTTGGTCTTTTCCGCATGGGTGCAGATGTTGTGGGAGTGCTGCAGGATGGCAGCCGAACCCCGGCTCCATCGGGGAAGGCCTTCCTTGTAGGCTGGTCATAGCTAGGCCATAGTATCTTTCCAGGAGGTTCGAAAGTGGATATCTCCAGCAGTGGGATTGCTCTTGGGCAGGTTGTCCCCAAAGAAGACTCAAAGAAAACCCACAAAAAACAGAAAACCTGGAAAGGAATTAACCCTTACTCTCCTATCTGGGGCAGCTCCTAACAGGCTTAATTTCAACCTTCTTACAAGCATAAAATGGATTAACGCCTTGGAGCCTGCAGTTGCCGCTCTTTTAAGGGGTTTTACATGCTGGTAGCTGGGGCAGGGTTTAAGATCATGTGACCGCCTTGATTGGCTGTCATGGTGGCCTCTTGATTGGAAAACTCTCGCAAGGAGTGATTGGGAGTTTTCCAACGGGTGCCGGTAACTGTGCCGGGAGCGCGCAGGGCATGCGCTCTCGGTGCAGTGCTGTTTGAACTAATGCATTCAAATATGCGGCCGCTCTGGACCAAGGCCCGGCCGCTGAGAGGCCACATATTTGTGGCTGGCGCCAAGGAGTTAACAATGGTAATAACACAATTTAGCTTACAAAATGATTAACAGTAAGAACTAGGCATAAGATGATATTTGGTGTTCAGATCAGCATAAACAGCAGCAAGACCAGCTCAAGTGCAGAAGGGAGCAGTAGTAAAGTTTAATCTACCAAGTGCTGGAACTATACTGCCAGAGCGTAGTTATGGCAACTATGCTAATCCTAGACCGACTGGGTATGCACAGTCCAAAAGAAAAGGAGGTTGGTAGTGAAGGGGGCAAGGGACCAAAAGGGGCTTGTAGAATGATTATTATGGGAGGGGCAATCCTTTGAGTTGTTCTTCTGCCAGCTATCATTTTGGCTCTTTAAGAGTGTTGGTGCACTTAACAACAGCCTCAGTAAACCTGCATGTGTAAGGGATGTCAAAATCAGGTACCCCATATAAAAAAGGATTATACAGTGGCTTGCGAAAGTATTCGGCCCCCTTGAACTTTTCAACCTTTTGCCACATTTCAGGCTTCAAACATAAAGATATAAAATTTTTATTTTTTGTGAAGAATCACCAACAAGTGGGACACAATTGTGAAGTGGAACGAAATCTTTTGGATTTTTGAAACTTTTTTAACTAATAAAAAAATGAAAAGTGGGGCGTGCAAAATTATTCGGCCCCCTTGCGTTAATACTTTGTAGAGCCACCTTTTGCTGCGATTACAGCTGCAAGTCGCTTGGGGTATGTCTCTATCAGTTTTGCACATAGAGAGACTGAAATTTTTGCCCATTCTTCCTTGCAAAACAGCTCGAGCTCAGTGAGGTTGGATGGAGAGCGTTTGTGAACAGCAGTTTTCAGCTCTTTCCACAGATTCTCGATTGGATTCAGGTCTGGACTTTGACTTGGCCATTCTAACACCTGGATACGTTTATTTGTGAACCATTCCTTTGTAGATTTTGCTGTATGTTTGGGATCATTGTCTTGTTGGAAGATAAATCTCCGTCCCAGTTTCAGGTCTTTTGCAGACTCCAACAGGTTTTCATCCAGAATGGTCCTGTATTTGGCTGCATCCATCTTCCCCTCAATTTTAACCATCTTCCCTGTCCCTGCTGAAGAAAAGCAGGCCCAAACCATGATGCTGCCACCACCATGTTTGACAGTGGGGATGGTGTGTTGAGTGTGATGAGCTGTGTTGCTTTTACGCCAAACATATCGTTTTGCATTGTGGCCAAAAAGTTTGATTTTGGTTTCAGCGGACCAGAGCACCTTCTTCCACATGTTTGGTGTGTCTCCCAGGTGGCTTGTGGCAAACTTTAGACGAGACTTTTTATGGATATCTTTGAGAAATGGCTTTCTTCTTGCCACTCTTCCATAAAGGCCAGATTTGTGCAGTGTACGACTGATTGTTGTCCTATGGACAGACTCTCCCACCTCAGCTGTAGTTCTCTGCAGTTCATCCAGAGTGATCATGGGCCTCTTGGCTGCATCTCTGATCAGTCTTCTCCTTGTCTGAGCTGAAAGTTTAGAGGGACAGCCAGGTCTTGGTAGATTTGCAGTGGTCTGATACTCCTTCCATTTCAAAATGATCGCTTGCACAGTGCTCCTTGGGATGTTTAAAGCTTAGGAATTCTTTTTGTATCCAAATCCGGCTTTAAACTTCTCCACAACAGTATTACGGACCTGCCTGGTGTGTTCCTTGGTCTTCATGATGCTCTCTGCGCTTTCAACAGAACCCTGAGACTATCACAGAGCAGGTGCATTTATACAGAGACTTGATTACACACAGGTGGATTCTATTTATCACCATCAGTCATTTAGGACAACATTGGATCATTCAGAGATCCTCGCTGAACTTCTGGAGTGAGTTTACTGCACTGAAAGTAAAGGGGCCGAATAATTTTGCACGCACCACTTTTCAGTTTTTTAATTGCTAAAAAAGTTTAAAATATCCAATAGATTTCGTTCCACTTCACAATTGTGTTCCACTTGTTGGTGATTCTTCACAAAAAATTAAAATTTTATATCTTTATATTTGAAGCCTGAAATGTGGCAAAAGGTTGAAAAGTTCAAGGGGGCCGAATACTTTCGCAAGCCACTGTAGTTCTGTCATTGAGAAAGTAAAACTCATGGCATTTCTATTAAATCACCAGTAGATGGCAGCATGGAGTGAAAAGCCTGAATGACAGAAAGCACATTCTAATGAAACCAATGCTAATAGCAGGGGGAACCAAAAAGACTGACCTTTGTTTCTGGTGGGAACGGAATAGAAGTTGCTACCCGGACTATCAGTCTGAAGGTTATGTGTTTGTGTCATTGCAGAAACTTTTCTATAAAAATACTTCTGGTTTCACCCGGCCCGCTCCCTTCGCACATTGGAATTAGTAACCATACTTTCAACATATGTGCAACAAAATTGGCGCCCAACGTGGAGCTGGGTGAATAAAACGCTAAAAGGTCACGGAAGTGGAAAAGAGCAGTTACGCTGTCCATGGCAAAGCTGTCATGTTCCTGGGTGTATTCGAACCGGGATGTTCCTGGTCCCACAGCTGCAGTCCTACTTGTTGTGCCACAGAAGAGCTCTAGAGTTATGGCTATGTTCTCTCAGTTTGATGCATTACCTTGGACTAACTAGCCCCACCTGCTGCCAGCTGTGAACAATCTACAATCAAAGCAGCCCATAAATAGCAGCACTTCCTATCTCTCAGTGCCCGTTTGTGTGGACTAGCTTCCTAGGTGTTGTGACTGCTTTGTGACTCTGACCGTATATTAACTTCTGCCTGAATTCCTGACTACTCTCTAGCCTGCTGATTTTGTACTTCACCGTCAGCTCATGTATGACTTTTGCCTGCCTGACCACTCTCTGGATTTCGATCGTGTACCACTTTGCCTGATCTGTTGCCAACCTGATCTGTCTGACTAAGTTTTCACCTGAATCCACAGCACACAAGCACCACTTCGGACACTACCTATCACAGGTACCTTACAAAAGCTGAGAGAAGATTAAGGTATTAACCATTGCTGCACGGGAATAGTACACAGATGGATATAGAAAAGTTGCAAGACGAAATCAGTGGGCATCTGATTCACCTGACAGTCGGTGATCTCATTGAGACTTGCCAGTTTATCAAGGCCTCCGAAGCAAGTATGGCGAAAGTAAAAACCCAGCGCAATTACATGCGCATAGTCAATGAGGTGATAGATGAACTGGTTGAGACTGAAAGTGATGAGGCGGTGACACAATTTCTCCAAGCAACTAAGAGATTCATTGGTGAGCTAGAGAAGAAGAGGGACAATGCTAAAGCACCAAACATCAGTGAGAAAGATCCCCAACCAGAACAGCAATTTGAAACAACAATACCACACTATGCAGTAGAAGTTCCAGGAAACCTCCAGAATCAATTTTGTGATGTCACCCTCCCCTAGGAGCTATGGTTGCCTAAACTGGGTGGAAGACGAGTTCATCCTAGTGGTTGAGATTATCATGCCACTTCTGTGCCCATAGAGATGTTATCAGAAGTAGACAGTCTAGGGCTCAGTCCACAGCTGTTTCTTGCACTCAGTGAATGTACCAGCCCTGGGATTGAGCTCACTTTCCGTAGGAAACACATAGTGGCACTTTTAATTATGGGGGCTTACAAAGTACAGTCAACACTGCCAAGAGAACAGGCCAGGAGTGCAACATTCAGCACTTAAACTTCCGACATAAGGTCACAGGACAGACATCAATTTCTTACACCCTGTCTGCATAGGGTGCAGGGTGCCAGGCACCTTTCTTTACTTGACCAGCTCACTCACCCTTCATCCCAGCTCATACGTACACAGGATGTCCAGTTGGTTTTGGGGCTTCCCAGAACTGACTGGTTACAGAGGCTTCCCAGCAAAGTGGCTTGAATAAGGTTTCCATACAAAATATACTTCTTTTCATCAGGTGGCAGTGCTCACCATTACACAGGTGTTTTTTTCCACGTTCCCAGTTCAAAAAAATTAAGTAATTTTGGGCTGTAAGTCATGAAGCCCAATCTATGGGGAAGACCCACTCTTGGGAAAACTCTTCACAACATCTCATGACCCTCTTCCTACCTTTCTTCTAACTTATCCCACCCAACCTTAGATACCCCAGAAACATCAGCAAAATGGCTTCCAGATCCCTTACCTGGTACATTATGGACAGGACCTAGCCTTAAGAGCCACACATCCTCTTACAGGCCAACTTGGCCCAAGCAAACTATGTAAAGTGAAAGTAAACCTGGATTTCAACTTTAATTGGTTAGGATGGGTCCATTGTTCAGTTCCTATTACGGGCAGTAATTGCATGGTCTGTGTTTGCTCTTTCTTCAACCTGCATGTATTTCCAGTTTCTTCCCATAAGCATATGGGACGGTAGCAGTTTTCAGCTAATGTAGAGCTACACTGCAGGAGCTGCTGGGTTTTTGGGTCCCCCTTGTGTCTTTAATAGGGGCACAGGGTGACCAAGAAATCTAGTCTGATCTGTTCTAATCTGACTCACTGTACAACCACACTGGAATGTTGTGTACATATATCTTAACTTCCGTGACCTTTTAGCGATATATATATATATATATATATATATATATATATATATATATATATATATATATACCGTATTTATCAGCATATAACACGCACTTTTTTCCCCTGAAAATCAGGGGAAAATCGTGGGTGCGTGTTATAGGCCGATCCCCGCCAATTTTGTGTGATCAGAGCGATCGCGGCAATTGCCGCGATCGCCGCCGACATACACAGCCGTGTGTAAATTCAAATATGGCGCCGAGACTGTAGGGACTCGGCGGAGCCGAGATACACATACCCGAGAGTCCTCGGCTTTTCTCTGCGCCGCTTACAGTCCCGCCCAGTCCCGCCCTATGATGGACTGGGCGGGACTGTAAGCGGCGCCGAGAAAAGCCGAGGACACTCCGGTATGTGTATCTCGGCTCCACCGAGTCCCTGCAGTCTCGGCGCCATATTTGAATTTACACACGACTGTGTATGTCGGCAGGGATCGCGGCGATCACACAAGGCTGCACTGGGGCAAGGCTGCACTGGGGCAAGGCTGCACTGGGGCAAAGCTGCACTGGGGCAAGGCTGCTCTGGGGCAAGGCTGCACCGACATGGCTGCACTGACATGGCTGCACTGGGGCAAAGCTGCACTGACAAGGCTGCAATGGACACTGGGGCAAGGCTGCACTGACAATTCTGCACTGGGGCAAAGCTGCACTGACAAGGCTGCACTGACACTTCTGCACTGGGGCAAAGCTGCACTGACAAGGCTGCAATAGACACTGGAGCAAGGCTGCACTGACACTGACAAGGCTGCAGATGGACACTGATAACGCTGCATTGATGGGCATTTTAATGTAAGTTTTTCTTCCTTAAACTTTACTCCTAAAAGTTTTTTTCCTTAAAATTCCCTCCTAAACTTGGGGTGCGTGTTATACGCCGGCGCGTGTTATACGGCGATAAATACGGTATATATATATATATATATATATATATATATATATATATATATATATATATGTAGTATATTGTACAAACAAAATAGTAAAATGTCCACAGGTACCTCAATGAGTACTTAATAAATACTACAGCAGCGCTACTGTCATTACTTAATGACTAGCTTTCATACGACAATAACATATGAGAAAGGTGAATGATAAATGGCGATAAAAGTCCAAAAGGCACAGACGGTGATCCTAATGTTGTATTGTAGAAGTGCCCCTCACACAAAAATCCTCAAGCCATGCGTCACACCCATCTTAGGGGTTCTCACTCACCAGACAGTAGAAAACATCAAGCCTTAAAATCTTTTAAATGGCCGTCATCCACATCCTGGAGAGGTTCAGGGCTGGATAAAGAAAGAAGCTCCAAATAGTGTAATTCCGTTTTTATCCTTCATTACCATTTGCAATGACAAACTCCAATAAAATCTGACAGTGTGATGATTCTCATAACATCCATGGTCTGCAGCGTTACTCACAGCGCAGGATAGATTCGAGACACTCAAACACAGGGAAGACTGCGCTCACCGCTTACTTCCAGTTGTCTCTTCCTGTCTGTGGAACGCAAACCTCACCTCTGGTCACTGTAAGGCGTCCCGTTATTTATGTCAACAGACTAATTTTAAAGATTTAGAAGTTCCACAGCGCTGAGATAGTGGATGAAGGCCTGTGTTTTCACTTTTTTATAATATATTGTCTCATTTTGTCTCTTTGCTGGGTCGTTTGGGGTGTGGTTGTATTCCATTGTTCTATTGTGTCTGTCTGCCTTGGGAGAAAAGTATATTATGGGATGTATGTCTATGTTCAGGGGGGGTATTCTTCCAGCAGCCCCTCCCTGCTGATAAGACTGTTTACTGATGAGAAGTTTGAATAGACCTGACTCGTGTGACTGTCTATTGTTATTGGACAGTTTACCCCACCCTGAATGCAAAGGGAGGGGTTGCCCATAAATGTTACCTCTCTGTACACGTGTTTCAATAAACAGTTCATGTTCAGCAGCCAAAAGGAGTACTGTCTAGTTCTTGGTTGTCAGCGGTTTGGAATATCTGATATCTATAATCAGAATGGAGGAAGCGGGATATGACGAAAGCACACAAGCGGAGTGTGAGACGTTTCATTACACCCCTATTCCTGAACAGCCAGGCAACACACATTTTGGGGAAAACAACTTGGCTAGAGTAAGTGGATTATAAAATGTCCAACTTGGCTTGAAGAACAATGATGACAACTTCCTTCTCTAATTACTACTAAACAAATTGCCTATTATAATGTATAAACTCTGTAAAACTGGCAAGTAATTGTACTGAAAGAACTAGAAACGGGGGTGTGCATGCCCACGCACCAATGGCCAATCAGAGAGACAAAAAAATCAATCTTTGTTGATTGAAAAATACATCAAAAGAGAAAGAAAAAGCAAAACGAGTGTATGTGTATACTTATAGGATGGAGAGCATATTAATTCTGTAGGAGAGCAGAAGATAGAAAGATGCGCCTGTAGTGCAAATCTGCTAATCTTTTTTAGCCTGTCTCTATGAATATAAGAGTATCAGATAAATGATCACTATCTGCTAGGAAGCCTCCCTTTAACAAACAATTTGACTGGCCAATTACCGTGATATGGTGTCATACATCCAAGCCACTGGTTGGTCTCATTCAAAAGAAGCTCTCATAACTCTCAAAAAGGGGTAATTTTCATATACCCATTGTGACTTGCTAGGCAATTTGGCTGGTCAATTACCGTGAGATGGTCTCTAGCATCAAAAAAAAGCTCTCTGAGCTACATAGAAAACTGCTTATAAAAGAAAAAGCAAATAGGTGTATTGATATACTTTAAAGATGGAAAGCATATACATTCTGTAGGAGAGCAGAAGGTAGAAAGATGTGACAATAGTACTACTCTGCTAATCTTTTTAAGCCAGTACATATAATATAGGGGTATTAGATAAATGGTCACAGTCTATAAAGACATACAAGAACATATTTGGGGGGCACACCCTACAATGCATTTAAATTCAAGATGGTGCTGCTATAAGACCTACAAACAGTACAAAATATTTTACAGCGCACACATACAAGAATGACATTTCCTGCAGGGCTAGTTAAAAACACCTGAACACCTGAACATATTCAAAAATACGGGGGTTTGGTCACACTATATGGTCATATAGTGCTAAGCCCACTTACTGCGACAAAGTACCCCGAATTAGTGGGTCCTACACTAGTAATAGAATGGAAGATCCTTTGTCTCAACCATGGGAGCTGAACTCCTCTATGTGGGAGAACTGAAAGGGATACATCCTAAACACTGGTGGCCACTAAATAGGAGGTAATGAGGAGGGGGAGGGGTGCTCCAGCCCAAAAACCTGGTCAGGGCCTATTACAACATACAAGAACATATTTGGGGGGCACACCCTACAATGCATTTAAATTCAAGATGGTGCTGCTATAAGACCTACAAACAGTACAAAATACCCACTAATTCGGGGTACTTTGTCGCAGTAAGTGGGCTTAGCACTATATGACCATATAGTGTGACCAAACCCCCGTATTTTTGAATATGTTCAGGTGTTCAGGTGTTTTTAACTAGCCCTGCAGGAAATGTCATTCTTGTATGTGTGCGCTGTAAAATATTTTGTACTGTTTGTAGGTCTTATAGCAGCACCATCTTGAATTTAAATGCATTGTAGGGTGTGCCCCCCAAATATGTTCTTGTATGTTGTAATAGGCCCTGACCAGGTTTTTGGGCTGAAGCACCCCTCCCCCTCCTCATTACCTCCTATTTAGTGGCCACCAGTGTTTAGGATGTATCCCTTTCAGTTCTCCCACATAGAGGAGTTCAGCTCCCATGGTTGAGACAAAGGATCTTCCATTCTATTACTAGTGTAGGACCCACTAATTCGGGGTACTTTGTCGCAGTAAGTGGGCTTAGCACTATATGACCATATAGTGTGACCAAACCCCCGTATTTTTGAATATGTTCAGGTGTTCAGGTGTTTTTAACTAGCCCTGCAGGAAATGTCATTCTTGTATGTGTGCGCTGTAAAATATTTTGTACAGTCTATAAAGAGACCTTCCTCTCTCAAACAATTTGACTGGCCAATTACAATGGTATGGGGTCATGCATCCAAGCCACTCGTTGTTCTCAGTCAAAAGAAGCTCTTATAACTACATAGAAATGCCAATTCCCCATCCTAGTAAACCATGTGCCCTATGAGACACCCCAAAATAAAGTGCAAAAAATAACTTAACTCTACATGTTTCGCTCACCAAACAAGCTTCGTCAGGAGTACCAAATAGTGCACCAAATCAAAATAATGGGACAAACAAACATACAAGGTCCATGGGGATGAAATGAAAATGGCATCCAATTTTTTGGTCATCCTGTATTTATAACATCATGGGTAAAATGGCCGCCATGCGCTCACGTGCTGTGACGTCATGATGCGCCTGACGTCATTGCGCGATTGCGTCGTAATGCAATTGCGCATTGGCGTAGCATTTGTGCATTCGCAATTTTGTATCTATTAGCCACAGCGCCATCTGTTAGACTATCTGAAAAGTGTTGGACAATTTTCTCCTACATATCAAATGGAGATCAATCATTCCTCACTCCATCTTGTGGATAAAGAATAAAATAACACTCATCATGGGGTAAAGGGACCAAACATCCCCAACAGCCTGATATTCTCTAGGCCTGGGGATATTAGTTTGTTTAACATCCATGTACACTTTAATCAAATATACATTTTACATTTCTGTGGCCAGTTAAAGTAATATATATCAATTAGGATCCTCATGTTTTGAGAGGATTTCCCTTTTTGTATATACAGTATCTTTTACTCATATGTACAAATCAGGTACCCATAGACCTACTTTTAATGGTGCCACCTCTCCACATTCAATTTGCTCAAAATTCTTCCCTTATTTTAATATTGGACATCAGACTAGTTCCACAGTTACATCAACACACAAAGGGTAAGTAAGTGAACCCCTCATTGAGGCCATGGGGGGCTCTCAATCCCAAACGGAAAATCAATTTGGCCTCCGTTTTAAGGAAGATCTTATTTAGATCCCCCTTTCTTGGGCCCAGACTTATCTGCTGGACAGCCCAAAAGCATAGACATTCTGGTTTGCCCCCATGTCTCGAACGTACATGTCTGGCAACCGGTCTGTCCCTCTTGAGAATTACATAAATTACATGTCCCAAAACACGTTGTCTAAGTTGACAAACTGTTTTCCCAACATATAAAAGTGGGAAAATAGAACGCTGGATAGCCGAACTCCAAAAAAGTTCACCTTTATTAAAAAATGAATGTCAAAGCATCACAGGGCAATGCAGACTAACTGCACAGCTGCTTACGCGTTTCACACCAGATATGGTGCTTAGTCATAGCAAACAGAGCCAGCATCCCTGCCTTATTGCGGAGACAGCTGTTCTTAGGAGAGGTGATCACTTTGGAGTGGTGCACTTCCATTTTTCACTAGTCTGGACTATATAAAAGTGGGCATGGACATTTGGCCACATATATGACACCTTCTGTACTGCAATTTAGGAAGGAGTCAATGGTTTCTCACTTTTTAGGGTTGACAAAATTCTTAATAGTGGGCATAAATCTGCAGGCTTTACAATGGCCACATTTGTGGCTTTTTTAAATCTAGAAACCATCTCACGGTAATTAACCAGCCAAATTGCCTAGCAGGTCACAAGGGGTATATGACAATTACCCCTTTTTGACTGAGACAAGTGGCTTGGATTTATGACACCATGTCACGGTAATTGGCCAGTCAAATTGTTTGTTAGAGGGGGGCTTCCTAGCAGATAGTGATCATCTATCTGATATTCTTATATTCATAGGGTCAGGCTAAGATTAGCAGATTTGCACTACTGGCGCATCTTTCTATCTTCTGCTCTCCTACAGAATTAGTATGCTCTCCATCCAATAAATATACATATATACTCTTTTGCTTTTTCTTTCTCTTTTGCTATACTCTTCAATCAACAAAGATTGATTATTTGTCTCTCTCATTGACCATTATTGCGTGGGCACCCCCATTTCTAGTTCTTTCAGTATGAACTTGACAATAAATCCCCTTTTATGAGAGCTCTGGGTCCCCAGAGTAGAATTTTAGCAAAGTTCTCACTTGTAGGAGCTCTATATCCCCTTTCTTAAAAATACCAGCTCACCCAGCTGCTTAGTGAAATGTCCCAGGACGATTGGGTCACAACTTGATATTACATCTGGCAACTTTAACCTGGGGATGTAGAGGTACTCACACTGTCCCTGGAAATCCTGCTGCCTCTGTGCCTCATAAAAAGTAACTGTTCAGGCCTCCCGCTGTATAGGTCCTTCTTTGCAAGCCAGTGTGTCTCTCAACCGAGACCTCCGGGTAGTAGAGATCCCTCTGTCCTTTCTTCTGTCTCAGCTCCCAGCCTTGAGGCAGAGCTCATCTCAACCCAGTGTCCCCTCTTAGGCCATACAACACAGCTTCTTTGCTCCATCTTACACCCGACTCCCTTGCTGTCCAAGCTCCACAATATTTAAAGGCTGATCCAGCCACCCTGCCAGGCCTTCTGATTGAGGATTGGCCAGATTCTCTCAAGTATGCAGGTCAGGAGCTCCTGGCCCCCGCCCACTAGCTTCTAGAAACTTCTCCAAACTTCTAGACCCAGTGGGAGGTACCAGAGGCCTGCCCTGTAGAGCCTGACGTAGAGTAACCTGACCCAGTTAACCCGGCTCACAGGCTACTGTGAGTAAAAAAAAAACTATTTGCCTACACTAGTTGCACACAAGAGGGTGCTACACTTAGCGGTGTGGAAAGATAGGATCAATTAATGGTAAACTGCTTCGGCTGCATGTACTAATGTGATTGGCCTACCAAAGTATTGCTGAAAAATACCAGCTTAATATCAACTAAAAAGGAATCTGAACTGTGCTGTCATTAAGAAGGATTGAAACCTTCATCTATAGACCAGAGGAGTTCTTCATATTATTTTTCAAAGTTTGCGTGTTGTATGGAGTAGCAGATCATAGCTGCTGAAGCAAGACCTTCTCCCCCTTTCCAGGGCTGTCACACATGGCTGCACTTACAAACAGAGAGCAACGCAAGTGTCAGCCTTGTCTGTTATGTCGGACATTTGAGCCTCCAATGATGTGTTGCATAGGAGCGCTCCCGGGTGTTAGAAATATGTTGCCATAGACTCTACCATCAACTGCAAATGTGAGATCTTGGTTCCAGATATAGAACATGTAGCCTGGAGGGAAATCATGTTATAGTAAGAGGTGAGCACACACAACTCTATAAAAGCAACCAATGGAACAGATTCCAGTAGCTGCGTGTCCGATCGCTGGCATTTCAAGGCTGAATTGCGTGCCAAGGTTCTGAATGGTACACAATTCAAAAAAAGGAATAAAGGGTGTTAAATTATTAGTCAAACTAAAACATTTTTTTATTTTTCCTTCACTTCCTGTCTGATGAACTACTGTCACTGGGATAATAAATGAGCAGTGGCGGCTGGTGGTAATTTTTTTTTTGGGGGGGCGACAGTGCACCCACAGCCAACCCCCCCCCCGGTCCAGTCAGTTGTGTTCCGAGCACTTACCCCATCTATGGCGCGCAGCGCTTGACATGGGCGACAGGCGGTGGGCATCACACCCCTTCTCTCCTCCAGGGGCATCACTGCGGCTTCCGTCTCCTCCCTCCTCCTCCCCCCTCCTTGGCGGCCAATCGGAACGCTTCTCCTTTTGGCTAATCAGGAAACGGGTCTCAGGCCCGCTTCCTGATTAGCCAGGAGGAGAATCAGTGCTTCAAAAAAATTCACCCCTGTTGGAATTCATGCATCCAGCGCCCTGCATGGGGGCCGGACGAAATGGATAGAAGGACGGCGCCCGTGCGCCCTTAATGGACGGGCCGCTCCTGTAAGTGAGTATGAATCTAGCTCAGCACTTGATAGCAGTAAAATTCTAAGGAAGTTCAATTCTTCTCCACTTGTAGGCAGGGGGTAGGACGCTGGTTGTTTGCAACTACCCTTACCTCAGAGTTGTAGTGCTGCTGGCCTCTGCATGGGGAGCAATGAAGCAGTGGTGTACTCTTCTTCCTGTTTTTTGCAAGTTATAGGAGAGCGGTCATGTGACCAGACTATTGTTTGGACGCTAAAACTTGGAGGGACCCAGTATAGGACTACTGAACCATCGACTATCTTGGGACAGCCTGTGCCTAGTTTTGAGTTCTCACAAGATTTTGGCTGCCATTTTGAGATGCAGATGTGCTATAAAAAACATGATCTGCGTCACCATGGGACCCTGGAGTGGAAAGTTGGGGACAAGAACTCATTTGCCAAGGATACATATGGACGAAGTTATGCTTCAACCTGTGGGCAGAAAGGGTGGAGAATTTAAGACCTTCATGGACATCTCAATGGGCAAGGAGCGCCACCTGGCAGAAAGTTTGCAGAGTCCCCCTTCCATGAAAAATCCCCTTTTTGCCATGAGAGGCCATTTGAGAGGAAATGTAAGTAGCTGCTAAATTGTAGAACACAAGGGAGGCATCCTCTGGTCATTCCCATTGTGCATTTAAAGGTCAAACCCGTGGCACCTGCACTTTTGTTCTGTATTGGAAATTTTAGAGATAGGCAACTAATATCCTAATTTTGATTAGTGGTTCCAAATTTACAATAACTACTGCAGTAGGTAACAGACACAAAATGATACACCCCGCATCTTTCCAAATAACTATTCTATTTATTCTGCATTAATATTATAATTGTAAGCAGTACATAGCTGGGCTAGTTTCTTATTAAGGTCCTAGCAAAGTGAGTATGTGGCAGAAGAGTTAGTACAATGCCAAGGATGTTGGCTGCAGTAGACAAGACATACAAAATGAAATACATGTACAGTGGGTACAGAAATGAATCAGCCCCCCCCCCCCCCCCCTTAAAATAATCACATTTTGTTGTTTCGCAGCCTGAAATATAGACAGGCAGTTTTTGTTTTTTCCAGCTGTATTTACTTTGTGCAATTTATAACATCCAAGTGAAAGATATAACACCAACCTGTCAGAAAAAAATAATAATTCAAAAACAGAATCACTGAATTGGAAAAAGGATCACCCCCCCACCTAAAAATGACTTGTAAACTCAATCAGGTGTAGCCAATCACCTTCTCAATGGCATAAAAAGTAATTTGACTTTCAACGGTGATCAGCTGTAGTCATTTTGATTAGCTCAGCATGAAAAGAGCTTTCCTGGTAAATTTCAGTCCCTGGTAGTGCAACTGAAGTAAACAATCGATTATGGGTGGCAAGGCACTGTCAAAAGATCAAGACAGGAAATGGATACAAAATTTTTTATTTTACAAAGGATTATTAGCATGTAATCCAACATATCAGGTCAACATTTAGATGGTTACATTATGTGGTAGGCAAACCAAAGGCAAAAACTAAACCATGTAACAATAGAAAGGAGACATGAGCATTAGGACTATGCAGTTATTGAATGTAATGTTCCATCGAACAAGGCAACAAAATAGAAATCCAGAAATAGCTTTCCGAGGTGTCCTAGAGGTCATAGGGTGTCTGCAAACAAATTGTCCTCATAATACACCTAGCATATCCAAATGAAATTTAGTGATCAAGAATCTCCCTATCAGGGAGGATGCAACAAAAAGGTTAGAACTAAATAAAAACAATATAGAAAACATAATATTTTAAGTATAACCATTCCGACCAGGGTAATACTTGGTGTCCTGATAAGCTGTGGATTGATTGCATAATACGTAGTGGACAAAAGGGGAAAAAGGCAACCTAGAGAGAAAGAAGGAAAAATCTGAGAGAAGAGAACAAAAAGAAGGAAGAAAAAGAGGAAAATAATCCATGGGGTGTGCACCAAGGGAGCATTAAAGCGAGAAAAGCGTACTGAAAAAACCGAGAAGGCTGAGTGTATGTAGTCCATGGCTGCCAAACTCTGCGAAATTTGTCATGCGTGTCTGAAAGAACAGCCGTCAACTTCTCATTCACCATGACATCATTCAGATGGTTTTTGACCGCCTTGAAGCTGAGCGCAGGGGTTTTCCAAATTTAGTTGCAGTAAAGAGATGTTGGGCCAGCTGCCTTTCCGGGCGTAGCAATTCAACAATTGGTTTACCAAGAAGGGCTTCATAGGGGTCCCTTTTGAGATTAGTATGAAATAGATTACAAAGAAGGGTATAGACCCTGACCTACGCCTGCGGGCATGGCCACAAAATATGTGCCTTGGAACCTTCCTGTGAGCATTCCCAAAAGCAGAGAGGAGAGTAAGTTGGGATAAAACAGGCCAATCTAACTGGTGTATAATACCACCTATACAATACCTTATAGGCGTTCTCCAATATAAGTACATTTCTCAAAACACTTGGTCATAATCTGCCAGTCCTCGGGCTCTAACTGTCTCCCCAATTCTTTTTCCCATTGAAGATGATAGGGCCTTAATGGAGGTTTTTTTGTAGAAGGATACAAAAAATTTCAAAGGCTTTATCCATGCCTAGAAGCACAGTCGAATCTATTATTAAGAAGTGGAAAGTATCTGGAATAACACAGACCCTCCCTGGATAAGGACGTTGTTCCAAACTGGATGAAAGAGCCAGGAGCAAACTGGTCAGAGAGACTACCAAGAGACCTACACAAACTCTGAAGCAGTTGCAGGAATTTGACAAAGAGTGGTCATTGTGTGCATGTGACAACAATATCACAAATTCTCCACAAATGTGGCTTGTATGGGAGGGTTGCAAGAAAAAGCCACTCGCAGTCACGACTGAACTTTGCCAAAACGCACTTTGAAGATTCTGAGGCCACATGGAAAAAGGTGTTATGGTTAGATGAGACTAAAATTGAATTATTTGACCTCAACACGACAACGATACAGTGCCTTGAAAAAGTATTCATACTCCTTGAAATTTTCCACATTTTGTTATGTTACAACCAAAAACATACGGTAAATGTATTTTATTGGGATTTTATGTGATAGACCAACACAAAGTGGCACATAACTGTGAAGTGGATGGAAAATGATAAATGGTTTTTATTTTTTTTTGCAAATAAATATGTGAAAAGTGTGCATGCATTTGTATCCAGCCCCCCTGAGCCAAAAATTTGCAGAACCACCTTTCGCTGCAATTACAGTTGCAAGTCTTTTTGGGGATGTCTCTACCAGCTTTGCACATCTAGAGAGTGACATTTTTGCCTATTCTTCTTTGCAAAATAGCTCAAGCTCTGTCAGATTGGATGGAGAGCGTCTGTGAACATCAATTTTCAAGTCCTGCCACAGATTCTCAATTGGATTTAGGTCTGGACTTTGACTGGGCCATTCTAACACATGAATATGCTTTGATCTAAACCATTCCATTGTAGCTCGGGTTCTATGTTTAGGGTCGTTGTCCTGTTGGAAGGTGAACCTCCGCCCCAGTCTCAAGTCTTTTGTAGACTCTAACAGATTTTCTTCTAAGATTGCCCTGTATTTGGCTCCATCCATCTTCCCATCAACTCTGACCAGCTTCCCTGTCCCTACTGAAGAAAATCATCCCCACAAAATGATGTTGCCACCACCATGTTTCACGGTGGGGATGGTGTGTTCAGGGTGATGTGCAGTATTCGTTTTCCACCACACATAGAGTTTTGCTATGTGTGCACCTGACCAGAACACCTTCTTCCATATGTTTGTTGTTTCCCCCACATGGCTTCTCGCAAACTGCAAACGGGACTTTTTATGGCTTTCTTTCAACAATGGCTTTCTTCTTGCCACTCTACCATAAAGGCCAGATTTGTAGAGTGCACGACTAATAGTTGTCCTGTGGACAGATTCTCCCACCTGAGCTGTGGATCTCTGAAGCTCCTCCAGAGTTACTAGAGTTACCATGGACAGCCATATCTTGGTGGGTTTGCAGTTGTGCCATACTCTTGCCATTTTCGGATGATGGATTGACCAGGGCTCCGTGAGATGTTCAAAGCTTGGGATATTTTTTTGTAATCTAACCCTGCTTTAAACTTCTCCACAACTTTATCCCTGACCTGTCTGGTGTGTTCCTTGGCCTTCCTGTTTCTGTTTGTTCACTAAGGTTCCCTAACAAACCTCTGAGGGATTCACAGAACACTTGTATTTATACTGAGATTAAATTACACATAGGTGGACTCTATTTACTAATTAGGTGACTTCTGGAGGCAATTGCTTCCACTAGATTTTAGTTAGGGGTATCAGAGCAAAGGGGACTGAATACAAATGCACGCCACACTTTTCAGATATTTATTTGTAAAAAAAATGTAAATCCATTTATCATTTTCCCTCCAGTTCACAATTATGTGCTACTTTGTGTTGTTCTATCACATAAAATCCCAAGAAAATACATTTATGTTTTTTGGTTGTAACATGACAAAATGTGGAAAATTTCAAGGGGTATGAATACTTTTTCAAGGCACTGTATGTCTGGCGGAAATACAGCTTACCATCTAAATAACACCATTCCTAAAGCATGGAGGTGGTAATATCCTGTTATGGGGGTGTATCTCTGCAGCAGGGACTGAAGCACTTGTCAGAATAAAAGGAAAATGGATGGGACAAAATACCATTAAATTCTTGAGGAATATCTGCTGCCCTCTGCCAAAAAGTTGTCAATGGGAAGTCGGTTTACTTTCCAACATGACAATGTCCCAAAGCACACAGCAAAAATGACCACACAGTGGTTGAAGAAGAAAAAGGTGAATGTCCTTGCATGGCCTAGTCAGAAACCCCATTGCAAAATCCGTGGAGTGACTTGAAGACTGCAGTCCACAAACGGTCACCATCAAATTTAACTGAACTTGAGCAGTTCTGCAAAGAATAGTAGGCAAATATTGCAAAATCTACGTGTGCAAAGTTAGTAGAGACAAATCCCAACAGACTAAATGCTGTAAATAAAGTGGTTGTAAACCCTTACAAACCCCTTTGACCTACAGGTAAGCCTAGATTAAGGCTTACCTGTAGGTCCAAGAAATATCTCCTAAACCTACATGGTTTAGGAGATATTTGCAAAAAGGCAGGCACCGCTGTTTACGGCGCATGCCGTTAGCGGCGGCTCCCATGCGCATGCGCGGGAGTGACGTCATCGCGGCTCCGGCCAATCACAGCGCCGGAGCCGCAATACCGGGAAGGAAGATGGAGGCTTTGTGGAAGAAGGGACAGCGGTGACATCGCAGTCTCCTGTGTCAGGTAAGTGACACATAATGGGCTACTATGGGATGCATAGTAGCCCATTATGCTTTACCTTTGCAGGGAAACAAAGAGGAAGTAAACTCATCAGGGTTTACTTCCTCTTTAAAGCAAAAGGTGGTTCAACAAAATTCTGACACAAGGGAATGATTCTTTTTCCAACTCAGTGATTTTGTTTTTGAAAAAAGCAACAAAATATTATTATTTTAAAGGGGGTGATTCTTTTTTATACCCACTGTATATAGAGTTTAAAATGGAAGGTTGAACTGGAAAGTTTCTATACTTTACAAGCAGGTCTGGTGCAACGATTTTTGACACCCCAGGCAAAACCTCATTTTGCCGCCCCCCCATGGCTCCACCTCTGACTCCACCCCCTTTGCCCTGCCCATGTATACCCCACCTTTTTAATGAAGCGCCCATCAAATGCAGCCTCACCAGTGCCCATCAATGCAGCCTACCAGCGCCCATCAATGAATGTTTGCTTGCTTCCATTCATTCGGGAGTCGGGACATGGACACAGTCCTCCACCACCGCTACGCCTCTGACACTGTTTGCGAACGGAGCGGCGGTTGCCTGCTGATGCTGAGACTTGGTTGCTTTCGGCAGAAAGAAGAGAGTAGGAAAACCAGTGGCCAGGCACCCTAGGCATCAGTGCGCCCTAGGCGGCTGCCTAGTTTGCCTAGTGGTAGCACCGGCCCTGTTTACAAGCTAGTTCACACCACTTGCGATCCAGTGCTTTTTTTCTGCATCCAAAATGCATAGAAAGCAAGTTACATAGTTTTCAATGGCATAGTTCACAGCAGTGCTTTCAGTTCCAGTGAGTTTCTGGCTCCAAAAAAAAAAAGAGTAGAACACGCTACATTTTTCCTGCACAGAACTGTACTGGCACACGGTAAAACGCATACAAAATGCACCAGACCCCAGTACAGTGAAAATAAAAAAAAAGAAAAAGAAGAAAAAAAAATTATCTGGAGCACATCCGGAAATGCAGCAAAAATGCGCATCCGTAACGTTGTGTTTTTGGATGCGTTTTCTTATGCTTTTTTTTCCCTTTTATTTGGCCAATTTATTGTTGGGCAGATTAAAAATTGCAAAACGCAAAACACGAAAAAAAAAAAAACGTGCATGCTACATGCTGCGTGCTTTTCTGCAACGTCTCTATTGAAGTCTATTAAACCAAAAAGCACAGTTTTGCATATAAAAACGTCCCTGACCCGTTCCAAAAATGCTGCAGCTGAAAAAAGCATAGACGTGAACATGTCCCATAGGATACCATGTTAAAAGGACTGTAGTGCGTTTCTGCAAAAAGCAACAAAAAACGCATAGGTGTGAACCATGCCTAACTGTGCTCTTTCTTTTCTTCTCTATTATATCCATTACACACTCTGTCCAATTTTATTAAACATTTTGGTTGAACCATACTGTACACTTTAAGGTGACCCACATGTTTTCATTCAACCTGCAGGATCCCCCCATCCAAGGTGTACAGCACGGATAGAGGAATCTCCCGCATCGGCTTGTGTAATCTTACAACCAGCACCATCTGATTGGATGCAGCTGCTGTTTGGCCAACTATTTTCCACCTGGCTCTTTTCGATTTTTTAGTTGAAGGATGTTGAGTGAGGGAGGCCAACAATGCCACCCTTTTTGCAAATTTCAGTCAAAATTCTAATACAGTGTACCCAGCTCACGCATATTCTGTAGTTCTTCTGAAAATGGTGATTGTGACCGGATAGGGAGAGCTCTTTTAACAGAGAAGTTATGCCCCGTACACACGGTCGGACGTTGATCGGACATTCCGACAACAAAATCCTAAGATTTTTTCCGACGGATGTTGGCTCAAACTTGTCTTGCATACACACGGTCACACAAAGTTGTCGGAAAATCCGATCATTCAGAACGCGGTGACGTAAAACATGTACGTCGGGACTATAAACGGGGCAGAGACCAATAGCTTTCATCTCTTTATTTATTCTGAGCATGCGTGGCACTTTGTCCGTCGGATCTGTGTACACGCGATCGCAATTTCCGACAACAGATTTTGTTATCGGAAAATTTTATAGCCTGCTCTCAAACTTTGTGTGTCGGAAAATCCGATGGAAAATGTGTGATGGAGCCCACACACGGTCGGAATTTCCGACAACAAGGTCCTATCACACATCACTATCACACAAAATCCGACCGTGGATTAGTGTAATGCCGCGTACACACGAGTGAACTTTACGGCATACTTGGTCCTGCGGACCGGAGTCCGTCTGACAATTCGATCGTTTTCCCCAAAAGTTCGACGGACCTAGAAATGAAACATGTTTCAAATTTTTTCGACGGACTCGAGTCCTGTCGAAAAGTCCGCTCGTCTGTATGCTAGTCCGACGGACAAAAACTGACGCTAGGGCAGCTATTGGCTACTGGCTATCAACTTCCTTATTATAGTCCGGTCGTACGTCATCACGTTCAAATCCGTCGGACTTTGGTGTGATCGTGTGTAGGCAAGTCCGTTCATTCGGAAAGTCCATCGTAAAGTCCGTCGAAAAGTCTGCAGGACAAAGTCTGCCGTAAAGTCCGGTCGTGTGTACGCGGCATAAGAAAGAATGGGGGCCGCGCTCTACTGACATCTTGCTGCACCTTCCACCCTAGATCCATCCCTCCAACGCATTTCACCCGTCTTAGCTGGGTTAAGCCTCGATGGGCCCTGCCCTGCCCTGGGCGCAATGGTTTACTGTAGGGATGGGGGCGCCTGCCTTTTGTTACAAGGCTGACAGAAGTAATGGCAAGATTATTTATAACTAGAGTTATGGTTTAAGAACCAATATCTGTCAGCAACAATTGACTGATTACCAAAACCTTTGCTGCTGTTTTTTTTTATTACTTGGATCTGAACACTAATTAGATGACATTTAGCTTGCTGTAAACAACTGTCTTTTTTTCATAAATTACTGCTTCTATGACTGAGATGAGGAACTGTTGCTCTATTGTACACGCTTCCTGATTTCCACTTAGGTATATTTTACCTTCTGTGAAAAAAAAAAATAATGATAATAAATGTATCTAAAATATGGAAAAAAATATATGCATTTATACATTTTTTGCATTGCCTGCATTGCATTGCCACTATGCTCAGTGGATAGTGGGTGCAATGTCTTCTATGCATTAACCACTTAAGGACCAGCCTCGTTTTGGATTTTAGATGTTTACATGTTTAAAACAGGTTTTTCTGCTAGAAAATTACTTAGAACCCCCAAATATTATATATGTTTTTTCTTCTAACACCCTAGAGAATAAAATGGCGGTCATTGCAATACTTTTTTTTGCACCGTATTTGCGCAGCGCTCTTAAAAGCGCAAATTTTTTGGAAAAAATTCACCTTTTTGAATAAAAAAATAAGACAACAGTAAAGTTGGCCCAATTTTTTTTTATATTGTGAAATATAATGTTACGCCAAGTAAATTGATACCCAACATGTCACGCTTGAAAATTGCGCCCGCTCGTGGAATGGCGTCAAACTTTTACCCTCAAAAATCTCCATAGGCGACGTTTAAAAAAATTCTACAGGTTGCATATTTTGCGGTAGAGAGGAGGTCTAGGGCTAGAATTATTGCTCTCGCTCTACCGGTCGCTGCGATATCTCACATGTGTGGTTTGACCACCGTTTTCATATTCGGGCGCTACTCGCGTATGCGTTCGCTTTTGCGGGATGGGGGGGTTTTAAAAAGAAAAATTTTTATTTTTATTATTTATTTTACAATATTTTATTTATTTTCACACTGTTTTTAAAAAAAAAAAATTGTGTCACTTTTATTCCTATTACAAGGAATGTAAACATCCCTTGTAATAGAAAAAAAAGCATGACAGGGCCTCTTAAATATGAGATCTGGGGTCAAAAATACCTCAGATCTCATATTTACACTAAAATGCAATTAAAAAAAAAAAAAAAAAAAAAAAGTAATTTAGAAAAATGACATTTGAAAAAATTTGTGTTTTGACGCCGCTTCCGCCCAGCAGTGTCATGGAGACGAGTGGGCGCCATCTTAGCCTCACTCATCTCCAGACAACCCACAGGGAAGGACGCGATCGCCTCCGCCGCTACCGACGGCTCCGGTAAGCGGCGGAGGGCACCGGATCGCGGCGGGAGGGGGGGGCCCTCTCCCTCCACCGATTAAAGTGATCTTGCGGCGAATCCGCCGCAGGGACCACTTTTATCTGAAAGCCGGCCGCCGCACGAAAACGGGGATACCGGGTTTATGGCAGCTAGCTGCTGCCATAACAACGATATCCCCGTTCAAAGTTTGGACGTACATCGTCGTGCGGAAAGTGGTTAAGGTTCAAAACCTTTTGTGCTGCAGCACCTCCCCAGACTCCCCCTTTTTTTTTTACCAGAGCCCGATTGTTCCAGTGGCAGGGACGAGCACAGCAGCTCCAGCCGCTGTCTCGGGTCCTCATTGGATAGATTGATAGCAGCAGGAGCCATTGGCTCCCGCTGCTGTCAATCAAATCCAATGATACGGCAGCCGGGGGGGCGTGGCCGAGTCCTGCTGTCTATGTCAATCGACGCAGCAACAGGACTTGGGAGCGCGCCCATGGAAAGTGGCTCTCTGTGGGGGCACTCAAGAAGAGGAGGAGCGCCACGGGGGCACCCCAGAAAAAGAGGATCAGGGTCGTTCTGTGCAAAACCCTTGCACAGAGCAGGTAAGTATAACATGTTTGTTATTTAACCACATGCCGGCAGAATGGCACGGCTGGGCGAAACAAGGTTATGTAACGTTATGCAACGTCGATTCACCCTGTGGCCGCCGGGCTCCCGCGATCGCTCGGGGCACACGGAGAACCCGGAACTGTAAACACACAGTTTTCCTGTTCTCTGAGGGGAGAACTGACAGATCGTCTGTTCATACAGAATATACGCTTATTGCGATTTTTTTTACCAAAAATATGTAGAAGAATATGTATCGGCCTAAACTGAGGAAAAAAAAAAAATTTATATATTTTTTGGGGATATTTATTATAGCAAAATGTAAAAAAAAAAATGTGTTTTTTTCTAAATTGACGCTCTTTTTTTGTTTATAGCGCAAAAAAATTAAACTGCAGAGGTGATCAAATACCACCAAAAGAAAGCTCTATTTGTGGGGAAAAAAAGACGTTGGTTTTGTGTGGGAGCCATGTCGCACGACCGCGCAATTTTCAGTTAAAGCGACGCAGTGCCGAATTGCAAAAAGTGCTCTGGTCTTTGGCCAGCCAAATGGTCCGGGGCTTAAGTGGTTTAAAAAAAAAAAAGGAAGCTTTACAATCACTAACTCCTTCATTCTTACCCTGAGAGAGCTCCGGAGCAACCAGGAGGGCTGGTAGGACCTGCTTAGTAATTGGAGCTGGGATCAGATCTACAGAAGGAGGGGATATACTTACCTCAAGTTTTTACTATACTATACTTACCTCAAATTTGTGCTACTTTTCTAGAGGGGCCCAGGGTTCCTAGTCTCTAATGGACTTTGGCTTATAATTCACTGAGGACTGTATGAGGAAAGGAGAGAAAACAGTCTGGGATATTTTTTGTACAGAGTAAAGAAGTTGTCCCCTGTTGTTGCTCTTGATTCAAGTTGGGCATCCCATAAATCCTTTCACCCATCCAAGTTGTTGCCCCTGTTCTGCCGAGAAAGTTACGCTCAGCAGATAAGTTCCCCCCTCTACTGCGTCTGCGCAGTAGGATCCGGCGGAAATAGCCGAAGTGGAACAGCTGAAAATCAGCTGTACACGGAGCCTGTAAGAGGGCCCCTCGCGGGCTCGCTTCGCTTGCCACGCTTCGGCCACGGCCTCGCTGCGCTCGGCACTTTTAGATTCCCCCTCTAGGTCCACTTGGATGGTGGGGAAGGAACCTGGACCTAGGGCGCAGGCGCCGTGTACAGCTGATTGAAGCGTTTGAGCTTCGGCTATCTCCAGCGGCTGACAGTAGTACGTACTGCGCAGGCGCTGCGCCTGCGCAGTACAGGGGGGGAACTTATCCGCCGAGGGAACTTTCTCGGCAAGACACCCCAAATAAAACCTAAAAAACAAAGCCAAGGTATTGACTTCTTGTGTTTGGATGGAAGCGGAGAATACATGTTACCTGGCTGTGTAGGAGTAGGGGAGCCTGTTACCAGCAGCCCCTGTGGGTGTAGTGCTACAGAAAAGAAATTCAGGGAGCTGCGAGGAGGAGAACTCCACGATCCAAGTGAATAAGAGGTGGAGGTTTGAGGGTGGGGAACTGCAGAAGGTGACTTATGTTACACTCTTAACCGTTACCAACTTTCTGACATGATTGGGAACATGGAATTAGCCTATAATTTCTATAACCTCTAATGCAGCTGTCAAATTTCTCATGCCCAACCATTACATAAAGGTTGAAGAGAAGGATATATTACAATGCAGCTGGTTTCAGTATGTGAGATTATTATAATCCATCCTAGACAGAGACAAAGCCCTGAAGACAATCTTGGAGATAATATCAGTTACTACTTCTCTAGATCCTGTTCTTTCTCCTCCTCTCTCTCTACAGTTGGGACGGAAAGTATTCAGACCCCCTTACATTTCATTTTTCACTCTTTGTTATATTGCAGCCATTTGCTAAAATCATTTAAGTTCATTTTTTTACTCAGTAATGTACACACAGCACCCCATATTGACAGAAAAACACAGAATTGTTGACATTTTTGCAGATTTATTAAAAAAAGAAAAACTGAAATATCACATGGTCCTAAGTATTCAGACCCTTTGCTCAGTATTTAGTAGAAGCACCCTTTTGATCTAATACAGCCATGAGTCTTTTTGGGAAAGATGCAACAAGTTTTTCACACCTGGATTTGGGGATCCTCTGCCATTCCTCCTTGTAGATCCTCTCCAGTTCTGTCAGGTTGGATGGTAAACGTTGGTGGACAGACATTTTTAGGGTCTCTCCAGAGATGCTCAATTGGGTTTAAGTCAGGGCTCTGGCTGGGCCATTCAAGAACAGTCACGGAGTTGTTGTGAAGCCACTCCTTTGTTATTTTAGCTGTGTGCTTAGGGTCATTGTCTTGTTGGAAGGTTAACCTTCGGCCCAGTCTGAGGTCCTGAGCACTCTGGAGAAGGTTTTTGTCCAGGATATCCCTGTACTTGGCCGCATTCATCTTTCCCTCGATTGCAACCAGTCATCCTGTCCCTGCAACTAAAAAACACCCCCACAGCATGATGCTGCCACCACCATGCTTCACTGTTGGGACTGTATTGGACAGGTAATGAGCAGTGCCCGGTTTTCTCCACACATACCGCTTAGAATTAAGGCCAAAAAGTTCTATCTTGGTCTCATCAGACCAGAGAATCTTATTTCTCACCATCTTGGAGCCCTTAAGGTTTTTTTTAGCAAACTCCATGCGGGCTTTCATGTGTCTTGCACTGAGGAGAGGCTTCCGTCAGGCCACTCTGCCATAAAGCCCCGACTGGTGGAGGGCTGCAGTGATGGTTGACTTTCTACAACTTTCTCCCATCTCCCGACTGCATCTCTGGAGCTCAGCCACAGTGATCTTTGGGTTCTTCTTTACCTCTCTCACCAAGGCTCTTCTCCCCCGACAGCTCAGTTTGGCCGGACGGCCAGCTCTAGGAAGGGTTCTGATCATCCCAAACGTCCCAAACGTCATCCCTAAACCTTGTGGAAAGCCTTCCCAGAAGAGTTGCCTGGACAGGGACTCTGTGACTTACGCATGTATTTGCTAATGTGTGCAAACTACACACCTGTTTTCAATGTATACTGTTAAACAGGACAATTTGGTTCGTTAGCAGGCTGGTCGGTTAGTTGAGCCAGGAATTTTTTGGTTTTATAGCAATAAAAACCTGCCAGGGGCTCTCATCCTCCCCCACTTTATCCAAAACGATATAAACTGTGTATGGCCTTCGTAGCTTTACTTCTCTCTGCTCTAGTTATTATTGTTAGGCAGGACGGGGAGATAATCAACCCTGCCAGCGGTATTTATCACCTGTCTTATTCTGTAAATCCTGGACAGGCTGTTGGAGTGTCAGGTGTGCTGAATGGGAAATGCCGGAGATTTGCTGTCAGCCATTTTCTCCATCTGTAGAGGACAGTGAAATGTCAGGATAGATACAAGGCCGTGTCAGCTCTGTAGGTGGACAGATTCCTCCAGAACATAAATATGTTTTTCCTGGGCACTTCATTAAATTGTACAAGCAAAACAGATCAAGATCAGTTCTGGAACGTTGGATTATTTGCCCGCTCTGCCATTGGCACCCATATACATGGAATTACTGGTGCTCAATTAGGCTATTAACGATGGGATGTGTAAGCCTCTTTTGGGGGTTATAAGAAATGGTCTTCCTCAAACAGGATATTGTGCAAAACCTGTACTCCAATAAAAGAACCAGAACCTTCAGTAAGTGGAAGAGTTGGACTGATAATAGAGTTGGCTGTGCCTCCACCCAGGGCAGGGCCTCTGTGACCAGAGGAGATTCCCTTCCTGGGAAAATAATCAGTAATCTAATCAAAGTAATTGGGAAAAGAAGTACTACTGCAACCAGCATATAACATTAACCATAAGCTTTATATAAAAAGAGATTAATGGTAGACCGTATACGTCCAATGCACAAACAGGTATTATAAGCAAATGGTCCGATTGGAGTCCTGGTGGAATTGTGCACATATACCCAGGTATATGCTGTATAGTTATCAGTGCCGGGACTGGATCATCCAGTCCCCAGAGCAAAGGTGCCAAATTGAGAGCCCCCTTTCAATATGTGCAAGCTTATGAGGAGGGGGGAGAGAGAGAGCACAGCCCGC
This sequence comes from Lithobates septentrionalis, assembly GCA_037952835.1. Classification (NCBI taxonomy): domain Eukaryota; kingdom Metazoa; phylum Chordata; class Amphibia; order Anura; family Ranidae; genus Lithobates; species Lithobates septentrionalis. The sequence continues at coordinate 89,717 of JBBDGP010002438.1, forward strand.
ACCTCCTCCCGGCTCTCTCCTCCTCTCCTCGCCGCTTCCAGCACTGGGCTGACAGAAGTAGTGATGCCACTGTCACTACTCCTTTTAGCCTTATAGTAAAAAGGAACTTGTGATGCCCCCAAACCTACAATACATGCAGCCGCCCCTTCTGCCCACCCTTTGTCCCTGCCTTTATAGTTATCAATTATGATACCTCCAGATGAATGTTGCGGCAAAGTTCAGTTGCAGGGGCCCCTGAGGATGATCCTGTCTGTCTTTGTGTCGGAGACTTGAAGACAAGATCAGCAGTGGTGGGGAGATCCTCCAACTGTTGTCTACCAGCCTGGAACGGAGCTTCTCACCAGTAGGAACTGTGGTGTGGCATTGGAACTCAGAGTCAGACTATTTCCTCTGTGCTTACTTCTTAGTAGCTTCTAATCTACCATGCAACTGGACCTCTACCAAGTGGCCGTTGGATGCCTAACCTGAGCTAAAACTAGCTATAGAATCCCAGACCAGAAGGGACAGGGTTAACTAAAATAATTGGAGCATGGTGCATAGGTGCATATAAATTCTATTAAATAAAAGGTCCCCCTACACACATACAGTAGTACAGACCTTGCTATCTAGCACTGTGCAAATGAGATAATAACAATAGGACAGAGATACTGTACATCTGTCACAAGGAATCAGATATACACCAAAGAAACTATGGGCAGCTGCAGTTAAACTATTAGAACATAGGAATACTTGCTTAATAGTCTCTGCTTCCAGTCTGGGTGAAATACAGACAGAATTAGAGTTATGATGGCCACACACCGTTATTACAGTTTTAGATAAAGTGTGGAAAGGTTAGAGCTCCTGGCAGGTTTTAAATTATTCTCTGTGTCCCCACTAGGAGATTTTAACTTCACTTCCTGCACTAGTGACTTCCTGTGTCGGGGTACAACAACTGAAGCCATGGACAGCAAAAAAAAAAAAAAATAGGTTGGGTTGGACTCTATTCTACAGGGTCACAGACAGCAATAAAACTAGACAGACATTCTAACCTTTCCAATGCAAAAAAATTCTTAAAAAGCGCATGTTGTAGTCCTTGAGAAACCGGTAGGGAGGGATGTCAGGGACACCATGATGCAGGTATGCTGTGCCCTGGAGGTGTGATTCCTAAAGAGTATAAGTGTTTCATAGAAGTGCAGTCTACGCACCATCAATGTTAGTGCTTCTACTTACATTTTATCATTTCAGTAAATAAAGTTTTTTCTAAAAATATAGTTTTTATTGCATAGTTCCATAGCAGACCAATGTAAGTACCTTTGGGACCGCTGTGGAAGTGAAGAATTATTGTAGTAGTCGTCACTACTACAGTGATCGCCATAGTCTTTTGGGTCCTGTATCAAGCGGCTATCCTGCTGCATAGTGAACACAGGGGGTTGCTCGCACTGCCACTATTATTAGAATGCCTGATGTGAAGGTTCACATTGCAAAGAATACACAGGAAAATGAGTGTAGCACCCTCTAGTGTGTGCTACTAGAAGTGAGAGTAGGTAAAAGCATATTTCTGGCCAGGAATAAACCCGAGTCACTGAATTGGGTCAGGGTTACTAGAGAACAGGGCTGGATGACTCATCCTGGCAGCTCTCTGGTGCCTCCCCCTGGTATCTGGAAGTTTGGAGAACCTTCTAGAACTAGAAGGCGGAGATTAGGAGGGGCTGCCTTTTATATTTATGGGCTCTCTGCCAATCCCCAGAAGTGGGCTGGCAGGGAACTGGGATAGTCATAACTAGAGCCACGCCAGCACAAGAGGGAGTCAGGTGGAAGATAGAGAAGCAGTGCTGAGGGAGGATGTCGGTGGCCCTTGAGGGACCCCTTACCAGTGGGGGGGGGGGTTACCTCAGGCTAGGAGGTAGGAGCAAGCAGAGAAAGAGCAAGTAGAGAGAATGAGTAGATCAGCACGATGCAGAGACAAGGGGAAAGACTGTCATCAGCAACAGTGCTTTCTTGAATACTGCGAGGAGCCAAGTCTTCATCTAACCTTGCCCTGGGATGTCCCCATGTGTGTGTGCCAGTCGGGCAGGACTGGGGCAGAAAGTCAGTCGGGAGGACTGGGAGGAAGATCAGCAAGGCGTGGCTGGTGGAAGCCAGGTGGGCTAGCATTTCTGCAAGCAAGTGGAGCTGGGATCAGTGGCCACAGGGAAGTAGAAGGAGAGATGTAATGCTGTTAACTCTAATTGTGCTACTTTTGTCAAGGGATTGAGAGTTCCTGCCTGTAATGGGCTTTTGCTGAACTAGCAATAAACTGCTAGTTTCAAGCGGAGCAGCAGGTGCTGTACAGTGGAAACTAGGTTTGTGCAGGTGGTAGAAAGAAGAGGACTTTTGTAAATAGGGAGGAAGTTGTCCCTGGTTCTGTTTTTGAACATTTTCAAGTTGGGCATCCCATCCAAGTTAGCATCCCCTAATAAAACAAGTACTGTTTTCTGTGTTAGAGTGAATGAAGGAAAATGCTATGTGACTGGCTGTGGAGCAGTTGCTTCAGCGATTCCTAGAATAGGGTGACCAGACAGCCCCAGTTTCTGGGGACAGTCCCTGGACTGAGGACACTGTCCCCGGACCAAGTCTGTCCCTGGTTTTGTCCCCGGATTCAGGGCCGGAATAACGTAGACAGGGCATCCCATGCTGGCTGAGAAACAGCCTTGTGGCTCGGATGCTGATGGCCCCTGCTGGACGATCTCACCGCCTCTCCTGCTGCTCTTCAGTGAAACCATAAATTGACTGTGTGGAGGGCTGAGACAGAGAAGTGAGCAGATGGGGGGGGGGGGTCTGTTTGTGTACAGGTGAGGGCAGTGGGGGAACAGAGGTCAGAGCTGATGCAGCTGCATGGAGCGATCGAGAGTTTAGCTGTTGTGGGGGAAGGGCTAAGGCCCCTTTCACACTGGGGCGGTGGGGGCGTCGGCGGTAAAACAGCGCTATTTTTAGCGCTGCTTTACCGTCGTTTTTGCGGCGGTATTCGGCCACTAGTGGTGCGGTTTTAACCCCCGCTGGCGGCCGAAAAAGGGTTTTATTTGCCAATAAAAAAAAAATATGTCCCCGGATTTCATTTGAAAAATCTGGTCACCTTATCCTAGGGGGTAGTGCTATATAAGAAAAACAATTTTTGCTTGCACATGATTGATTGGATGACGGAAGTCAGCAGAGCTCCTCTCATTTACTAATCTCAGGAGCAACATGCACTTGAAAAGTTCATAGTCTATTTGCTTTAGTAAATCAACTCCAAAGTGCTTTAACACACTAAAGATAAGAGGAGTGGGATTGTAACGGTGCTGTCAACAATTGAATCAAAGTATACTAAGTAAAAATATAATTTCTTTTTATTAATACAAAAAACATAAAGCAAACATCTATAGAATGTCTATGTACCCTCCATCTATTGTTTGATGTCTATGTCTCCTCCATCTATTAAATTATGTCTATGTCTTTCATCTGTAGGATGTCTATGTCTCCTCTATCTATTATTGAAATGTTTGCTCAGTGCCTGATATGGTAAGCCAGTCATGGCTGACGCATTGCACTGATTTAAGATAGCGAATCTAAATTAAATCAAAACCTCATTTGCAAATTTGTTAGCAAGGTGCTGGACCCTTCTGTTTTGCTTTGTTGGATTTGATCAAATACATGATATAGTAAGGAAACTGATCAAGGAACAAAACACATCTGTAGGTTAAAACAAGCATTTCAAAGAGAAGCCCCCATCAGATGAAAACCTCTACTGTCCAACCCCTTTTGACAATTCTACCTCCCTGGCCGTCATGATAATCCTCTGGTTTCTTACTTATCAAGTCACTGATATGGAATAAAATATGCGGCTAATGAAGCTAGAACTCCTGAGCCTCAAACAGTACTGAAGCCAGAAGATAAGCATAACATTTGTGACTTTTGAAGGCTGGGAATGTCAGTTTTGTTATTTATTTCAAGATAAGTGGTTGGCAGAGAAACCTTAAGGGCTCTTTCACATGGGGCGGATCAGTGAGGATCCGCCCCGTGAACATCCGCTTGCTCAGCGGGGACCGCTCCGCCGATCCCCGCTGAGCAGTAAGATGACAGGTCCGTCACTGCACACTGCGACGGACCTGTCAGAGCGCCACTTTCCCCTATGGGGGATCGGATGATGACGGACCGTAGAGTCCGTCGTCACCCGATCCGATCCGAAAACAGATGAAAAAGTAGGGTTTTCCTCCGTTACACTTTTTCGGAACGGAGCGGGTCGGATGTCAGCGGACATGTCACCGCTGACATCGACGCTCCATAGACCTCCATGGAGTGTCCGTTCAGGTCCGCCTAAAAAACTGACAGGCGGACCTGAACGGACAGTCCGTGTGAAAGAGGCCTTACTCTTCCGCTCAAATGCTCCCCTCAACATGAGGTGTTAGTGAAGAACAGATTACTGCAACTTTGAGTTTGGTAGATATCATCTGTGTAAAGTCAGTCTAAAGCAAACATGTGCTTTGCTTATTTTTTCTCTAGTGTAGCACCCTCCTAAATAGGTTGCTACTTAGGTCACGTCAATTTAGTTATGGTGGCTCTCCTGTAATCAGTTGAGCAGCTTGTTATAGCTTTGGGCTGTTCTGGACTCTGCAGGCTGCAGGTTTGATTGATCCCCCTGTTTGGAGAATTCCAGAATATAGTGGGTTGGGAGAGTCAGATAAGTAGGCTGGATATTTATGTGGTTACAGCCAATCCCTGGGGGAGGGTGCCCAGTAGGTGGTTGGAGAGTGCATAAATAGTCTGGGCTTAAGGCAGCCCTATTCTTGTTCAGGAGAAGTGCCCAGCCTGAAGGGCTGTTGCCCCTCTGAGCAGCCCAGCTGAACATTCTACATGTGTTCATTGAGGTCCCAACTGTGAAGGGATTTCACTGGGGATCTGGTCTAGGAGAATCATGGCGGATTTGCCTTCTGATACTGGGAGGCATCTAAGTGTTCAGGAACATTGTGAGTACAGAAGTAAGGGAAGATTCTAGTGACTGTTGCTGCTGATATCCCTAGCATATCTTTACTAGTGCTTGCCTGGCCTGGTACTTCTGAAGGTGCCCAGGTGCCTTTTCATTTCATTTTCTAGGATTTTTATGGAGAGACTGTGTTTTGAGAAGTAGTATTACAGTGGAGAGTGTCCTCAATTCATTGCTCAGCATTCATTTAGTATCGTACCGCTCCCTATGGCCCATCCAAATTAACCAGCAATACATTTTAAAAAGGAAACCACCGCTAGACTGTTTATTGAGCCAGAAGAGTGGCTTTTGCTGTGTGCCTGGCTGCTATTGCACTGGTCTTGGAAAGGAGCCTGGGACAAATCAGTGGCCCTTTTGGGGGTGAGCGCTAGCATATACCTAACTTTCCATTGCTCTTTCACGGGATATACTAAAACATTTAATGTGAAAATGGCTTAATGTAGCTTAACGTGTAATAAAGTGCATAAACCTCAAAAATTGCCCTGAAACTTTGCGCAGCCTAAGTTTTTAACTTTCCAAACCCAAAAGTTTCATGCATTTTGCGGTGTTCCACAAGGCAAACTAGGGACATTAAGCTTGTTTTTTGAGGAGCTTAATGTGGCTTAACATACAAAAAAGACCTTAAATGTTAACCAATTTCCCCCAAACTTCACACAATAGAAGATTATATCCATGCCAACATATTGTGCAAATTTCAGCTCATTTGGCAAATCATACCAAAAGTTATTCACATTAAGCTATATTTTACAATGCTAAAACATAGTGACACGTACCTTGTATGTGAGCCTGACGTGCAGAGGGAGACCTCTCGTACAGCCCTGGTTCCCAGATCACTGGAGTTGAGGACAGTGACCGTAGGAGCACAGTGGGGTATGAGTGCCTGGTGGATTCTCTGGAACTGGAGATGATGTCCACTGGGAGACACTGGAACTGACTGGAGTGCCGGGTGCAGGTAAGCTGGATGCAAGTCAGCAGATAAGCCGGATGCAGGTCAGCAGGATGCAGGTGAGCTGGATGCAGGTCAGCAGGCTGCAGGTAAGCTGGATGCAGGTCAGCAGGCTGCAGGTGAGCTGGATGCAGGTCAGCAGGATGCAGGTAAGCTGGATGCAGGTCAGCAGGATGCAGGTGAGCTGGATGCAGGTCAGCAGGCTGCAGGTAAGCTGGATGCAGGTCAGCAGGCTGCAGGTGAGCTGGATGCAGGTCAGCAGGATGCAGGTAAGCTGGATGCAGGTCAGAAGGCTGCAGGTAAGCTGGATGCAGGTCAGCAGGGTGCACACAGCAGGCAGAAGCAAGGTCAGACAAGCCGGGTCATACACAGTGGATCAGTTCAACAGATTCGGCAGGCAAGGAATAGTCAAGTTCGGGCTGGTTTCTGGTAACAGGAGATCAGACAGGCAGGTAAACAGAATCAGAGTCAGGGAAAGCCAAGGTTCAGGATTGGAGACAGCAGCGTGGTCAGAGAGCCAGGTCAGGTGATCGGATGCTGATTACAGGAACAGGTCACAGGTGAAGCTGCAGATCAAACAGCAAGTGCTGAATTGTGGAAGCCCCTCTTAAAGGCCACTGGGCGCCAAAGCCGAATCACTGTGCATGCGATCTCTGCGATCGGCACATGCGCATTGGCGCACGCCTGTTCGTTACTGGGAACCTGTTGGTGGGGATGCGCCTGAGCCCTGTTGCAGGTCTGGAAGTAGTATGTCCATGACATTGCCCCCCCCTTAAGGGCAACCTCCGGGTGCCCAAAAGAGCTCTTTTATGAGGATGTCTGCGGAAGAAGGCCTGGATCAGTTCTTGGGCATGCACATTTTGCTTAGGTTCCCATGAGTTCTCCTCTGGTCCATAGCCCTTCCATTTGATTAAAAATTGAAGTTGGTTACCTCTTCTCCTGCAGTCTACGACAGCCTCCACCTCATACTCCTCATCCTTATTAATAATAACGGGTCCGGGTGGCCCCGTTCCTCTGTCCGGGAAAGGGTCGGGTACTGTGGGTTTAAGCAGAGACACGTGAAACACCGGGTGCACTTTGAGCGACTCAGGCAGGGTAAGTTCATAGGAGACCTCATTCAATTTCCTTTTAACTGGGAAAGGGCCAATGAATCTGGGTGCCAGCTTCTTTGAAGGGCAAGCCATCTTGAGGTTGGTGGTAGATAACCACACCTGATCACCTGGTTGGAGACGTAATTCACCTCTTCTCTTCCTGTCATAAAGCCTCTTGTTGGTTGCCTGCGCCTTGGCCATAGCTTCTTGCAACAACTTGTTGTTGCGACCCAGGAACTCGACAGTGCTTTGTACTGCTGGAACAGGAGATTCTGGAATAATGTTAGGCAGGAAGACAGGATGGAACCCATAGTTCGCAAAGAACGGTGACTGACCTGTGGCTGAATGGCTGGCATTGTTGAAAGCAAATTCCGCTAAAGGCAACAGTGCTACCCAATCATCTTGGACAAATGAGGTAAAGCAACGGATGTACTGTTCCAGGGTTTGGTTCGTCCTTTCAGTTTGTCCGTTAGTCTGGGGGTGGAAAGCAGATGACATGGAAAGTTCAATTTTCAGAATTTGGCATAGTGATCTCCAGAAGCGGGAGGTGAACTGGACTCCCCTGTCAGATACAATGTTGGTTGGTACCCCGTGCAGCCTTACGATCTCCCTGATGAACACCCGGGCGGTTTCCAAAGCAGACGGCGTACTCTTTAGGGGTATGAAGTGGGCCATCTTAGACAGACGGTCAACCACTACAAAGATAGCTGTATGTCCTTCAGAAGGGGGTAGTTCCACTACAAAGTCCATGGCAATCATGCTCCAGGGTCTGTCAGGAATTGGTAGTGGTCTGAGGAGGCCCCAGGACTTGGTCCTGGCAGACTTGCTTTGGGTACAGATGACACATGACTTAACATAGTCCTTGCAATCTTCCTCAAGCTTCGGCCACCAAAACATGCGCTGGATTAGTTCACGAGTCTTGTGAACCCCAAAATGTCCGGCCAGCGGGTGGTCGTGACACAGGCTCAACACTTCTGTCCGGCAACTTTCTGGCACAAAAATTTTGCTGTCCTTCCAAAGCATCCCATCCCTGGGTATCAAGATTGATCCTGGAGGACCGGACACCCCCTCTGAGGCTTGTTTTAGACCGGACATCAGGTCTGTCTGGAAAAGCAGAAAGTTGCCCTCAGATAAGATGGTGTCCGGAACTGAAGTTTCTTTGGGGTCATCGTACATCCGAGAGAGAGCGTCAGGCTTGATGTTCTTTGATCCTGGCCGGTAGGTGATGTGAAATGAAAATCTGGAAAAGAATAATGCCCATCGTGCCTGACGCGGCTTCAAACGTTTGGCAGTTCGTAAATATTCCAGATTTTTATGATCCGTGTAAATAAGTATGGGATGTGCCGCTCCCTCTAGCAGGTATCGCCATTCTTCGAGTGCGGCTTTAATGGCCAAAAGTTCACGGTCCCCCACATCATAATTCTTCTCTGCAGGCGAAAGCTTCCGAGAGAAGAATGCTATGGGGTGCATGAGATCCTTGAGTCCTTGGCGCTGAGAAATAACTGCCCCCACAGCTGTTTCTGAGGCATCAACCTCGAGTAGGTAAGGAAGAGAGGGATCCGGATGGCTCAAGATGGGGGCAGAGGTAAAGAGTCCCTTTAGGGTAGAGAAGGCAGCTTGAGCCTGGGGATTCCACTGGAATCGGACGTTTTGTCTTGTTAGCTGGGTGATCGGAGAGATAATTGCAGAAAATCCTTTGATGAACCTTCTGTAAAAATTGGCGAAGCCAACAAAACGTTGCACCCCCTTTTTATCTGAGGGTGCAGGCCAGTCCAGAACAGCTGTGACTTTTTGTGGGTCCATCTTGAACCCTTCTGTGGAAATTACCAGGCCCAGAAATTGGATACTCTGCCGCTCAAATTCGCATTTTTCTGGTTTGGCATATAAGCCATGCTGACGGAGTCGGCAGAGTACCATCTTGACGTGTTTCCGGTGCTGATCCAAGGATGAGGAAAAGATCAGGATATCGTCTAAGTAGGCTATGACGAAAATGTCCAGATAATCTCTGAAGATATCATTTATCAGGTGCTGGAAGGTCGCAGGGGCATTACACAGGCCGAAGGGCATCACCAGATATTCATAATGGCCAAACCTGGTACGGAAGGCCGTTTTCCACTCGTCCCCTGCACGAATGCGAACCAAATTGTAGGCCCCACGAAGATCGAGTTTGGTGAACACAACAGTAGTTCTTAATCTTTGAAAAAGCTCAGGTACCAGGGGTAAGGGATACCGGTTCTTGACCGTGACCTTGTTCAGCTCCCGGTAGTCCACACAGGGACGCAATGAGTGGTCCTTCTTCTCCACAAAAAAGATCCCTGCCCCAGCTGGAGAGGTGGATGGCCGGATGAACCCCCTCTTAAGGTTTTCGTCAACATATTCCTTTAAAACCTCCAACTCCCGCTCAGACAGAGGAAAAATTCGCCCAAAGGGGATTTCAGCTCCGGGCAGTAACTCAATCGGGCAATCGTAGGAACGATGAGGAGGAAGTGTCTCTGCCCCTCGTTTACTAAAAACGTCTAAGAACTCGTGATACTGTTCAGGTACTGCTGAGCGTAATTCTGAGTCAGCTTCCAGGCACAGCAAAGGACCAGATATCTTGGAAGGTAAGGGCAGACAATGTTCTTGACAGTAGAGGGACTGAAACCTGATTTCTCCGGAGCCCCAGTCAATTTGCGGGTTGTGGGCCTGAAGCCACGGTAGACCCAAGATGATCGGGAACAGAGGGGAAGCAATAGCATCAAACTTAAGCAGTTCCTTGTGGTTTGAGACAGTAATTACAGGCAGTGGGGGAGTCTCTTGAGTCACCTGGCCAGATTTAATACGGGATCCATCTGCCAAGAAAACAGACAGTCCTTGAGCCCTGTGCTGGAGTGGAATGCGTTGTTGGTTGGCAAAGTTCAAATCAATAAAACAACTGCATGCACCAGAGTCTATTATTGCAGTAACAGACACAGTCTTTCCAGAAAACTGAAGGGTGATGGGAATAGCCAGGTGAGTAGAGAGAGCTGGGTGACTGTGTGGTGGGATGGATGAAGATCTACGGTACTTGGCAGGACACGAATGTACATAATGGCCTGGTCCCCCGCAGTACAAGCACAGGTTGAGCTGTTGCCGACGTAGACGTTCCTCAGCAGACAATGCGGGTCTCATTAGTCCGACCTGCCCAGATTTCTGAAAGTCCGGTTTTAGTTTGGTTGGTGCAGAATTAACTGGGACCGGTCTAAGGGGAACAGGGCGAGAGGTCGTAGGCACTTGGGGTAACATCCAAGTTGGTTGAGTCTGCTGGGTCACCCTCTCCATCCTGCGTTCCCGAAGACGACGGTCTATCTGAATAGTTAGGGTCATCAAGGATTCCAGGGAATTTGGTACACCGACCCGAGCCAGTTCATCCTTTAGTCCTTCTGACAAGCCTAGGCGAAACTGGTGCCGTAAAGCTGCATGGTTCCACTGGGTATCCGCGCTCCAGCGTCTAAAGTCCATTATATAATCTTCGACCACTCTGCGGCCCTGCTGGAGCGTGCTAAGAGCAGCTTCGGCAGTGGAAGTTCGTTGGGGGTCATCATATAAGAGTGACATTGCGTCAAAGAAGGATGACAGAGAGTCCAGAGAAACATGGTGTTCTTCCAGCAGGTGATGAGCCCAGGCTTGTGGATCTCCCAGCAGAAGTGAGACAACAAAACCCACCTTGGTGTTTTCCCGCGAAAAGGTTAAGGGTAGTAAGGAAAAGTACAGCTCACATGCATTACGGAAAGTCCGAAACTTGCTTCGATCCCCAGAAAACTTCTCCGGAATTGGGACCCTGGGTTCTGGAGATAACATCATTACAGGGAGTGCGGGGGAAGCCTCTGATGACAACCCACTGGAAGAAAGATTGGTAATACTCGTCCGGGACTGCACTTGTCTCACCAGGTGTTCATAGCTGTCCTGAAGAGATTTCACCTCTTGAGTGAGGACGGAGAGTAATTGGCAGATTTCATCAGTAGCAGAGGTCCCTCTTGCAGGCTCAGGCATGGCTGTTTGATACTGACACGTACCTTGTATGTGAGCCTGACGTGCAGAGGGAGACGTCTCGTACAGCCCTGGTTCCCAGATCACTGGAGTTGAGGACAGTGACCGTAGGAGCACAGTGGGGTATGAGTGCCTGGTGGATTCTCTGGAACTGGAGATGATGTCCACTGGGAGACACTGGAACTGACTGGAGTGCCGGGTGCAGGTAAGCTGGATGCAAGTCAGCAGATAAGCCGGATGCAGGTCAGCAGGATGCAGGTGAGCTGGATGCAGGTCAGCAGGCTGCAGGTAAGCTGGATGCAGGTCAGCAGGCTGCAGGTGAGCTGGATGCAGGTCAGCAGGATGCAGGTAAGCTGGATGCAGGTCAGCAGGATGCAGGTGAGCTGAATGCAGGTCAGCAGGCTGCAGGTAAGCTGGATGCAGGTCAGCAGGCTGCAGGTGAGCTGGATGCAGGTCAGCAGGATGCAGGTAAGCTGGATGCAGGTCAGCAGGCTGCAGGTAAGCTGGATGCAGGTCAGCAGGGTGCACACAGCAGGCAGAAGCAAGGTCAGACAAGCCGGGTCATACACAGTGGATCAGTTCAACAGATTCGGCAGGCAAGGAATAGTCAAGTTCGGGCTGGTTTCTGGTAACAGGAGATCAGACAGGCAGGTAAACAGAATCAGAGTCAGGGAAAGCCAAGGTTCAGGATTGGAGACAGCAGCGTGGTCAGAGAGCCAGGTCAGGTGATCGGATGCTGATTACAGGAACAGGTCACAGGTGAAGCTGCAGATCAAACAGCAAGTGCTGAATTGTGGAAGCCCCTCTTAAAGGCCACTGGGCGCCAAAGCCGAATCACTGTGCGTGCGATCTCTGCGATCGGCACATGCGCATTGGCGCACGCCTGTTCGTTACTGGGAACCTGTTGGTGGGGATGCGCCTGAGCCCTGTTGCAGGTCTGGAAGTAGTATGTCCATGACACATAGCCTAATGTAAAAAGAGCTTAACGTACCATAATGTGCCTAAACCTCAATCAATTGTCTTGAAACTTTGCACAGCCTAAGTTCTCAACTTCCCAAATCTATCCAAGAAGTTTCTTGGGTTTTGGTCTCCTACAAGGCAAACTAGGGACATTAAGCTTGTTTTTTTGGGAGCTTAATGTGGCTTAATGTACAAAAAATAGCTTAGATGTTAACTAATTTCCCTCAAACTTTACACAAAAGACAATTCTATCTATGCCAACATATTCTGAAAATTTCAGATCATTTGGTAAATCACCCCAAAAGTTTTTCACATTTAACCTTTTTTTACAATCCTTAACCAATTGCAGACTTTGGGCGCACTAGACACGCCCAAAAACATGTCATCGGTGTACACAGGGCATGTTTAGTACATCCAGTCCTTCTGCTCTGCTGCCGGTGTCTTGTCGAATACTGTCCCCCATCGGATAGTGTCCGCCCTGTGCTGCGCAAGCGCAGTACGGAGGACAAACGAGATGCCAAAAGTCTCAGAAGTTCAACAGCTGATCGTCAGCTCTAAACGGTGCCTGCGCACTTATTCTGCCCTGAGTTCAGGTTCAAGTGGACATAGAGTTAGAATAAAAAGATGCCAAGCGCAACGAGGCCTTGCCCGAAGCGTGGCGAGCAAAGCGAGCCCGCGAGGGGCCCTGTTACAAAGCGTTTACTATTAAGTGCCCAAGCGCCGTGTACAGCTGGTCAACTTCGGAGACTTTCGGCGTCTCCTTGTCCTCCATACTGCGCAAGCGCTGCGCCTGCGCAGTACGGGAAGGACACTATCCGATAGGGGGACACTTCTCGTCAGAACACCGGGACCTTTTTCCCTGTCTCAGTACCCAACAATTCAGCAGGAGCTGTCAAAAAAAAGAAGCAGGCTGGCAATGTTTATCAACAACCACATCACAGAAAGTTACATTGAAACATTGTATCAATTGTAACTTTCGTGTTTTGCATCATTTGCAGGTGAAGAGAGTAAAAGCAACCTTGACAAGTAAAAAATAAATTAAAAAATTCGAATTAAATGTTCCTCTGTTAAACCCCTTATTAACCCTTTAGTTTTCTCTAAACAGCACCGAACAACTCTACATTCTCCTCCTCTATTCAATTGTAATTTTCCTGGTGATTGTTTCTTTTCTATTTTATTAACTAATAGTTAAACTTTTTTTCTGTTTTTGTTTGCTTTGCTTATTAATATTTTTTACATCTTTTTACATATATTTACTGCTGAAAAAAAGAAAAAAATGTCTTTTGTTTAGTTTTTCACTTTTTATGGTCTAATGCCGCGTACACACGAGCGGACTTTACGGCGGACTTTGCCCGGCGGATTTTTCGACGTACTTTACGATGGCCTTTCTGAATGAACGGACTTGCCTACACACAATCCACCAAAGTCCGTCGAATTCGTACGTGATGACGTACGACCGGACTAAAACAAGGAAGTTCATAGCCAGTAGCCAATAGCTGCCCTAGCGTGGCTTTTTGTCCGTCGAACTAGCATACAGACGGCGGACTTTTCGACCGGACTCGATTTCAACAGATAAATTTTAAACAAGTTTCAAATCTAAGTCCGTCCAACTTTTGAGCAAACAAAGTCCGCTGGAGCCCACACACGATCGAATTGTCCGACGAAATCCAGTCCGCCGGGCAAAGTCCGCCGTAAAGTCCACTCGTGTGTACGCGGCATAAGGATTGCAAAAAAAATTATTGTTGCGGGACAATATTCACAAAAAGAAAGCCTTGTTTGTCCTTAAAAAAAATGTATTACAATGCATTTGGAAGAGAGCTTATTTTTTTGAAAAACAACAGACTTACTGGCCAGATCACCAGATGAAAACAGAAGAAAGAAAGCCAGAAAAAGAAAACGAATGCGGTCGTCACATCTAAGAATTGGTAAGCTGCAATATAATAAATGTTTGCTTTTGCATTTAAAGGGATATTAAAGTCTTGTTTTTTTCTTCTTTAAAATAACAAACATGTTATACTTACCTGCTCTGTGTACTGGTTTTACACAGAGCAGCCCAGGATCCTCCTCTTTTAGGGTCCCTGCCGGGGGGTGCCCCCACAGCAAGCAACTTGCGCACCCAAGCAGGTGTGCTCCCGAGCTGCGGCTCTGTGTGTCCATTTACACAGGGAGCTGTGGCTTGGCCCCGCTCACCTCTTCCTGATTGGCTCACTGGCTGTGATTGACAGCCATTGGCTCCCGCTGCTGCCAAAAGCCAATCAGGAGTCCAAGTCCCTGGAGAGACAAGACTCCTGTGGACCGCGCTGGATCGAGAAGGGGCTCAGGTAAGCATTAGAGGGGCTGCTGTGCACATAAGGTATTTTTTTTTTTTTAATCAAAAGGCTGTTAATGTGACAAAAGCAAAAGGCACTTCCAACACAGATATGCATAGATACAGTTCATACAAAAAATAGAACAACTATAGAGGTAGTATTTATTTTGACTTTATACTGTATCTTATATAAATGAACAGTATATCTTCCATATTGCCTTTTGCAGAAACTTCAAAAAGGGAAAAAACAAAACAAAAGGAAAAACATTTCAACCTGACTATACCAGTGTACTCTTCTCCCGATATTTGACCCTATAGCTATATACCTTCTACCACAAAAGCAGCTTGTCCATTGCATCTCGCCATAAGGTGTGTCAACCATTGCATGCCTCTTTAAACTGTAAGCACATCTTCACTGAGCTATCAACATTGTAGTAGCCTGATGAGGACCAATTGTGGGGGAGCTACTTCTGGGCGACCAATTAACATTATAAAAATGCAGGGACTAGTGCGCAAAACCACAACCTCATCAATAACTTGGAATAGGAAGATTGTATTATACAGATTGTTGCAGCGTTGGTGGGTCTTTTCCGTAATTGAAATTGGTACATAAGGATAGATTAGCGCCACATATCTACCTTATTTAAATTAACATTGCCATGTTTTTTCGAACTTCTTAGGTGATTTTCTATGATAATTGGTATTCTTTTCACAAATAAGAATGTTAACTGTTTGGATTCATTGCTTGCTCACCGGAATCTGGGTAGACAACCAATACCTCGCTATAAGCTGTCTGGCCAAATAAAGTAGTTTAATAAGGGCAATGTATACAGGAGGGGAGTACAAGTCCTCGTCCAGATCTCTCAGCAAGCACACCAAGGGATCCATAGACAGCTGAACCTGATAGATAGTATTGATGTTCATATATGGGCGGCACATGTTCATATGTTCATATATGGGCGGCACAGTGGTGTAGTGGATAGTACTTTCGCCTAGCAATAAGAAGGGTTGCTGGTTTGAATCCCAACCACAACACTACCTGCTTGGAGTTTGCATGTTCTCCCTGTGCCTGCGTGGGTTTCCTCCGGGTACTCCGGTTTCCTCCCACACTCCAATGACATGCTGGTAGGTTAATTAGATCCTGTCTAAATTTTCCCTAGTATGATTGAATGTGAGTTAGGGACCTTAGATTGTAAGCTCCTTGAGGGTAGGGACTGATGTGAATGTACAATGTATATGTAAAGCGCTGTGTAAATTGATGGCGCTATATAAGTACCTGAAATAAATAAATAAAAAATAAATAAAATAACAACGTTATTCCAGTATCTATCAAATTTCCACAGCATATGTATGAGGTCTCCTGGGTGAGCCTGGCATATGGGTGAGTCTTGTCTTCCCCATTGGTGTAATTGTACTGGGGTCCTATACACTCTATGTAAAATAAACAGGTGTGATAGCTTTTGTGCCGCAGATACTGACACTAGGGGTCCAGCTTTTAGTATTTGCTCCCATTGTTCTCCATCAATGTGACCAATGTCCCCTTCCCATTTCTCCCTGCAGGGCAGAAGATCAGGCGCCTGTATATGAGTCAACAGTTGTGTATAGGTTCTACAGATAATACCCTTTTTTTTCAGTTTCCTCATATACAGATTCCAAAAAAGACGATTCCAGCAGGCGTAGGGACAAATAATTGCTCTGACATCTAACTGCATGGCTCATCTGAATATACTGGTAGTGGAAATGTCCTAATAATGGAAACTTCTCTCTCAGTTTAACATAAGATTTCAGGCCTGTCTCGTCAAAAATTTGATACAGATATTTAACCCCTGCCGCCTCCTACCGTGCACGACCACTAGGGTAAAAATCTATTCTGCCAAATTGGTGTGCTGGGAAGGAAGCCATTTATTCCTAGTCTTCGCTTGATACTGTCCCATAGTTTTTTAAAGAGACAAACTGTAGGGCATTGAGAAGGGGCTGTGGGGAAAGCCTATCTCCATATGGGATAGGGCAGAGTACGTCGTATTAGGATTAATAAGGAAATATTTAGAGGGATGTGGTGCATTAGGCAGATTCCATCCTGTGAAATGTTGTATTTGTGCAGCGAAAAAATAGGTCTAAGCATGAGGGTCAGCCATTCCTCCTTGATCCTTAGGGTACTGTAGGGTAGTAGGTTTTATTCGGGCCACCTTATTTTTCCAAATTAAAGATCTAAACTGGGAGTCTATACATAGGAACCAGTACTTTGGTATCCAAACAGGGGCATTGTGAAGTATATACAACAATTGTGGGGTCCAGACCATCTTAGTTAAAGCGGAGTTCCACACAAAAATGGAACTTCCGCTTTTCGGAACCCTCCCCCCCTCCGGTGTCACATTTGGCACCTTTCAGGGGGGAGGGGGGTGCAGATACCTGTCTAAGACAGGTATTTGCACCCACTTCCGGCATAGACTCCCATGGGAGTCTATGCCTCTTCCTGTCCCTCCGCGCTGTCTCCTGGGAAACACACAACTCCCAGGAGATAGTGGGGACCACTTACGATGCACAACGCTTCACTTCCTGATTCCCTCACCCAGGATGGTGGCGGCAGCTGCCGAGAACCGAGCGGGTTCTCGGCGTCCCCTGCCGACATCGCTGGACCCCGGGACAGGTAAGTGGCCATATATTAAAAGTCAGCAGCTGCAGTATTTGTAGCTGCTGGCTTTTAATATTTTTTTTTTTTTGCGGTTTGGGTGGACTCCCTCTTTAAGTTAGCTCTCCCTGTGACTGACAATGGCAATTTACACCAGGTAATACACTTATTTTTAAATTTCTGTAATAATCGTTTCAGATTAAGGGTTATATAGTCCTTAGGGTCTTTTGTCACTGCTATTCCTAAATACCTAAAGGACATTACCACCTATATCCGGGACACACTATCAGGCAGCGCCGCAGGCAGCTCATCCAGCTGGAGGAGCACCGATTTGTGCAAATTAATGGCGAAACCAGAGAACTCACCAAATAACTCGATGAGCCACATGGCAGCAGTTAAGGAACCAGCCGTATCCCCTAAATATAATAGGGTGTCATCGGCATATCGTGATATTTTACCTTCCCTGTGTCCCCGTCTAAAACCCACGCTATCGGGTGACACTCTAATCATAGCCGCTAAGGGCTCCAGTGCAAGGGCAAGGAGCAAAGGTGACAATGGACACCCCTGTCTAGTACCTCAACATAGTGGAAAGGCCTCTGATAGGGAGTCATTTATTCTGATCCTTGCTGTCGGTGCTGCGTATAGGAGTTTGATCCAGGATATAAACCCTTTCCCCAGTCCGAATCTAGTCAGTACTGCCCACAAATACTTCCACTCCACGCTGTCAAAAGCCTTGGCAGCGTCAAGGGAGAGAACTGCTCTATTTCCTGGATTCTCTATTGGGAGTTGAATATTCAGGAAGAGCCTCCTGATATTTAGCGCCGTAGATCATGCTGGGATAAAGCCAGACTGTATGAACCAATCCAGAAATAACCTTTGCCAGTCTAGTTGCCAACACTCAGGCCAATAGCTTGACGTCCAGGTTGAGTAGCGAAATGGGTCTGTATGAGTCAGGCTGTAGAGGGTCCTCGCCCGGTTTAGGAAGCACCACCACGACAGCCTCCCCCATTGACTGGTAGACAACCAGTTCTGAATGACTCATTAAGTGTTTCTATCAGGCCTGGCATTAGGGTTTCACTGTACTGTTTATAGGTTTCTATTGGTAGCCCATCAGTACCAGGGGCCTTACTGTTCGCCATTTGTGATGCAGCCAGTGAAAGTTTTGAGTGGAGAATTCAACATTTCAACTTCCTGTTCCGTAGCCCTTGGTATAAGACATTGGTCCAGGAATGGGGTAAGTCACTCCTCTGTTGGATTTACTTTAGATGTGTATACATCTTTAAAGTAATCCGTGAACACCGAGGCAATGTGAGCCTGTTCACTGACTGGGTCCCCAAGTGGAGTCTGTATAGCGTCTATATGCGTATTGCCTTGCTGTGCT
Organism: Lithobates septentrionalis; assembly: GCA_037952835.1. Classification (NCBI taxonomy): domain Eukaryota; kingdom Metazoa; phylum Chordata; class Amphibia; order Anura; family Ranidae; genus Lithobates; species Lithobates septentrionalis. The sequence goes on from JBBDGP010002438.1 coordinate 108,018, forward strand.
CTTGCTATCACTGCTAGGAGGTGGCCCGTGTTTTCCCCATCATTAAAGTCGTTTTGTTTAATAAAGAATCTCTTATTTTCAGCCGCATTGAGGGAGACCTGTTAATATAGGGCAGTGATGGCGAACCTTGGCACCCCAGATGCTCATGAACTCTGCAGTGTAGTTGAGCATCATGGGAAATGTAGTTCCAAAACATCTAGGGTGCCAAGGTTTGCCATCACTGATATAGGGCCTGGGCCATCTGCGCTCTGTATCTATTGTGGGGGCCTGTACATATTGGGCTTCTGCCTCGCTAGCTTTATGCAGTACAATGTTTTCCCATTCCTTGGTTTTAGTTTTAATGCCCGAGATCTGCCTAATGATAAGTCCCCGCATATGAGCCTTTAGGGCATCCCACACAACCGTGGGGTTGGCTGTACCTCGGTTAACATGAAGGAACTCCGTAATCGCCTTAGGGATGGGGTCACACATAAGGTATTTTACCTTCATGCATATGTAGCACCCTGGAGTTTCTCCCTAAGTTTGGCCATGTTGCACTTTTTTCTTCTACCACTAGGTGGCCTGGTACTTGGCATTAGATATGAGAAGGACAATGCAAGGGTAGGGTTTGGGTATATGTGGTATCCCAGCCAATGGGCAGGGGTTTTCTTAAATCCCTTGGCCTGCTGGGAGAGCCTAGATATTTGAGTGTAGTCAGGTGATCTGTGTTCTGTGCCATCTGGACAGCTGTCTGGGTGGACGTGTGTTGTATTGACCGGGCTGCTAGGCTGGAGATTGGGCCTATCCCGGGCACGTCTGGCCGCTTGACTGTCTGAGGGTCTATGCAGAAGCAAGAGAGCAGCGCAGTGTTGGGATTGCGGCTTGCATTTCAACCAGGAGTGACGGTTCTGCCGGCTGGAGAACCTGACGTGGTCGGAGGTAGAAGTGAAAGCTTTCGCCACTAAGGGACCAACCACCTTATTACCGGGGATCACAGTGAGCAGCTGAAGCAAGTACCGGAGCAGAATTCTCACCAACCGGGGACTGTGAAGAATCAGGAAACTTCAGTGGGAATCAAGCCAGGGACCCAGCCAGCGGAGGTGACACTTGCAGAGCAGCCTTGTGTGTCAAGCCAGGGACCGAGCAGGTCAGTGGGGTGAAGCTTGAGAGGTATCTAGAGTGCCAAGCTAGGGACCCAGCAGAAAAGCAGGGGTGACGCTTGAGGAAGACACCACTGTGAAGATTGGAAGAGCTCGAGGGATTCAGTGGTAGTGAATCATCTAGTCTAAGCGCGCCGGGACCCCATGGGGTAAAGGACCGCACTATACCGCAGATGGACACCGGCGGCAAAAAGCTTCCTGAGGCGATTTAGTTCGCTTAGGTAGCGCTATACAAGTCACTCATTCATTCATTCTAGTGAGAGAGACTGGGAGCTCAGTGGGCTGAAGAACTACAAGAAGTGATTGTAGTGGAAGGAACTGTTACAATTTGTGTTACGAACTGTTTAAGACTGTTGCCATAGGAGACAGCATTCCTACACATGCAGATGTGGCGTCTTGCGGGATGCCTTTCCCTGCATGGCTGTCCTTCTGTTGAAGTCTCGGAGTCTGCCAGCTGAACTTGCAAATACCTAAGGGTATCCTGGCCCTAACCCTCTCTCCCCCAAAAAAGTTTTTTAAGGGAAATAAACTTTCTTTTGCATTCATGAAGTGTCTGGCGCCCAATAAATGTAACTACTTTGCACCCACCATGCCTCACAACCCACCATATACAGAAGGATGTCAGCTGTCTTTGGCCCTGGAAGGTCTCATTAGACTGGAGGAGGCCGGGGACCTTGCTACACATAGAATGCATGAAGGTCCAAAAAACATACCTCCCAACATTTCGAAATGAGAATGAGGGACACCTACTAACAAACGTATGTAGGCATAGGACACACCCCCTGCCACACCCCTTAAAGGAAAATTATCCCCCAAAAATGTTATTAAATCCACAAGGACTTTTTTTTTTACCACTACTCTTCCTTTATATTGGCTCTTAAAATGTACAAATGCAGCGATTTAGAAATTGGATGAATGGTTTAGTGCTGGGAAACACTTTTTGAAAGATAAAAAGTGCATTTTATATACATCTATATAGATCAGTCCAAAATGAGGGACAAATGAGGAGGAAAGAGGGACAGAGGGACATTGCTCTGAATCAAGGACAGTCCCTCGAAATCAGGGACAGTTGGGAGCTATGCAAAAACCGTGTCCCTTTACAACCACTTTAATACTGTTTTAATGGCACCGCCATGCATCGGAACCCTTGTGCGTTTTCATGTTGCGTGAAACAGCATGGTGCTGCTGCACCTTGCGGTCACATTTTTAAAAAAGGGTTGGGGAATTATTTTCCCATTCTTTCTCATGGGTACAGCAGCCCATTCAAATGAATAGGCTGTCGTACCTGTGACCTGAGGATGCAAACACGCACGTGCCCAATGCACAGATGTGAGCCTAGGTTTAATGAGGTTTGTGACTATATACAATGACTATATACACAGATTATAATGAGTTTTCTGTCTCTGTACCTGTTGCGATGGCAGTAAGCTCTAACACTATGTAATGCACAATGTACACTGCCATGGCGGTGCGGATAATTACACAGATATGCACTATTTATCCAATTACAATGAGGCACATGTCCCCCCCCCCCCCCCCCCCAGTCCATGATAAAAATATACATATGTGGGTGGGTTGTGTTTACTGTGAATCAGCTTGTGCTGTCAGGCCTGCTCACTGGGAGGACCTGGGAAGAGGCTGAATGGAGGTGTCAGGGATGTGTGACCCCCCCCCCCCCCCCCCCAGGCCTTCTGCTTTTTTATTGTTCTATGAAGTGCAGATTAGTGATGAGCTGTCCTGAGCAAAGGCTGCAGCCTGCAAGTCACACAGCTGTGCCGGGGAAATGGTACAATCCATCTGGGTTCTCCTCCTCCCCCCTCTGCTTGTCAGCGCTTGGTTTGTCCCACCTGCTGCTTCTAGTCTAGGAGCTGTCCAGCAGCATCAGGAGGGGAGAGGGGGCAGAGGGGAGGGGGGGATGCTGGGAGCTGGATGGAGATAATAGAGGGGCCAGAGGAGTACAAGGGACACAACAAAGAAAGGACAGGGGGGTCCTAGAGGCAGGGCGGTGCAGGCTGAATACTGGGGGGAGGGGAGAGAGTGCTGGGGAGAGACAGAGGGAGAGAGCTGGGAGAGGAGAGGAAGGAGAAGAGTGCTGGGAGAGGAGAGGAGAGGAGGGGAAGAGGGAGAGTGCTGGGAGAGGAGGAGAAGAAGGAGAGAGCTGGGAGAGGAGAGGAGAGGAGGGGAAGAGGGAGAGTGCTGGGAGAGGAGGAGAAGAAGGAGAGAGCTGGGAGAGGAGGGGAAGAAGGAGAGTGCTGGGAGAGAGAGCAGGGGAAGATGGAGAGTGCTGGGAGAGGAGGGGAAGAAGGAGAGTGCTGGGAGAGGAGGGGAAGAAGGAGAGTGCTGGGAGAGGAGGGGAAGAAGGAGAGTGCTGGGAGAGAGAGCAGGGGAAGATGGAGAGTGCTGGGAGAGGAGGGGAAGAAGGAGAGTGCTGGGAGAGGAGGGGAAGAAGGAGAGTGCTGGGAGAGAGAGCAGGGGAAGATGGAGAGTGCTGGGAGAGGAGGGGAAGAAGAAGAGTGCTGGGAGAGGAGGGGAAGAGGGAGAGTGCTGGGAGAGGAGGGGAAGAAGGAGAGTGCTGGGAGAGGAGGGGAAGAGGGAGAGTGCTGGGAGAGGAGGGGAAGAGGGAGAGTGCTGGGAGAGGAGGGGAAGAAGAAGAGTGCTGGGAGAGGAGGGGAAGAAGAAGAGTGCTGGGAGAGGAGGGGAAGAAGGAGAGTGCTGGGAGAGGAGGGGAAGAAGGAGAGTGCTGGGAGAGGAGGGGAAGAAGAAGAGTGCTGGGAGAGGAGGGGAAGAAGAAGAGTGCTGGGAGAGGAGGGGAAGATGGAGAGTGCTGGGAGAGGAGGGGAAGAAGGAGAGTGCTGGGAGAGGAGGGGAAGATGGAGAGTGCTGGGAGAGGAGGGGAAGAAGGAGAGTGCTGGGAGTGGAGAAGGAAGAGGGAGAGTGCTGGGAGAGGAGGGGAAGAGGGAGAGTGCTGGGAGAGGAGGGGAAGAAGAAGAGTGCTGGGAGAGGAGGGGAAGAGGGAGAGTGCTGGGAGAGGAGGGGAAGAAGGAGAGTGCTGGGAGAGGAGGGGAAGAGGGAGAGTGCTGGGAGAGGAGGGGAAGAGGGAGAGTGCTGGGAGAGGAGGGGAAGAAGAAGAGTGCTGGGAGAGGAGGGGAAGAAGAAGAGTGCTGGGAGAGGAGGGGAAGAAGGAGAGTGCTGGGAGAGGAGGGGAAGAAGGAGAGTGCTGGGAGAGGAGGGGAAGAAGAAGAGTGCTGGGAGAGGAGGGGAAGAAGAAGAGTGCTGGGAGAGGAGGGGAAGATGGAGAGTGCTGGGAGAGGAGGGGAAGAAGGAGAGTGCTGGGAGAGGAGGGGAAGATGGAGAGTGCTGGGAGAGGAGGGGAAGAAGGAGAGTGCTGGGAGTGGAGAAGGAAGAGGGAGAGTGCTGGGAGAGGAGGGGAAGAGGGAGAGTGCTGGGAGAGGAGGGGAAGAGGGAGAGTGCTGGGAGAGGAGGGGAAGAAGAAGAGTGCTGGGAGAGGAGGGGAAGAAGAAGAGTGCTGGGAGAGGAGGGGAAGATGGAGAGTGCTGGGAGAGGAGGGGAAGAAGAAGAGTGCTGGGAGAGGAGGGGAAGAAGGAGAGTGCTGGGAGAGGAGGGGAAGAAGGAGAGTGCTGGGAGAGGAGGGGAAGAAGGAGAGTGCTGGGAGAGGAGGGGAAGAAGGAGAGTGCTGGGAGAGGAGGGGAAGAAGGAGAGTGCTGGGAGAGGAGGGGAAGAAGAAGAGTGCTGGGAGAGGAGGGGAAGAAGAAGAGTGCTGGGAGAGGAGGGGAAGATGGAGAGTGCTGGGAGAGGAGGGGAAGAAGGAGAGTGCTGGGAGAGGAGGGGAAGATGGAGAGTGCTGGAAGAGGAGGGGAAGAGGGAGAGTGCTGGGAGAGGAGGGGAAGAGGGAGAGTGCTGGGAGAGGAGGGGAAGAGGGAGAGTGCTGGGAGAGGAGGGGAAGAAGGAGAGTGCTGGGAGAGGAGGGGAAGAAGAAGAGTGCTGGGAGAGGAGGGGAAGAAGAAGAGTGCTGGGAGAGGAGGGGAAGAAGAAGAGTGCTGGGAGAGGAGGGGAAGAAGGAGAGTGCTGGGAGAGGAGGGGAAGAGGGAGAGTGCTGGGAGAGGAGGGGAAGAGGGAGAGTGCTGGGAGAGGAGGGGAAGAAGGAGAGTGCTGGGGAGAGGAGGAGAAGAGGGAAAGTGCTGGGGAGAGGAGGGGAAGAAGGAGAGTGCTGGGAGAGGAGGGGAAGAAGGAGAGTGCTGGGAGAGGAAGGGGAGAGGGAGAGTGCTGGGAGAGGAGGGGAAGAAGGAGAGTGCTGGGAGAGGAGGGGGAGAGGGAGAGTGCTAGGAGAGGAGGGGAATAGGGAGAGTGCTGGGAGAGAAGGGGAAGAGGGAGAGTGCTGGGAGAGAAGGGGAAGAGGGAGAGTGCTGGGGAGAGACAGAGGGAGAGAGCTTGGAGAGGAGAGGAAGAAGGAGAGAGCTGGGAGAGGAGAGACAGAGGGGGAGTGCTGGGAGAGGAGGGGAAGAGGGAGAGTGCTGGGGGAGGAGGGGAAGAGGGAGAGGAGGGGAAGAAGGAGAGTGCTGGGAGAGAGAGGAGGGGAAGATGGAGAGTGCTGGGAGAGGAGGGGAAGAGGGAGAGGAGGCGAAGAGGGAAAGTGCTGGGGAGAGGAGGGCGAGAAGGTGAGTGCTGGGAGAGGAGGGGAAGAAGGAGAGTGCTGGGAGAGAGAGGAGGGGAAGATGGAGAGTGCTGGGAGAGGAGGGGAAGAGGGAGAGGAGGGGAAGAGGGAAAGTGCTGGGGAGAGGAGGGGAAGAAAGAGAGTGCTGGGGAGAGGAGGGCGAGAAGGTGAGTGCTGGGAGAGGAGGGGAAGAAGGAGAGTGCTGGGAGAGAGAGGAGGGGAAGATGGAGAGTGCTGGGAGAGGAGGGGAAGAGGGAGAGTGCTGGGAGAGGAGGGGAAGAGGGAGAGTGCTGGGAGAGGAGGGGAAGAAGGAGAGTGCTGGGAGGGGGGGAAGAGGGAGAGTACTGGGAGAGGAGGGGAAGAAGGAGAGTGCTGGGAGAGGAGGGGAAGAAGAAGAGTGCTGGGAGAGGAGGGGAAGAAGAAGAGTGCTGGGAGAGGAGGGGAAGAAGGAGAGTGCTGGGAGAGGAGGGGAAGAGGGAGAGTGCTGGGAGAGGAGGGGAAGAGGGAGAGTGCTGGGAGACGAGGGGAAGAAGGAGAGTGCTGGGGAGAGGAGGAGAAGAGGGAAAGTGCTGGGGAGAGGAGGGCAAGAAGGAGAGTGCTGGGAGAGGAAGGGGAGAGGGAGAGTGCTGGGAGAGGAGGGGAAGAAGGAGAGTGCTGGGAGAGGAGGGGGAGAGGGAGAGTGCTAGGAGAGGAGGGGAATAGGGAGAGTGCTGGGAGAGAAGGGGAAGAGGGAGAGTGCTGGGAGAGAAGGGGAAGAGGGAGAGTGCTGGGGAGAGACAGAGGGAGAGAGCTGGGAGAGGAGAGGAAGAAGGAGAGAGCTGGGAGAGGAGAGACAGAGGGAGAGTGCTGGGAGAGGAGGGGAAGAGGGAGAGTGCTGGGGGAGGAGGGGAAGAGGGAGAGGAGGGGAAGAAGGAGAGTGCTGGGAGAGAGAGGAGGGGAAGATGGAGAGTGCTGGGAGAGGAGGGGAAGAGGGAGAGGAGGCGAAGAGGGAAAGTGCTGGGGAGAGGAGGGCGAGAAGGTGAGTGCTGGGAGAGGAGGGGAAGAAGGAGAGTGCTGGGAGAGAGAGGAGGGGAAGATGGAGAGTGCTGGGAGAGGAGGGGAAGAGGGAGAGGAGGGGAAGAGGGAAAGTGCTGGGGAGAGGAGGGGAAGAAAGAGAGTGCTGGGGAGAGGAGGGCGAGAAGGTGAGTGCTGGGAGAGGAGGGGAAGAAGGAGAGTGCTGGGAGAGAGAGGAGGGGAAGATGGAGAGTGCTGGGAGAGGAGGGGAAGAGGGAGAGTGCTGGGAGAGGAGGGGAAGAGGGAGAGTGCTGGGAGAGGAGGGGAAGAGGGAGAGTGCTGGGAGAGGAGGGGAAGAGGGAGAGTGCTGGGAGAGGAGGGGAAGAAGGAGAGTGCTGGGAGGGGGGGAAGAGGGAGAGTGCTGGGAGAGGAGGGGAAGAAGGAGAGTGCTGGGAGAGGAGGGGAAGAAGAAGAGTGCTGGGAGAGGAGGGGAAGAAGAAGAGTGCTGGGAGAGGAGGGGAAGAAGGAGAGTGCTGGGAGAGGAGGGGAAGAGGGAGAGTGCTGGGAGAGGAGGGGAAGAGGGAGAGTGCTGGGAGAGGAGGGGAAGAAGGAGAGTGCTGGGGAGAGGAGGAGAAGAGGGAAAGTGCTGGGGAGAGGAGGGGAAGAAGGAGAGTGCTGGGGAGAGGAGGGCGAGAAGGTGAGTGCTGGGAGAGGAGGGGAAGAAGGAGAGTGCTGGGAGAGGAGGGGGGGAGGGAGAGTGCTAGGAGAGGAGGGGAAGAGGGAGAGTGCTGGGAGAGAAGGGGAAGAGGGAGAGTGCTGGGAGAGAAGGGGAAGAGGGAGAGTGCTGGGGAGAGGAGGGGAAGAAGGAGAGTGCTGGGGGAGGAGGGGAAGAGGGAAAGTGCTGGGGAGAGGAGGGGAAGAAGGAGAGTGCTGGGGAGAGGAGGGGGAGAAGGTGAGTGCTGGGAGAGGAGGGGAAGAAGGAGAGTGCTGGGAGAGGAGGGGAAGAGGGAGAGTGCTGGGAGAGGAAGGGGAAGAAGGAGAGTGCTGGGGAGAGGAGGGGAAGAAGGAGAGTGCTGGGAGAGGAGGGGAAGAAGGAGAGTGCTGGGAGAGGAAGGGGAGAGGAAGAGTGCTGGGAGAGGAGAGGAAGAAGGAGAGTGCTGGGAGAGGAGGGGGAGAGGGAGAGTGCTGGGAGAGGAGGGGAAGAGGGAGAGTGCTGGGAGAGGAGGGGAAGAGGGAGAGTGCTGGGAGAGGAGGGGAAGAGGGAGAGTGCTGGGAGAGGAGGGGAAGAGGGAGAGTGCTGGGAGAGGAGGGGAAGAAGGAGAGTGCTGGGAGAGGAGGGGAAGAGGGAGAGTGCTGGGAGAGGAAGGGGAGAGGGAGAGTGCTGGGAGAGGAGGGGAAGAGGGAGAGAGCTGGGAGAGGAGGGGAAGAAGAAGAGTGCTGGGAGAGGGGGGGAAGAGGGAGAGTGCAGACAGAGATCTGTAGAGAGACAGGAAATAGGAGAGAGAGTTTAGCTAGAGTGCTTGAGAGATAGAAGGGAGGGGGAGAGTGCTGCTATAGTGCTGAAGAGACAGAAAATAGGAGAGAGAGCGCAGCCAGAGATCTGAAGAGAGACAGAAAGGAAAGGGGGAGAGTGTAGCCAGTGTGAGGGATACAGAAAGTAGGGGATAAAGGGAGAGGAGAAGGGCGTGCTGGAGAGAGAGACAGAAAGGAGAGGAGGGAGAATATAGACAAAGTGCTGGAAAAAAGGGGAGAGAGAGAGATAGAAAATAGGAGAGAGAGACAGAAAATAGGGGAGACAGAAATAGAAAATAGGGGCTGGAGAGAGAGACAGAAAATAGGGGAGAGAGAGAAACAGAAAATAGGAGAAAGAGACAGAAAATAAGGGGGAGATCGAGAGAGAGAGACAGAAAAAAGAAGAGAGAGAGGGAGAAAAAAATAGAAGAGAGAGAGACAGAAAATAGGGGAGAGAGAGAAAGAAAATAGGGGAGGGTGAGAGAAATAAATAGGAGAGAGAGAGACAGGAAATAGGAGGGAGAGAGACACACACAAAATAGGATAGAGAAAGAGAGAGACAGAAAATAGGAGAGAGAGAGAGAGAGACGGAAAACAGGGGGGGGGGAGCAAGAGACAGAAAAAAAGGGTTGAGCGAGAAATAGAAATTAGGTAAGAAAGAGAGTCAAACAACAGGAGGCAGAGAGAGCGAGAGACAGAAATAGGAGAGAGAGACAGAAAATAGAGGAGAGAGAGACACACACAGAAAATAGGGGACAGAGAAAATGCACCTAGAGTGCTGGAGAGGCAGAAAAAAGGGGAGAAAGGGAGAGGAGAGAGAAAGTGCTGGAAAGAGACAGAAAATAAAGAAAATAGAGTGCAGCTAATGTGCTGGAGAAAGAGGAGTGACAGAAAGGTGAGGAGAGAGAGGTAGTGCAAGAGAGTGCTAGAGAGAGACAGAGGATAGAGAGAGAGTCACAGGGGAAGGGAGAGAGTGCAGCCAGAGTGCTGGGGAGAGACAGAGGATAGAGAGAGAGTCACAGGGGAAGGGAGAGAGTGCAGCCAGAGTGCTGGAGAGAGACAGAGGATAGAGAGAGAGTCACAGGGAAAGGGAGAGAGTGCAGCCAGAGTGCTGGAGAGAGAGAGAGAGAGCAGCCAGAGTGCTGGAGAGAGACAGAGGATAGAGAGAGTGTCACAGGGAAAGGGAGAGAGTGCAGCCAGAGTGCTGGAGAGAGACAGAGGATAGAGAGAGAGTCACAGGGAAGGGAGAGAGTGCAGCCAGAGTGCTGGAGAGAGACAGAGGATAGAGAGAGAGTCACGGGAAGGGAGAGAGTGCAGCCAGAGTGCTGGGGAGAGACAGAGGATAGAGAGAGAGTCACAGGGAAAGGGAGAGAGTATAGCCAGAGTGCTGGGGAGAGACAGAGGATAGAGAGAGAGTCACAGGGAAATGGAGAGAGTGCAGCCAGAGTGCTGGAGAGAGACAGAGGATAGAGAGAGAGTCACAGGAAAGGGAGAGAGTGCAGCCAGAGTGCTGGAGAGAGACAGAGGATAGAGAGAGAGTTACAGGAAAGGGAGAGAGTGCAGCCAGAGTGCTGGAGAGAGACAGAGAATAGAGAGAGAGTCACAGGGGAAGGGAGAGAGTGCAGCCAGAGTGCTGGAGAGAGACAGAGGATAGAGAGAGAGTCACAGGGAAAGGGAGAGAGTGCAGCCAGAGTGCTGGAGAGAGATAGAGGATAGAGAGAGAGTCATAGGGGAAGGGAGAGAGTGCAGCCAGAGTGCTGGAGAGAGACAGAGGATAGAGAGAGAGTCACAGGGAAAGGGAGAGAGTGCAGCCAGAGTGCTGGAGAGAGACAGAGGATAGAGAGAGAGTCACAAGGGAAGGGAGAGAGTGCAGCCAGAGTGCTGGGGAGAGACAGAGGATAGAGAGAGAGTCACAGGGAAAGGGAGAGGGTGCAGCCAGAGTTCTGGAGAGAGACAGAGGATAGAGAGAGAGAGTCACAGGGGAAGGGAGAGAGTGCAACCAGAGTGCTGGAGAGAGACAGAGGATAGAAAGAGAGTCACAGGGGAAGGGAGAGAGTGCAGCCAGAGTGCTGGAGAGAGACAGAGGATAGAGAGAGAGAGTCACAGGGGAAGGGAGAGAGTGCAACCAGAGTGCTGGAGAGAGACAGAGGATAGAGAGAGAGAGAGTCACAGGGGAAGGGAGAGAGTGCAACTAGAGTGCTGGAGAGAGACAGAGGATAGAGAGTCACAGGGGAAGGGAGAGAGTGCAACCAGAGTGCTGGAGAGAGACAGAGGATAGAGAGAGCGTCACAGGGGAAGGGAGAGAGTGCAACCAGAGTGCTGGAGAGAGACAGAGGATAGAAAGAGAGTCACAGGGGAAGGGAGAGAGTGCAGCCAGAGTGCTGGAGAGAGACAGAGGATAGAAAGAGAGTCACAGGGGAAGGGAGAGAGTGCAGCCAGAGTGCTGGAGAGAGACAGAGGATAGAAAGAGAGTCACAGGGGAAGGGAGAGAGTGCAGCCAGAGTGCTGGAGAGAGGGCAGAGACAGAGAGAGAGTGCAACCAGAGTGCTGGAGAAAGAGGGGAGACAGTAAGGAGAGGAGGGAGAGAGTAGAGAGAACAGGAAAGAAAGGGGGTAAAGTCAGAGTGCTGGAGAGAGACAAAGAGGAGAGAGAGAGTAGAGATACTTTGAGAGGACAGGGGAGAGAGGGAGTGCTAGAGAGAGGCAGAAAGAGAATGAGAAAAAGGAGGGGAGAGTGAGTGCAGGCAGAGAGCTGTAGAAAGAGGAGAGACAGTAAGGAGAGGAGAAGAGAGAGTAGAGAGAACAGGAAAGGGAGGGAGTGCAGACATAGAGCTGGGGACAGAATAGAATAAGGGAGACTTACAGGTGAAAGACAAGAAAGGAGGAATAGAGAGACAAAGAGAGGAGGTGGTGGGAATAGAAGGAAACACAGAGAGAAGAAGGAGAGATCCACATAGAAGGAGTGAGGATCTGCGGAGAGAGCGGACACTGGGGGGGGGGGGGGGAGGGTGCAGGAGAGGGGGGCAGATGGCATGAAGTGGGGATGCCCAGGGGTAACTGAGGGCACAGGCTGCTTGTCAAAACACCAAGGAAAGTGCAAAGCAGGAGGTGTGAGGGCAGAGACAGCAGACACAGAGGGAAGGCTGACTGAGAGAGGGGAGGAGGGGGGGGAGGTCTCTTTTTCACAAAGCCCCTCCAACCGCAGAGGGAGAAGGAAGGAGAGAGCAGAGATGGGGACAAAGAGAGGAAGAGAGTGATGGAGAGAACAGCACAATGGCCACGTAAGACGAGCCCGGGGCCAGGAACCCAGCCATGGGGGAGACGCACTTGAGCATCACGTAGAAGAGACCGCTGGGGAGCCTAAGACTGAAGTGACAGACCCTGCCGCTGCGTGCTGGACGGCCGGACCCTGGAGGGATCTCACAAGACAGCCGGAGAAACGTTGCTGCCTGAGGATGAGTGAGAGACGGCAGGAGAGGCAGAGAGACAGCCAACATCGCCTTTGCACAAGAAGGAGACTGCTGGCGGCTGGACCGTAGGGTGACAGCTCCATGCATGGTCCCCATCTCAGGACACCTCCCACCGATGTGACTCACCCCACCCTAGGTACTGTCAATAACTGATCCTACACTGGGTTACCAACACTCCATGATTAGCAGAGACCTCCCTTATTTTCATAACAACCGTGCCCCCCCCCCCCCCCACTCCCTCCAATTCTCCCCAACCTGAGAATAATGGAAACCATCAGCTGTTCAGGAATCTCAGACACACTGCTGATATCTAATGTAAGTTTCTTCCTTTTATCTCCCCCTTTAAGCTTTGATCTGATGACCCCCTAAACCTAGGCACCATACTTATTTCCCCAGTAGGGATTCCACCAAGCCTTATCACCCCATGGCTTCCTTATTAGTGACCCATGCATTGCTGCCCACCATCACCCACATCTTTTTTGCACATCATTTGTGAGTGCCAGCTTGGCCTCAATCTGGCAGGCAGTGAGTTAAAGAAAACCCTCCTCCCCAGTGAGCCGAGATGGCTGCCAGTTCTGGGCACTGATTATCGGTGGTAAATAACCGCGCTGGGGGGCTCATCTGGGGTCTCATGTTTTGCGTCGCTTCGCCCCCCCCCCAGCTGGGTTTAGGAGGTTGGTGTATGGCACGGGGCAGGCCTCAGTCACTGGAACATAGAATTGCCTCTTGTATAGCCTGGGGCTCCTTTATGTCTTTTCCACAATCCCGTCATTCCAAGTTATCTGTCAGAATCAGGTACATCTAGGAAGGCAGAAGGCATTTGTAAAGAGATAATGATGATATTACCATCTATATCAGCCTGCCTCAATCACAGAGGAACCCTGGAATCATCAGGTCTAGAGGACCGCCTGCCAAAACCCTTTAGTTGGGGGTCAGTAGGAAGAATGTCCCTTACATTGGTGGTCAGTAGGAAGAATGTCCCTTAGATTGGTGGTCAGTGGGAAGAATGTTCCTTACATTGGTGGTCAGTGGGAAGAATGCTCCTTACATTGGTGGTCAGTGGGAAGAATGTTCCTTACATTGGGGGGTCATTGGGAAGAATGCTCCTTACGTTGGTGGTCAGTGAGAAGAATACTCCTTACATTGGGGGTCAGTGGGAAGAATTTCCTTACATTGGGGGCCATTGGGAAGAATGCTCCTTACATTGGGGGTCAGTGGGAAGAATTTCCCTACATTGGTGGTCAGTGGGAAGAATGCTCCTTATATTGGGGGTCATTGGGAAGAATGCTCCTTACAATGGTGGTCCGTAGGAAGAATCTCCCTACATTTGTGGTCAGTGGGAAGAATGCTCCTTATATTGGGGGTCATTGGGAAGACTGCTCCTTACATTGGTGGTCAGTGGGAAGAATCTCCCTACATTGGTGGTCAGTGGGAAGAATGCTCCTTATATTGGGGGTCATTAGGAGGAATGCTCCTTACATTGGTGGTCCGTAAGAAGAATCTCCCTACATTTGTGGTCAGTGGGAAGAATGCTCCTTACATTGGGGGTCATTGGGAAGAATGTTCCTTACATTGGGGGTCACTGGGAAGAATTTCCCTACATTGGTGGTCAGTGGGAAGAATGCTCCTTATATTGGGGGTCATTGGGAAGAATGCTCCTTTCATTGGTGGTCAGTGGGAAGAATATACCTACATTGGTGATCAGTGGGAAGAATGCTCCTTATACTGGGGGTCATTGGGAAGAATCTCCCTACATTGGTGGTCAGTGGGAAGAATGCTGATTACATTGGGGGGTCATTGGGAAGAATGCTTCTTACGCTGGTGGTTATTGGGAAGAATGCTCCTTACATTGGTGGTCAGTGGGAAGAATATCCCTACATTGGTGGTCAGTGGGAAGAATGCCCTTTACAATGGAAATCAGTGGAAAGATTTCCTTACATCTGTGGTCAGTGGGAAGAATGTCCCTTACTTTGGTGGTCAGTGGGAGGAATGTCCCTTAGATTGGTGGTTAGTAGGAAGAATGTCCCTTACATAGGTGGTCAGTAAAAAGGTGTCACCTTATATGGGTAGTCATTGGGAAGAATGCCCCTTATATTGGTGGTCAGTAGGAAGAATGCCCTTTTTACATTGATGGTCAGTTGGAAGAATGTCCTCCTTTCAGCGGTAGTCACAATTCCACCTTTAAAGACAGCTGAAAAGATCATTGGCGTCCTGTTGTTGGCTCTGCCAAGTGGAATTGACCCCAGAACTAGGCCGGCACCCTTAGATGGAAGGTCAACTAGCCACAGCTCAAAGGACCCAGAGCAACCCCTGAAGGAACCTTTGTTGAGCATGGCTGACCTATACAGTAATGAATTTTCTTCAATCTTATGATCATGCTAATGTGTCTATAGCGCCGATTGCATACAAGGCAAGTACCCAAGTCATTCAGACAGTGCAAACTGCTGCGAGGCTGTGCAGGTTATGGTAACCCATAGCAACTTATCCACTTTACATTTTGAATTTTTGCCATTGTTGCCATGCTCATTGGCCTGTGCGCTACTCTACTCCTTGTATGCAATCTTCCAGCAGACCAGTTCACTGACCTGTAGCATCAGAAATCAACATTTAGCAATTAGGTGCAGCCATTCTAATGAAAGATGGTTTCTGGTTGGTTGCCAGGGGTTACCATACTTAGTAAATAAGACCCAACACACATAAACTGTATCAGTTCAGCAAGGCGCACAAACATTGACGCACGCAAAGGACGCCTATATACAGTGGGAGTTAAAACTGAATAGAACTGGAACTGTTGGCCATTGCTGGGTTCTTTTATTTTTAGATCAGACTTTGGGCCTTGTTTATCAAAGAACTGTCTACATTGTCTGCGGACAGCCAATCACAATCAAGATTCCACCCCAGGTTTGAATCTGATTGGCCGATTGAGGGCAGTGGAGTTCAGCGAGACCAATGTATGCGAATGGTTGTTTTCCGGGCAGTGGCTCCCACTCGCTTCCAGCTGTCAACGATGAGTCTTTTGTTGTTGGGGAGTTATATAATATTTATGTGTACAGACAGCATGGCGTGTCCGTAGACAGCAAAACTCAATATGTACCAGATGGTGCCAGCCTTCACCAGCCCAAGGTTATAAGGGATTGTCCCGGGACATCTAGGTCCCTACAGAGGTCCTTATTTAGACACAATACCAAATAATTGGATTTTATACATTTGCTTGCCGCTCACAGGTTGGGTAGTTATGTACTCCAATATAGACAGATGGTATTTATGACGCTTTGATGAATAAAGACATTTAGTCATCAAATTATTTGTGCATCTGATTGGTTGTTCTGGGCAACAGCTACCATTTTGTTCCCGTTTTTAATAATTTATATACTTTATAGGATATTTATATGTACAAGCTGTAAGATGTCTGTAGTGTTTGGACAGAGTACATGGAAAATGCAAATATGTAACAATATCTGACATCCATCCCCAGCTTTTGATATCTGCGGGTCCCTGAAAATGTCTCAGTACCGTACAGTTCTTTTTTTTTTTGTTGCTTTTTTTTTTCTTTACTGGCTTGTCAGCCAAATGATCACAGGTTGCATAATTGTCCCTGAGGTATTCCTAGGTCTGTGCAGGTTCCCTTCAATTGCCCCGCTTTTCCTTTCCATAAAAATAAACACTGGTTGGCTTTATTCACCTGCAATTGACCATGGGTGTCTTGGAAGACCTGTTAGGGCCATCATACATATTACAATCTGACCACAGAATCAACTTTAGATTTAACAAAACTATATAAAGAATCTATTTGCATCCAATCATGCAGGTCCCTGCACCACACAGGGGTTGACTTACTGAAGGCAAATAGACTGTGCACTATGCAAGGGCGGTTGCTCCAGAGCTTAGTAAAGGAGGGGACTTCCATCATCCAATCACGTGTAAGAAAAAAATACAGTTTTTTCATTTTCCTTTCACGTGATTGGGTATTCTTTGTAACGTGAAGCTTTGCCTCATTTGATAAGCTCTGGAGCAACTGCACTTGCAAAGTCCAAAGTCTATTTGTGTTTAGTAAGTGGACCCCAAAGAATAGATTTTGGTAGATCTAAAGTTGATTGAACAATTAGATTGTAAGGTGTGCGGTGAGCTTTAGGTTGCAGTTTTCTGTGCGTGGCGAGGATGTGAATGGACCTGTGTAATGTGTTAGCAGTATATAAATGAACACATTGGGTTTTTGCTGATATACTGGGACTTTTAGTTCCCTAAGGGCGGTAGGTTTTTGGACAGTTATGGACCTTTTGTATGCTCCAAAAGTACTTAAAGAGGAGTTCCACCCAGGGGGTCCATTAAAAAAAAAAAAAAATTAAAAGTCAGCAGCTACAAATACTGCAGCTGCTGACTTTTAATTGGACACTCACCTGTCCCTGGGTCCAGCGATGCGGGGGATCGAAGCCCCGCTCGTCCCCCCCCCCTCCGCTCGTCGGTGCCGGCATTTCAACTGTAGGCGCCGGGCTGTGGCTTCACAGCCTGGCACCCAGTGCGCATGCGCGAGCGGCGCCGTGCGCCGTGATTGGCCGCTCAATCACCTGGGACCTGTAATGGGTCCCAGATGATTGACAGGAGGGAGGGAGCAGAGCGGAGCCCTTCCTGTGCCTGGGGGGAAGTGATGTCACCAGCCCAGGCAAAGGAAGAGGCAGACTACGAGGGACCACCTAGCAACAGGCATTTAGAGGTAAGTAAAAAAAAAAAAAATATATCCAAATGTTTTTGGTTTTTTTTTTTAGAATTCTTCAGGTATTTTTGTTTTTTTGGGTGGAACCCCACTTTAAATGAAAGTTTTTTTTTTTAGAACTGATCTATTTGTTAGGTACTGACCCTTCTGCTGCCCTAAATATGAAGGTGAGAAAGACCACCTATCCCTCTAGTGCCCAACCTGTGGCCCCAGGGCCGCATATGGCCCTTTGCTAATTGATGTGTGGCCCTCAGACCTCAGCAGTCTGTAGTGGGAACATTGATTGGGGTGATGACATTGATCTCCATTAGCCTCATGTAACATGTTCCCAGTTTCGTATTGTCTTCTTCAGCATCTCCCCACCAACAATGTATCCTGTCTTCACTCTCTGACCCTCATCTCCTCTATTAGATCTGCAGTCTCTGACTGCCCTCCCAAGCATTACATATATTGAACATTATGGGGTTGATTTACTAAAGGGAAAAAGACTGCACTCTGCAAGAGCAGTTGCTCCAGAGCTTAGTAAATGAGCAGAAGCTCTGCTGACTTCCATCATCCAATCATGTGCAAGCAAAAATGCTGTTTTTTTTTATTTTCCTTACACAGGATTGGTTACTCTTTGCAAAGTCATTCACTAAGCTCTGGAGCAATTGCACTTGCAGAGGGCAACTGCCCTCTGCAAAGTGCACAGTCTATTTGCCTTTAGTAAATCAACCCCTATGTGTGGCTCTTGGGTGATGTCAGGGGCCACATTTGAGGCCCTCTTTCGCTCATAAGTTAACAACCACTGCCCTATCCTGAACATACCGCTCGTTCAATGATCCTCCAGTGCCAATCATACAACGAAAGGCCCAGGGATTGGTCATGTGATGCCAACTAAAGGCTCAGAGTTCAGGCAAAGCCACTGAGTGTGAGATGCTAGTGTTAACAGGCTTGGTTTTTCTGTAGCTCATCTGCACTTGAAGCTTGTTCACACTAGCGGCTAAGGGGCGACAAAACCCCACAGTTGAGTCACATTTTTGCTGCTCCCCATCTCTTTGGCTGCAGAGGCAGTGGCTGGGGGTATACATATGTCATGGCAATAAGTTAGCCCCCTGTCGCTTTCAGCGCCCACCAAACACAACCCATTCAAGTGAATGGGGCCACTCTGAAAGTTTCCGGTAACTGTGTGCAATGTAGGCGGTTGTGGCCCGCAAGTGCGGGGTTCAAGGGATTAAAGCAGGCGGTGAGGAGGCAATACAATGCTTCCTCACCGCTTGTCAAATGCTCTCTTAAGACGGATCTGAACCCGGATCGCTCTTCAGAGATCAAAGCACGTGTGATCAAGCCCTAACGTACCAAAAGACTGTCAAACCGCAGCGCTGACTCCGTTGAAGCCGGTAGTTAGGCAATGCTGCACTCCTTGAGCGGGGAGACTCCAAAACACTAAGAACAGAAATAAGAAGGGCACAAACGTCTAGTGCATTACCTAAGACACCTAATGCCGCGTACACACGGTCGGACTTTCTATCCTACTTGGTCCGGCACACTTTTCGACGGACTTTGTCTGCCAGGTGCGCCGGACTTTAAAACGGACGGACTTGCCCACACACGCCCAGACTTTCCGGCGGGCTAAGTCCGCCCGTCTTTCCGACGGACTTTTGCCGGACTTCCGGCGGACTTTCAGAATGAACGGACTTGTCCACACACGGACAAGTCCGTTCATTTTGAACGTGACTCAGGTGCGACGGGACTAGCAAAGGATGTCAATCTAGCTGCTTTTATCGGCGAGATTGACACCTTGCGAGCCCCGTCGCGGGTCATACCAGGCCCTTAGGTCTGGTATGGATTATAAAGGGAACCCCGCTATGCCGAAAAAACGGCGTGGGGTCCCCCCTAAAATCCATACCAGACCCCGATCCGAGCACGCAGCCTGGCCGGTCAGGAAAGGGGGTGGGGACGAGCGAGCGCCCCCCCCCCTCCTGAACCGTACCAGGCCACATGCCCTCAACATGGGGGGGTGGGTGCTTTGGGGGAGGGGGGCGCCCTGCGGGGCCCCCCCACCCCAAAGCACCTTGTCCCCATGTTGATGAGGACAAGGGCCTCTTCCCGACAACCCTGGCCGTTGGTTATCGGGGTCTGCGGGCGGGGGGCTTATCGGAATCTGGGAGCCCCTTTTAATAAGGGGGCCCCCAGATCCCGGCCCCCCACCCTATGTGAATGAGTATGGGGTACATGGTACCCCTACCCATTCACCTAGGGAAAAAGTGTAAGTAATAAAACACTACACAGGCTTTTAAAATATTTTATTAAACTGCTCCGGATGGGGGGATCTTCCTCCGGCTTTGGGGGTCTTCTTCCGGCTTCGGGGGTCCCTCCGCTTCATCTTCTCCCGGCGTCCGGTTGGTTCTTCTCCGCTCTCTTCTCCCGGTGTTCCAGTTCTTCGGCCGGCTCCTCTGCTGTCTTCAGGTAGCTCTCTTGCCAGCAGAGGTCCGGACTTTTGGGCTTCTGGTCTTCTCTTCCCCAGATGTAGACACAACGCTCTCTCCGGCTGGACTGCTCTCCGAGGGCTGCGTTGTGACTTATATAGGCGGAGACCCCGCCCCCTTTTGATGTCACAGTCCCTGGGCATGCTGGGACTGTGACGTTTTAGGGGGCGTGGTCAACATCACCCAGTGACCATGCCCCCTAAAACGTCACAGTCCCAGCATGCCCAGGGACTGTGACATCAAAAGGGGGCGGGGTCTCCGCCTATACAAGTCACAACGCAGCCCTCGGAGAGCAGTCCAGCCGGAGAGAGCGTCGTGTCAACATCTGGGGAAGAGAAGACCAGAAGACCAGAAGCCCAGAAGTCCGGACCTCTGCTGGCAAGAGAGCTACCTGAAGACAGCAGAGGAGCCGGCCGAAGAACTGGAACACCGGGAGAAGAGAGCGGAGAAGAACCAACCGGACACCGGGAGAAGATGAAGCGGAGGGACCCCCGAAGCCGGAAGAAGACCCCCGAAGCCGGAGGAAGATCCCCCCCCGGAGCAGTTTAATAAAATATTTTAAAAACCTGTGTAGTGTTTTATTACTTACACTTTTTCCCTAGGTGAATGGGTAGGGGTACCATGTACCCCATACTCATTCACATAGGGTGGGGGGCTGGGATCTGGGGGCCCCCTTATTAAAAGGGGCTCCCAGATTCCGATAAGCCCCCCGCCCGCAGACCCCGATAACCAACGGCCAGGGTTGTCGGGAAGAGGCCCTTGTCCTCATCAACATGGGGACAAGGTGCTTTGGGGTGGGGGGGCCCCGCAGGGCGCCCCCCTCCCCCAAAGCACCCACCCCCCCATGTTGAGGGCATGCGGCCTGGTACGGTTCAGGAGGGGGGGCGCTCGCTCGTCCCCACCCCCTTTCCTGACCGGCCAGGCTGCGTGCTCGGATCGGGGTCTGGTATGGATTTTAGGGGGGACCCCTCGCCGTTTTTTCGGCGTAGCGGGGTTCCCTTTATAATCCATACCAGACCTAAGGGCCTGGTATGACCCGCGCTCGCTGCAATAGGAAAATTTGTTTTTCCTATTGCAGCGAGTGCGAGATGCAATACCCTGCGCTCACGTCGTATCTGGTCCGTCGGACCAGCATACACACGAGCGGGCTTTCCATCGGACCAGCACACACACGAGCGGACTTTCCGCCCGAAACTGAGTCCGACGGAAAGATTTAAAACTTGTTTCAAATCTAGGTCCGGTGGGCTTTTGGGAAGAAGTCCGCCGGAAAAGTCCGGCGCCGACCACACACGGGCGGATTGTCCGGCACACTCTGGTCCGCCGGACCAAGTATGCCGGAAAGTCCGACCGTGTGTACGCGGCATTAGAAATTTTTATCCAAAACGCCAAAAGCATACTCACAAACATATAAGAATAAAGGCATGTCCTATACAACTCCAGTGTCGAGGATGACACATCTCAATGATTGGAAGGCTGACGCGTTTCGGGAGGCAAGCTCCCTTCCTCAGAGCCCACTCTGCGGGTGCCGTTCATGGCACCCGCAGTCATGATGCAGTCATGATGCTTTTCGCCTTCGGCCGCATCTCATTTAACACAGTGCATCGAGTTGATGGTTGCCAGCGCCTGTCAAACTTTGCCACTCAAGTCAATGGGCTGTGTTGCAACTATGAACCAATCGTTGTCTCGCAGTTGCGATGCAATAGCCCCACTGTTACGGCAAAAAAAAAAAAATCAGGCATTCAGGAGGCCTTAGGACTTCTTATGGCCCATACACACGATCCGAATATCGTACGAAACCGGTCGTCCGAGGAAGGATAGTACGATATTCGGATCGTGTGTACACTACTTTTAACAGCCGATCACGACCGCTCATCGGACATACACGAAAATTTTCCTCGTACGATTCCAGATCGTACGATTTTCGTTTAGCAAGTGTAGTTGTCGTCCAAAAATACAATACAAATACATCACAACACATGACATCACTTCCGATTTTTTTGTCTGTCGTACGAGAATTTTCGTGACTTTATTTAGCTATTCAGTTTCTACTTGGGACTATTAAGCGAGAATGGTCGTACGATCGGTTGTACCATATTCGGAACGTGTGTACGAGGCATTAGCCACATTCAGAAAAGCAATCCACCACGGACATACCTCCCAACATTTTGGGATAGGAATAAGGGACACCTACTAACAAATGTATGTGTGCATAGGACACGCCCCCTGTCACACCCCCTTAAAGGAGAATTAACCACAAAAAAGGTTAATTAAATCCACAAGTGCTTTTTTTTTACCACTACTGTTCCTTTATATTGGCTTTTAAAATGTACAAATGCAGCAATTTAGAAATTGGATGAAAGGTTTAGCACTGGGAAACACTTTTTGAAAGATAAAAAATGCATTTTATATACAACTACATAGATCAGACCAAAATTAGGAGGAAGGACATCAAAATCAGGGACAGTCCCTCGAAATCAGGGACAGTTGGGAACTATGACCATGGATTGTTTTTAAAGCATGGGATTTTGAGAACCTAGGTTTATTGATTGCCTTTTAATTGATTTTAATTCTGCAGCTTGAATGACCTTAAGGAGGATGCGTTGCTCCTGCTTTGCATTTCTTTGATGGCAGCAGGTCCTATTGAAATCTGTTTGTGTTGTAGGCAAAAGCAGCTTTGCACCCAAACATATACATTTGAACAACCAGTAAAAAACCTAAAAAAACCTGGTCTATACAAGCGAGTCTGCTATGTGCTATGCTACTCAGAAGGAAGCAGAACCTGCCTATGTAATGATCGATATACATACACTATATTGCCAAAAGTATTGGGATGCCTGCCTTTATACGCACATGAAATTTAATGGCATCCCAGTCTTAGTCCATAGGGTTCAATATTGAGTTGGCTCACCCTTTACAGCTATAACAGCTTCAACTCTTCTGGGGCGGCTCTCCACAAGGTTTAGGAGTGTGGGAAAAGTTTGGGGACGGCCCCTTCCTGTTCCAACATGACTGCCCACCAGTGCACAAAGCAAGGTCCATAAAGACATGGATGAGTGAGTTTGGGGTGGAGGAACTTGACTGGCCTGCACAGAGTCCTGACCTCAACCCGATAGAACACCTTTGGGAAGAATTCGAGCGGAGACTGTGAGCCAGGCCTTCTCTTCCAAAATCAGTGCCTGACCTCACAAATGCGCTTCTGGAAAAATGGTCAAGCATTCCCATAGACACACTCCTAAACCTCAGAAGAGTAGCTGTTACAGCTGCAAAGGGTGGGTCAACTCAATATTGAACCCTACAGACTAAAGCCTCGCACATGATCGGATTTTCCACAGACAAAACCTCAGACTTTTGTCCGAAGGTGTGTGCCTGGATTTTTTCCTGCATACAAACGGCAAGGAATTGGCGGCCATCAAACACGAACGTAGTGACGTACTATGAGGTTTTTCAGCTCTTTATCGCCACCCTTTGGGCTCCTTCGCCTAATTTCGTGTTAGTAGAAGTTTGGTGAGTGTTGATTCCTGCTTTTCATTTAGCACTTTTCAGTTCGCGCTTTTCCGTTCATTTCTGAACAGCCGTTCGTCAACCAGACATGTTGCAGAATCGGAGGAGATAACTTGTTATTTATTATTGGCCTTGGAGTTATTGCTTTGACCCAAGTCCAGTCCACGAACAGGAGGAGGAGGAGGAGGATTTCTTGGACCAAAAATTGATTGCTTTATTAATAGTGACCAATTATGTCATATACCTTTGCTGCGGGAGCTCCAGGAGAATAATCCGGATGATTTTCGGAATTATCTCCGGATGACGGACCCCTGCTTTCACCAACTCTTGGCATTGTTGACCCCCTATATTAAGAAGCAGGACACATGCATGAGGGTTTTATTTTATTTTTTTGTTGAATAATAATGATTTGATTTGCTATATTTTCTATATTTTTGGATGCATAGAATGCACTTTTTGGTTAAGTTCTATTGGCAGATAGCATGTCTAATTTTATTTGTTTTCTTTTTTTAATGCACAATGATAAAATTGTGGCGAATAATACTTGGCTATGTGTTTTACTTCAAATGACAGTTTAATTGACCAGTCCATTCAAACCTGATATTTCAGGTTTTGGTGGATCTTGGATAGGTAAACCACCCCGCAGTGTCTTCTGTCTCTCAAAGACTCCATTGGTGAGATCTCTGGGCTGAGTTCCCAGATATGCACACCCGCTGTGGCCATTAAGAGGTGTCCCCCCTCTTCCTGCTGGAAATCTAATTTATCTTAAAATATGGAGAATGTAACAGGAGGAGCTGAAATACACAAGGGTGGTGAGGATTTCCAAATCTCAGGAAGGTCTCTTTCACATGGGGGTTAAAACACACATGGGTGTTAAAAATGGATGGCTGAGATATGAGATGGAGGAGGAGAAACAGCAGCACATTGATCTTCCTATTGAATGGCTCTGCAGGGGGGCGTGTCAGGAAAAGTCTAATCATTGGAGCAGAGCAGGCTGAGTTCTCAGCATAGCTAGAGAACTGACCACTGTGCTCTCATGTCTAGTGTGGTCAGTTTTTAATAGGAAAGCAGAGAGACTGTCAGGAACACCGGGGATTTCACATAACGGAAGCAATACAAAGAGAACAGGATACTTTTTAATACAAGTACATGGTACAGCACATATCAGGAATATGAAATGTTAGGTTTTACGTATTCTTTGACTAGAAGGTCATACATTGGGGCTCATAAAAACTATAGCAGCAGAAAAATAAAGATGTTGCAAAGTTTTCAGTTATTTAACTTGTACCAGAAATCTAAATCTAATCTAAGCTAAACATAGACTTCTTCAATGGATTCCATCAATGATCCCTCCTGAGCTTGGGGTCAGGGCAGGGGGTGACGTCCTATACAGGGAAGCAGTAGGCTGTGCCAGGATATCATTATCCACTGGACCGCACCTGCTATATGGTTCACGCTCAGGATTAGCAGGCAGGAGGCTCGCCAGGTTAACTCTCCGCCATGACAGTTCATCCCACAGCTGTGACCAGTAGAAGAAGCTTTTCCAGCCAGCAGAGGATACAAAGCTTAATCAGTAATCCCTATATGTGACGGGGGGAGGGGAGGCACACAGATCGAGGGTATGTGCATCTGAACCAAACAACAAATAGCAATATTTTGGCAGCCACCTTATCTATTGAACCAATATAATACTTGGTTTTGGTGAAATTTATAAAGGCATAGTCCATGGGGAACTTCATATTTGAGGGATATTACTAGTTTAAAGTAATGTGACATTTTTTTTTTTTCTTTGGAGAAAAGGGTGTTTTTTAATAGCAGTACTTTATTCCATTAATTCATATTGACTTGGCCTAAGGAGCTCAGGTTCCTTTTCATACGTTTGGACAAAGTGAGCTCCTCTTGGTTAGGCTGGTTCATATTTCAGTGTCGGTCAGATACCCTTTTCGTTGGCTTTCTTTTTTCTTCTCCTCGTTCTCCTTCATATGCTGCTGGCAACTGTTTTTGCTTTTAGAGTGGTGGAGGTGCTCTACATAGACATTGATTTTTTTGGCAAGAATCTTATGGGGCGTACACACGGTTGGACTTTTCGTCTACAAAAGTCCAACGGACGCCGACGGACTAAAGCTGGCTGGTAATCCGATCGTGTGTGGGCTTCTCCGGACTTTCAGCGGACTTTTTCAGCCTCAAATCCGACGGACTTTAGATTTGAAACATGCTTCAAATCTTTACGTCGTAACTACGACGGACCCCGAAATCCGCTCGTCTGTATGCTAGTCCGACGGACAAAAACCCACACTAGGGCAGCTATTGGCTACTGGCTATGAACTTCCTTATTTTAGTCCGGTGTACGTCATCACGTACGAATCCGTCGGACTTTTGTGTGGTCGTGTGTAGGCAAGTCCGTTCGTTAGAAAGTCTGCCGCAAGTCAGCCGCAAGTCCGCCGAAAGTCCGCCGGAAGTCTGTCGGACAGGCTGTCGGACTTTTGTAGACGAAAAGTCCGACCCTGTGTACGCCCCATAACCCTTGACTTGTTTGCTCACAATTATGCCCACAGCATGCTCTGTGACATTGTAGATCTGACCAGTCTTGGCATGGTAGCTCCAATGCAATCGTCTCAAAGAGCTCAGGTCCCTTTCCAAATGTTTGGACAAAGGGAGCCTTTCTTGGCTGGACTGGTTGACATTTCAGCGCCACCCAAATGTCCTTCTCCTTGGCCTTCTTTTTCTTCCTGTTTCCTTTACACACTGCTGGGAACTGTCTGTGCTCTTGGATTGGTGGATGTGC
This sequence comes from Lithobates septentrionalis, assembly GCA_037952835.1. Lineage (NCBI taxonomy): Eukaryota > Metazoa > Chordata > Amphibia > Anura > Ranidae > Lithobates > Lithobates septentrionalis. The sequence goes on from JBBDGP010002438.1 coordinate 133,268, forward strand.
TCTACATAGAGAAGAATCTTACTCTTGATTTGTTTGTTACATAGTTGGTAAGGTTGAATAAAGACATCAGTCCATCCAGTTCAACATATGTGTGTATGTATTATGTTTCTACCACCTCCCATATCCCTGTTACACTAAGATGCTTATCTAAAAGATTTAATAAATTGTCAAACTTCCTGCTGACACCACCGATTGTGTAAGGGAGTTCCACATCCTAATGCCCCGTACACACGGTCGGATTTTCCGATGGAAAATGTCCGATCGGAGCGTGTTGTCGGAAATTCCGACCGTGTGTGGGCTCCATCGGACATTTTCCATCGGATTTTCCGACACACAAAGTTGGAGAGCAGGAGATAAAATTTTACGACAACAAAATCCGTTGTCGGAAATTCCGATCGTGTGTACACAAATCCGACGGACAAAGTGCCACGCATGCTCAGAATAAATAAAGAGATGAAAGCTATTGGCCACTGCCCCGTTTATAGTCCCGACGTACGTGTTTTACGTCACCACGTTTAGAACGATCGGATTTTCCGACAACTTTGTGCGACCGTGTGTAGACAAAACAAGTTTGAGCCAACATCCGTCTGAAAAAATCCTAGGATATTGTTGTCGGAATGTCCGAACAAAGTCCGACCGTGTGTACAGGGCATTAGAGTTCTAATAGTAAAGAACCCCCTCCTCTGTTAGTGATGGGGTGATGTACGAGGTTCCTGGTCACATATCCCAGAAGGTGACGGGGGCAATGACGTCTTCATCTAGGCGAATTTACGGAGAATGAGGGGGGCGGGCCAAAACTTAATTTAAAAAAAAAGGTACCCCTTATGCAGTTTAAGGTTGAACCGCTGTTCATCCAAGTTCTTTAAGTGGCTGCGTGTCTTTTTGAGCAACCTGACACTGAACAGTTTTATATCTATGCTAGAAACACCATTTAGGTCTTTCATTTTGACCAGTGATCTCCAAACTGCGGCCCAGGGGCCGGATGTGGCCTTTTGCTTGCCTTTATCTGGCCCTTGGAGCACTAATCTTCCCAGTGACACCAATGATGGGGCACACTTTCTTTCAATGACACCAACGATGGGGCACTATTTCGCTCACAGACACCAATGATGGGGCACTATTCCTCTCATTGACACCAATGAGAGGGCACTATTCTGCTCACAGACACCCAACGAGGGGCACTATTCCTCTCACTGACACCAACAATGGGGACTATTCCTCTCACTAAAATCAATTATTGGGTGTTGTTACCGACACCAGGAAATTTTCTACTCCCACTGGCCACAGTCCAGCCTGTCCAAAGTCTGAAGGATGGTAAACTGGCCCTTTGGTTAGAAAGTTTGGAGACCCCTGATTTAGACCATCTTCAGCGTCTCTTCTCCAGGGAAAACAAACTTAATGTGTGTAGCCTCTCCTCATAACTGAGGTCCTCCAGCCCCGTTATTAGTTTTGTTGTCCTTCTCTGGACTCTCTCCAATTCCAGCACAGACCGGTGACCAGAACTGTATGGCATACAGATAAACCTACTGTTAGATGGCAGGTCCAGCAGAACGAGCATCCTGCTTTTAAAGGGGTTGTAAAGGTCCGCGTTCTTTCACCTTAATGCATCCTATGCATTAAAGTGGAGTTCCACCCAAAAATGGAACTTCCACCTTTTGGATTCCTACCCCCCTCCGGTGTCACATTTGGCACCTTTCAGGGGGGAGGAGGGAGCAGATACCTGTCAAATACAGGTATTTGCTCCCACTTCCTGGCATAGCTCACTGCGGCGCTTGCGGTGACCTACGCCACTTCCGGCGCCTACCCCGTACTCCCCCGCTGTATTCTGTGAGACACAAAACACAGCAGGGACCTAAGAGGAGGCGCAGCACGACTCGCGCATGCGCAGTAGGGAACCAGGGAGTGAAGCCGCACGCTTCACTTCCTTATTCCCTTACTGAGGATGGCGGCGGCAGCAGCCGAGAGCTGAAGGACGGATCGGCTTTGGCTGCCGACATCGCGAGCTCCCTGGACAGGTAAGTGTCCATATATTAAAAGTCAGCAACTGCAGTATTTGTAGCTGCTGGCTTTTAAGATTTTTTTTTCAGCGGACCTCCACTTTAAGGTGAAAAAACATCCGACAATACCAGCCCCCCTGTTTTACTTACCTGAGCCCCTAAAATTGCTGCGCTCGCCCCCGATGTCCTCTTCACCGCTCAGCCTGGCCGTTGATTGGCTAGAGTGGATGAATTGAAAGCAGCGCAGCCATTGGCTCGGGTTCAATCACATCCAATGACGCAGTGCGCCAGGGGGCGGGGCCAAGTGATACAGTGAGCGGCTATAGCCGCCGGCTGTATCACGGGAGCGCGCCCGCAAGAACTAACCACCATGTGAGAGAGCTCGCATGAAGGTGGTTAGTTCTTGTGGGGAGGAGCTGAGACAGCCGCCGAGGGACCCCAGAAGACCAGGTTCGGGGCCACTCTGTGCAAAACGAGCTGCACAGTGGAGGTAAGTATAACATGTTTGTTATTTAAAAAAAAAAAAAAAAAATTTCCTTTACAACCCCTTTAAGTGTGTTTTGGGCAAGACCAAAAAAAAAAAAAAAAAAAAAAAGCAAAATGCGAATACGGGTACAAACAACAAATAACATACACATGTGTGGTATCGCTGTGATCATCAGGAGCAGGAGAATTTATTTTGGGTTGTTCTTTGGTGGTAGGTTATGGTAGTAACAATATTAAAATATAAATACATTTTTTTTTTTTTTTTTACTATTTTGGGCCAGTTTTCCTTTGATAATAAAAAATAAATTGGAGATATCAATAACCTTTTTTTACCAAATGAAAGCCCAATTTGTCCTGAAAAAACAAGGTATAATCCACCTGCATCCACAAAGTAGTTATGATGATATGTATGGTTTAACTAACACATGTCAAAGTTGCAAAATTGTGCTTAGAAATTTAGATTTGTTTTACCCTTAGGCGCGAAGGGGTTAAAAATGTTCCCCTTTTTTATCTCAGAATGTTGATGTCAGGAGCATATGCGCTCCTGCTCCATCATAGTTGCTGTCATTCTCCTTGTCTGTCTGTCCACCTGCATGGTGATTGATTGTGGCCAGACTCTGGGTGGAGACCAAACCTGTTATAAGCCAGCCAAGCCTGCAGTCTCATGCTTGTGATAACGTGTGTAATGCCTGATCAAGCTGCCTGTTTGTCTACCCTGCTCTGCTAGATTGGATTTCCCTGTGTATGGCCTCAGATTGGATAAAGACTCTTTTCTGAACTCTGCTGCCTTTTACCTGGACTGTCATTGAACCACTCTGCCTGTCTGACAACTGCAAGTACCTGTTTGCTTTGCTCAGTTTGCGCCTGCCCTGGCATGGTGGCCAGGCACTATAGCTTTGTGTATAAGTCCTGGGGCAACCGAGTACCAGTAGGCCTGCTTGCCTAAAGGGAAAGGGGGCTGCTATAAGTGAATAACACAGTAGCCAGCTATAGTGTCTGACCACCTGTGTTAGGGGGTAAGCGTGACATTATCACAAGCCTTTAACAAGAAAACTATTCTGTGAATATTGACTCCACACAGGCTCCTTTATTTGCTGAGGAGCTTTGCAAATTGACATGCCAAGTTCAAGAGCTGTCTTTTGAACGCACCACCAGCAGTAACGCATGAGCCAGAGCCCAAAATTAACCCGCCTTATCATTTTTCTGATGACCTCCATATGTTTTCCAACTTTAAAAATAGCTGTATGCTATACTTTAAAGCGATATTAAAGTCTCTTTTTTTAAAATAACAAGCATGTTATACTTACCTGCTCTGTGCAATGATTTTGCACAGAGCAGCCCAGATCCTCCTCTTCTAGGCACTACTGGCTCCTCCCTTCTGCCAGGTGCCTCCACAGCAAGCAGCTTGCTCTGGGGGCACCCAAGCAGGCACGATTCCGACCCGCGGCTCTGTGTGTTCATTCACACACGGATCCGTGGCTCAACCCTGCCCCCTCCATCTCCTGATTGGCTCACTGGCTGTGGTTGCTGCCTAAAGCCAATCAGGAGTGCGAGTTCCCTTGAGAGAGGCAAGGCTCTCGTAGACTTTGCTGGACTGATAGGGGGCTCAGGTAAGTGGAGGCTGCTGCACACAGAAGGTTTTTTACCTTCATGCATAGACTGCATGAAGGTAAAAAACCTTCTGCCTGTACAACCATTTTAGATTTAAGCCATGCTCTTCTTGTTCTAAAGCACAGCGGAGTAACCTGATTATTACCGTATATACTCGAGTATAAGTCAAATTTTTCAGCACATTTTTTTGTGCTGAAAGTGCCCCCCTCGACTTATACTCGAGTCAAGCACTTTTCTGCAGCAAAAAATTTAATTTTCCGAACCGACTTTGGGGCCCCGTATCTCAGGGCCCCAAAGTCTGAAGTTCCTAGCTCTAAGTGGCCCCGAGATACGGGGCCCCAAAATCGGTTCGGAAAATTTCATTCTCTGCTGCAGAAAAGTGCTTGACATTTTCTGAACCGACTTTGGGGCCCCATATCTCAGGGTCACTTGGTTCTAGGAACCCCAAATTTGGTGTGCAAACCCAGTGGGACTGGTACCATAAAATATCCAAAGCTGAAGTTCCTAGCTCTAAGTGGCCCTGAGATACGGGGCCCCAAAACTGGTTCGGAAAATTCTCATTCTCTGCTGCAGAAAAGTGCTTGACATTTTCTGAACTGAAATTTGGGGCCCTGTATCTCAGGGCCACTTGGTGCTAGAAACCCCAGCTTTGGAAATTTTATGGTGCTAGTTCCACTGGGTTTGCACACCAAATTTGGGGTTCCTATCACTAAGTGACCCCGAGATACGGGGTCCCAAATTTGGTCAACTGTGTCCATCTGCAGCAATGTCATTTCGGGACCCTTTGGGTTCAGAGACCCCAAATTTTGGCTGCAGCTAGGGGGCATTTAGGAACCCTTAACTACCGAGTTTGAAGTTCAGGGAACCTATGGCTGCAAATGGGCACAGTGAGGCATGCAAATGGGAACAGTGATGCTGCAAATGGGCATTGTTGAGCCTCTTTTCCACTTACAGTAGCTGTGCATTTTTCACCCTCGTCTTATACTCGGGTGAATAAGTTTTTCCCATTTTTTTTGTGGTAAATTAGGGTCTCGACTTATACTCGGAACGACTTATACTCGAGTATATACGGTACATGGTTGCAGGGGGACTCCCAGTCTTGGGCTTTTAGTCTCCCGGCAGATGACACAGCCAGAGGGTCAGTTGAAGCTTCTTTCATGGCCCTAGGTTTACTCTATGATGATCCTGACCATTCCACTCAGCTGAAACTAACCTTAGGTCTTTACGTCAGGGTAAATGCACTAATGAACAATACTGTCATGATTTCCTCCACTGGGCACCTGACTCAGGGTGGATTGACCCAGCTCTAAGAAGCCAATTCAGATTAGGCTTATCAGACTCCATAAAGGACTCCTTAGTACACTACCCTGAACCAAAGACGTTGAATGAAGTCATGCAAGTAGCCATCCGTATAGACAGGCGTTTACTGGAAAGGCGTTCAGAGAGGTTTGCTCCCTTGTCCCCACGCACTCTGCCTGCCACTTCCCCACCAGCCCTTCCAGGGTCCTCTCCACCTATCCAGGCGGAGCCCATGCAGATTGGCGCTACTCATTTGTCCTCTGGGGAAAAGGCTAGAGTAGGATCCTAGGGACGCTGCTTATACCACGGCAACTGCAGCCACTTTGTCGCCAGCTGCCTTAATAAGCCAGGAAACGGCAAGTGTCTAGTGCGGGTGGGGTCTGCTTCTTTAGACTATACGGTGCCAGGTTCCCCCCCGGGCTATACATATATATATATATTTGTTCCTGCACAACTTAGTTCTGCCAAAGTTTTCTCATCACTGCTCAGCTTTCATAGATTCTGGTGCCGATAGCAATTTAATTGAGAGGGAGCTAGCACTCGGTCTGCAGATTCCCTTGACTAATGTGCACAAACCCCTTTTCAGTCTTAGCTGTTGATAATTCTTCCTTGTCCATGGGCCTGGTCACCTTGTGCACTGTGTACCTATTACTGTGACCATTAGGGAATTTCATAGGGAGACAAATCAGCTTTTACTTGATAACATCTCCTGCCTATCCCGTTATCCTAGGCTTAAACATCATAACCCGCACATAGATTGGGCTACAGGAGAGATTAGGTCCTGGTCCCAGACCTGCATCCAGAACTGTATTAACCACTTGCCGACCGCCGCACGCCGATATACGGAGGCACAATGGCAGCGGTGGGCAAATGGGCGTACCTGTACGTCCCCTTTAAATTGCAGGCTAGAGGGCGCACCGCCGGCAGGGCGTGTGCACACCCACCGCGTACTGCGTGACTGTGCCCCTGGGTCCCGCGGAATCGATGTCTGCCAGTGTCCTGCGATCGTTTCACGGTGCGGCAGAACGGGGAAATGCCCTATGTAAACAAGGCATTTCCCTGTTCTGCCTAGCAACAATCCCTGTCATCGGGAGCAGTTATCTCTGTCATGTTGTAGTGAACCCATCCCCCCCTACAGTTAGAGTCACTCCCGAGGACACACTTAACCCCTTAATCGCCCCCTAATGTTTAACCCCTTCCCTTCCAGTGTCATTTACAGTAATTCACAGTAATTCACAGTGATCAGTGAATTTTTATAGCACTGATCGCTGTATAAATGACAATGGCCCCAAAATAGTGTCAAAAGTGTCTGATGTGTCCGCTGCAATGTCAGTCACGATAAAAATCGCAGATTGCCGCCATTACTAATTAAAAAAATGAATAATAAAAATGCCATAAATCTATCCCCTATTTTGTAGACGCTATAACTTTTGCGCAGACCAATCCATGTACACTTATTGCGTATGTAGAAGAATACATATCGGCCTAAACTGAGGAAAAAATTATTTTTTTTATATTTTTTGGGGGGATATTTATTATAGCAAAACTTAAAAAATATTGTTTTTTTTTTCAAAATTGTCACTTTTTTTGTTTATAGAGCAAACAATAAAACGACACAGGTGATCAAATACCACCAAAAGAAAGCTCTATGTGTGGGGAAAAAAAGGACATCAAATTTGTTTTGATGTAACGTCACACAACTGTACAATTGTCAATTAAAGCGACGCAGTGCCAAATTGCAAAAAGTGCTCTGGTCAGGAAGGGGGTAAATCTGTCCGGGCCTGAAGTGGTTAAAACTGCTGACCAGTTGCCCATTTGTAACTCTTTTGTGGCCAGTACCAGCCATGTGCCTTTATTACAGTCCTATTCGGATCTTGATCATGATTATTTTTCCAAGTGTGACTCCAGTTTACATAACCATTTGCCTTTATATGACTCTGTTGTAGCAAAAGACACTGACAAGTTTATTGAATCCTATACAGGCCACCTCTCCAGCCAATTGCCACAGTCTGAATCTTTCCTCCCGGGAGGCCGAAATGATCCGCTATCTCGCAGCCTTGAGCCCTGTTTGGAAAGTTCCTCACAATATCTTACCTCCAGCACAAGTTATGGGGGCCTTGTCCCTTCACCTTTTATGCCGCGTACACACGGTCGGACTTTTCGTCTACAAAAGTCCGATGGACAAAATACGGCTGACAATCCGATCGTGTGTGGGCTTCCCCGAACTTTCAGCGGACTTTTCCAGCCGCAAATCTGACGGACTTTAGATTTGAAACATGCTACAAATCTTTACGTCGTAACTCCGCCGGACCCAGAAATCCGCTCATCTGTATGCTAGTCCGACGGGCGAAAACCCACGCTAGGGCAGCTATTGGCTACTGGCTATCAACAGCCTTATTTTAGTCCGGTGTACGTCATCACGTACGAATCCGTCGGACTTTTGTGTGATCGTATGTAGGCAAGTCCGTTCGTTAGAAAGTCTGCCGCAAGTCCGCCAAAAGTCCGTCGAAATTCTGTCGGACAGGCTGTCGGACTTTTGTAGAAGAAAAGTCCGACCGTGTGTACGCGGCATAAGAATCTATTTTAAAGGCTCAGTCTTGTGTTCCTCTCAATCTACCCCCTGGAAAGCTGTTTGTTCCCCTCCACCTTAGGCATAAAGTGCTTTCAGAAGCACATAACGCTAAGACGGCCAGGCACCCAGGGATGACTAAAACATTTTCTTTGGTTTCTCGTAGGCTTTTTGGCCAGACTCCTGTTCTTATGTAAAGGCTTGCAAAACTTGTGCTTTCTCTAAGTCCTAAAAGTCAAGCCCTTTGGATTACCCCTACCTTTGCCTGTCCCTAAACGCTCCTTGGGCACACATCCAGGCTAACTTGTCCTCAAGTTCTGCTGCCTCTACACCTGCCGATGCAGTCCAGTCTGTCTCTTCACCAGTTATTCCAGTTCAGTCCATGCCAATTGAGCCACCTGCTTTTTCAAATTCAGGACTTTCAGTAACCTGGCCTCACCCTACTGCAACTACATCGGCTCAAACCTGTCTAAGAGGCTCCATCCATCTTCTGGATAGACCGCCTCATTTCTTCTCGCCACTCTGCACTCTGCATCCAACTTGTGTTCTAGCTATCCAGCTTGATTCCGGGGACAAATCACCTGCTAACCAACCTGACCTCGCTGATCCCCTGACCTTTGCACAGCCTTATGGTCCTGTGCCGCATGTCCAGCTTGCCACTAAGGATCCAAAGGGCCCCTCCACGGGACCCTGTGGCTTTCTCCTTGTCTGTCTGTCCACCTGCAAGGTGGTTGATTGTGGCCAGGATTCTGTGTGGAGACCGAACCTGATATAAGTTAGCCAAGCCTGCAGTCTCATGCTTGTAATAGAGTGTGATAGATTGTTGTAATACTTGATCAAGCTGCCTGTTTGTCTACCCTGCTCTGCTAGATTGGATTTCCCTGTGTATGACCTTGGATCGGATAACAGCTATTCTCTGAACTCTGCTGTCTTTTTCCTGGACTGTCATTGAATCACTCTGCCTGTCTGCCAACCGCAAGTACCTGTTTGCTCAGTTTGCGCCTGCCCTGGCATGGTAGCCAGGCACTATAGCATTGTGTATAAGTCCTGGGGGTAACCAAGTACCGGTAGGCCTGCTTGACTTATAGGAAAAGGGGGCTGCTATAGGTGAAGAACACAGTAGCCAGCTATATTGTCTGACCACCTGCGTTAGGGGCAGGCGTGACAGTTGGAAGGTATGTGTTTAGTTGGCTAGGAACTTAGTGGGTCACTAGTTATGCAACTGATAATATTTTTATTATTACTGTTATATCAAAACCTACAGAATGGTAATTAAAACAGGCCTGAAATATAAAACATTGTTCTGCTTACATTTACCATCAGGACATTCAAAAATTGATATCTCCTTTGACTCAACTAAATAAAGGATCTCATTAGTTTGCAGTCAACTAGGGATGCCCTTATACCATTTTTTTTTTACGAGTACCAATACTTTTTTTGTATTCGCCGATACCAATTACCGATACCTACTGCAACAGATTTGTTTACACTACAGCTGTCAGCAATGGTACAAAGCATTGAAAAGTTATTTACAAATGAAATAAATACATTTTATTTTAATTTAAATTTTACTTTTTTTAATGTGAAACATGTAAATATATGTTAAAGGTGTAAAAGTTTTAATGAAAAAAGCAAACAAAAAAAAAAGTTTTAATTATCAATAGTTTATAAAATAGAAGTGAAAAAAGAATAGCAGGGAAATAATAATTAAATGGAGAAGAAAAGGGAGTTAATTAAGGCTGATTAGAGTAAATTAAGGGTTAATAAGGGGTTAAACAGAGGAACATTTAATTTAAAAAAAAAAACACAAAAAAAATGTTTTTTTTTTACTTAACAGGTTGCTTTAAACTGACTTCATCTGCAGATGAAGTTCATCCCTTTGATCTGTAGATGAAGAAACAGAAAGATACAAAAAGAAACAATGTTTCAGCGGCTAAGCAATGTTGTTGAAAAACATTGCCTGGCTGCTTTTTTTTTTTGACAGCTCCAATTGCCAGACTTCTTTAACACTTCAGCTGTCAACAGGGGAACCCCACTGACAGCTGAATGTGTTGTTAAGGATGCGGCGGCCTGCTCCTTAACAACTGAAAATTGCCAACTTTTTTCTCCATTTCATCTGTTAGTGGGGAAATCCCGCTGACAGCTGAAAGAACCGAGCCTGGAAGTATCAGTTTCAGGTATCGGTGCATTTGCACGATTACCGATAGTCATGCAAATGCTTAGCATCGGCACCGATACCGGTATTGGTGCAACCCTACAGTAGGGCTGGGGAAAAAATCGATTTGAATCTTGAATCGAGTTGAGAGGTCAAATCGATTCACAATATCAGCAAATCGATTTATTTATTTATTTATTTTTCACCAGGACTGGCGCTGACACCAGGCCGGTCCTGAGGAGCTGCAGGCAGGAGTTTTTAGGTGAGGCCACAGCTTCAGCCTAGTCTGCGAGGCCGGACGCCGCGGACTAGGCTGAAGCCGTGGCCTCGCATAAAAACTCCTGCCCGCAGCTTCTCAGGACCGGCGCGGTGTCCAAAAAAAAAAACAACTTGATTCGAATCGTGAATCGAGTTTTTTTTTTTTTTTAAATCGCAGATTTTTTTTTTTTTTTTTGAGAAAATCGCCTAGCTCTACCCTACAGTCAACCTTTCTATTATTATTTTATTAAAACAAGTTTTTAGTGCCCAATTGAAGTCCCAGAAGTAGATATTCAGTCAGATGGATATTTGCTAGTCTTACCCCCACTTTTCTTACAGTAGTTATGCCGGGTGTTTAAATAACTCTGTGTTCTGTGGGTTTATTTCAATCGGTGGCCCTACCCAGAGAAATGCAGGGAAAAAATGTGCCTGCTTCTTTTATTAAAATCACACCGCTTACATGGTGCCGCAGCATTAGTAATTAATGGCACCCCTGTGCATCTGCTAAAGAGCAGCTCGGTTTGTCTGCGGGTTGGGAAAGCACCCAACAAGCGTTCCAGACCTTCACAATTGTGAACCCAGGCTAAGACTATGCAGGGTATTAGGCACCAGTAAAGCTGGCCATACAAGGGTCCATTTTTTCCATTCAACCAGCGGGTTGAATGAAAAAACTGTCTTGATTCCCCACATTTGAGGTGGATGGAGCATTCCTCCCTGCTGTGTCTTTGAGACTTCCCCTCCATCAGAATACACAGATCAGCACTGCAGTCTATAGCCCTCCTGCGCTGATTGAGCAGCTTTTTTTCCAACAGGGTGGTTGAACAGAAGTCGATTGGTAGATTGACATCTGTTCAACTACAGTGGCCATACAGGGATCAAAATTCGGCCAGTCCCTGCTGACCTGGGCCAAATTTAAATCCATGCACATGTATAAACAATGAGTCTTGCGAGCTACCAAAATTAAATTCCCACTCTAACGTAAATGAAGTGAAACAATGGCTAAAAAGAACATACAGCTGCTAGAAATGAACATAATCCCCTATGCTTTGTGCTAGAGTATAAATAAAATCAATAAATTGCAGCGCTGTGTGAATCTATATAGCTTACTAACTTAACACATAGATAAATTCATATATAAGTGTCAGCAATGAATATGCAATACACCATGCTACACACGTATTCCTACAAAAGTGCAAAAAAAATTATATATATTAAATAAGAAAAATTCAATAAATTTAAATTAAACAAGTTCACAGTGAAAGTGATCAAAATGTTAACCAATAAATGCTGAGTGCATGAAAAAAATACAATACACCATGCTACACATATATTCCTACAAAAGTGTCAAAAAATGTATATATATTAAATAATAAAAAATAAAATAAATTTAAATTAAGCAAGTTCACAGTGAAAGTGATCAAAATGTTAACCAATAAATGCTGAGTGCATGAAAAAAAAAAATGCAGGAAAAAAGGTTCCTGCACTATTTTCCAAAACGTAGCAGCCAGGACATTTTTCCGGCCATTCCTGCCCCCTGCGCTGCGTTTTTAGATGCATGGGGTTGCCAGTAAGAATGAATGGGCAGCCCCACGTGTTTTTAAAAAGCAGCACATTTTTGGCTGCAGGTGGTTGCTGGTCCAGGAACAGATGCAATTCCCGCAACCACCTGCGATAGTGGGAACCAGGCCGAGAGGTGTGTCTGTTACTCAGCTCTGCCAGCACAGAAAAGGGCATCTTTCAAAAAGAATCAACCATCTATTTAGGGTCGCCACCTTTTCTTCAAGTCAAACCCGAACACTTTAGCGGTGCACAGCAATTTTTTTTTTATTTATAGTATAAACTATACATATATTTTGCAATTAAGTAACATTTTTAACCCTATAAAGTTAATCTTAAGAGTCCCCCATTACATTAGAGTCCACAGAGTTTCCCTTTTACATCTGAATCCGCAGAGCTCCCCTTTTATATCTGAACTCGCTGAGTTCCCTTAAACAGTAAGGAGGGACTCTGCAGACTCTGATGTAAGGGATGCTCTGGGAACCCTGATTTAAGGGGGAACACTGAGAACTCAAAGGCATGGAGAGGACTCTTATATAAGGGGGAACACTGTGGCTTCTGGTGTAAAGGGGAACTCTGATGTAAGGGGTGCTCTGAGAACCCTGATTTACCTTAGTGTACTCACTCAGAGGCAGAAGAGAGAACGGGGGGAGACTTCAGTCACAGACAGGGATGGATGGTGAGCTCACTCACCCCTTGGCAGTCAGCAACTCTCATCCAGATGTATCTGACGCTGCTGGACTTCAAATTTCTGGTCCTAAAGAGGCACAGCACTGAGGATTGGAGTGTGGGCAGATAAAGAGGGGTAGGGGCTGGAGGAGGAGGAGCAGATCAAGCCCTCTGTCCTCTCCCTTCTGCGTGGGGGGAATTGTAATGCCGCGTACACACGGTCGGACTTTTCGTCTACAAAAGTCCAACGGACGCTGACGGACTAAAGCTGGCTGGTAATCCGATCGTGTGTGGGCTTCTCCGGACTTTCAACTGACTTTTTCAGCCTCAAATCCGACGTACTTTAGATTTGAAACATGCTTCAAATCTTTCCGACGGACTCGAGTCCGGTCGAAAAATCCGCTCGTCTGTATGCTAGTCTGACGGACAAAAACCCACGCTAGGGCAGCTATTGGCTACTGGCTATCAACTTCCTTATTTTAGTCCGGTGTACATCATCACGTAAGAATTCGACGGACTTTTGTGTGATCGTGTGTAGGCAAGTCTGTTCGTTAGAAAGTCCGCCGCAAGTCCGTCGAAAGTCTGTCGGACAGGCTGTCGGACTTTTGTAGCTGAAAAGTCCGACCGTGTGTACGCGGCATTAGTGTTGGCTTTGAGCACTGTGAGAGACACTCTCGGCTTAGACAACTGCAGCCAGCAACCCTGCTGGGAACTAACAGACCAGTCTGAATAATGTGTCCGGGTTTCAGGCAGTTTGAAACCCGGACACATGATTCCAAACCCGAACTGTCCGGGTGAATCCCGGACAGGTGGCAACCCTACATCTATTGGTATTTTAAGGAAAAGTATTATCATTGCCATAATTTAGATAAAAATGTCAAAGGGATCAGTCTGCTGTAAATAATATTTTTGTATATAATAATGCTTTTTTCTTTAAACTTGTTTGATTTGAAGTTTGAAATAATTTTTTTCCTCATTACCTGTGCATTTTCTGCTTCCTGCTTTGCGGTGCTTTGGCAATGGTTGTGCTTTACCGCACCTTCTCACGACTCATTGAAAACAATTGACTTCCTAAGATCTTATCTCACCACCTGTTCAGCAGAACTGAAGTTTCTTTCTTTAAAAAACACTGAAAATGTAAGTTAAAGAGGTATTTCACCCTCCCCTCTATTATTATTATTTTTTCTTCCTCCCACCCCCCCCCCCCCCCCCCCCCTCCGCTTACCAGTTGCTGAGATGGCCACAGTTGGAAAAACTCGCCCACACAGAGGATCCGGCGTTGTCCTGCTGAGATCCTCTTCTCTGCAGCCACCTCCGGGTCCCACGCCAACATGTTCCTTTGAGACACGATCGAGAGGCTGCGTCAAACTTTGTTGCCAATTCCTACCTTTTGTTATGCTGAAGAAATAGCTGTTTTGTTTGAGAATGGGAGTGACTTTATAATTATCAATCAGCTGCTGCACTTGCAGTTTTCTAATGAGGAAAGTGGCAGGGTTTGCGTACCTTTAGACGTTATTTCCCTTTGGGAGTATCTCATCAAAAATTACATTTTTGTTGCAGGGGATGCCCAATATCTGACTTGTATCTTAGTGCAGACTTCTGGGGAAATCAGTGAGCCAATCACACCAGCAGGAAATGACATTACTGGGGGCATTGCATACCCTGCCTGTGTACAGAACACCTCCAGATAGCCATATTGCATTTTACAGAAATTGCAGTGATGCAGATTGAAAAATATATATTTTTCTTTTATAACATTCAATTACAATATGACTTGTGTAGCGATTGCATATACCATAATATTAAGTGGAGTTACCCCTTCACTGCCAGAGGCGTTTTTGCACACATGTTTTAAAAAATCATTTTAGGCCTGAGATTTTTTTCTGAAAGCAGACACCCTAGAGCGGGGGGGGTCAGCAACCTGTAGATCACAATCTACCAGTAGCTCGCAGCCAAGTGACTGGTAGATCGCGGTCTGGGCATGCTGACCCGCCAATCCAGAGCATCAAACAGAGTGCAATGTAGAGGGACTACTTGTAAAGTTGGAGATGTAGTAGAGAGCGAGAACCACATAAGCCGATGCCTCCTCTGTAGTGCCGGCTCCTGTCCCATACAGATTAATACCAACTGCACTCCATCTCTTATCCCGGCTAGAGATCTCCAGAGCGGTGCCAGCAGCAGGAAAGAAGAGATCTTCTGGTCCGTGTGAAGCCAATGGGCATTATAGTATAGGGCTGCTTTCACACTGATGTGCTGCGGTTTACCCACACCGCGGGTGCAACGCAGAGTACCTGCAGCTTTCCTGGGGGTTTGCTGCACTTAGCCATAGACTTCTATTGTATCCTCCGGGTTTGGTGCACTTCCTGAATGCAGGAGTTTTGGTGCGCTTTCAGAAAGTGCAACACACCTGCAGGAGGTAATAGAAGTCTATAGCAAAGCGCAGCTAACTCAGAAAAGTTGCAGATGCACTGTGCTGCACCCGCAGTGTGGGTAAACCGCAGCACATCAGTGTGAAAGCAGCCTTATAGGGGGCTCAGAACAGTAAGGGTTCCATTTACATTTGCAGTTTGGGGGGGTGGGGGTGGTAAAAACCCATAGTTAAGACATGTTTATTCCACCCCAACCACACACCCCTTTAGCTGCAGTGGTCAGCGGTGTACACATGGAGTTATACGCCCTGTCATGGTTGGTGGATCCAGAACCTGCCAAGCATGACCTATTCAAGTGAATGGGGCTGCTCTCCAAGCACCCTGCAACCTTGTGCAGTACAGCAAACAAGGAGTTAAAGGAGACAGCGTTGTGTTACTTTCTCACCACCTGCTTTAACCCCTTGGACCCCACAGAAGCATGCAGTTGCGGGGCTCTTGCAGAGTGGCCCTATTTACTTGAATAGGTCGCAATTGGCAGGTGGTAGCACCAGTGGCGGCTGGTGGGTTTTTCTTTGGGGGCAAACCAACCCCCCCGGGGACGGCCGGCGGTGTGGCACTACCCCCCCTCCATCTGCTAGTCGGTACGGAAATTACCCCATCTAGGTGGCGGGCGGTGGATTGCAGGCAGCGACTCTGGTGTCTACGGCGTAGCAGGTGGCTGGCAACAGTGGCTCCGGTGTCCTCAGCGCGGCGGGTGGCTGGCAGCAGCAGTTCCAGTGTCCACAGCGCGGCAGGTGGCTGGCAGCAGCAGCTCCGGTTTCCTCAGCACGGCGGGTGGCTGGTAGCAGCGGTTCCAGTGTCCTCAGCGCGGTGGGTGGCTGGCAGCAGCTGCTCCGGTGTCCTCAGTGCGGTGGGTGGCTGGCAGCAGCGGCTCCGGTGTCCTCAGTGCGGCTGGTGGCTGGCAGCAGCGGCTCCGGTGTCCTCAGAGCAGCAGGTGGCTGGCAGCACCAGTTCCAGTGTCCTCAGCGCGGCAGGTGGCTGGCAGCACCGGTTCCGGTGTCCTCAGTGCGGCTGGTGGCTGGCAGCACCGGTTCCAGTGTCCTCAGTGCGGCAGGTGGCTGGCAGCAGCGGCTCTGGTTGCCTCAGCACGACGGGTGGCTGGTAGCAGCGGTTCCAGTGTCCTCAGCGCGGTGGGTGGCTGGCAGCAGCGGCTCCGGTGTCCTCAGTGCGGTGGGTGGCTGGCAGCAGCGGCTCTGGTGTCCTCAGCGCGGCTGGTGGCTGGCAGCAGCGGCTCTGGTGTCCTCAGCGCGGCGGGTGGCTGGCAGCAGTGGTTCCGGTGTCCTCAGTGCGGCAGGTGGCTGGCAGCAGCGGCTCCGGTGTCCTCAGTGCGGAAGATGGCTGGCAGCAGCGGCTCTGGTGTCCTCAGCGCGGCGGGTGGCTGGCAGCAGTGGTTCCGGTGTCCTCAGTGCGGCAGGTGGCTGGCAGCAGCGGCTCCGGTGTCCTCAGTGCGGAAGATGGCTGGCAGCAGCGGCTCCGGTGTCCTCAGCGCGGCAGGTGGCTGGCAGCAGCGGCTCCGGTGTCCTCAGCGCGGCAGGTGGCTGGCAGCAGCGGTTCCAGTGTCCTCAGCGCGGCAGGTGGCTGGCAGCAGCGGCTCCGGTGTCCTCAGCGCGGCAGGTGGCTGGCAGCAGCGGTTCCAGTGTCCTCAGCGCGGCAGGTGGCTGGCAGCAGCGGCTCCGGTGTCCTCAGTGGGGTGGGTGGCTGGCAGCAGCGGCTCCGGTGTCCTCAGTGCGGTGGGTGGCTGGCAGCAGTGGCTCCGGTGTCCTCAGCGCTATCCTCACACAACTGGGTGGGCTCGGAGCCTGGAGCCCACCCTGTTTTGCAGCCTATTCACGTGCTTCAAGAAACACTCCCCCCCCATTGAAATCCGTGGTTCGGCGTCCCTCTATGTAGATCAGGGTGCCAGATGCATGGATGGGCCGCCACTGGGTAGCACCCAACAAAAGCAGCAGGGGGTTTATTTACTGCTGCAGCATGTGTATACATTTGGCTGCCGCCTCAGCAGCTAAAGGGGGTAGGGATTGCGTACCAAAGGGTTTTACCACCCCCCAATTATACATGTGAATGAGCCCTAAGGGTGCTGCTGCTGAATGAAACCAAGGGCTCATAAGTGTAACAGGCACGGCTGCTCCGCTGAAAAGCGATCCGAGTGTGTTTGACAGGTGGTGAGGTGGTGATATATTGCCTCCTCACCACCTGATTTAAACCCATAATTGTATGCGCTTAGGTGGAACTTTTTACAATTTAAACTATTTTTTTTTTTTTTTTTATGTAACTTTTTTTTTTCTTGATATGGGGGGACAAAAAAGTCCACTATATGAGTATTTTTTGGTGACAGGTTCTCTTTATGAGACTCACCTGTGCCCCACTGAATTTAAGGCTGTGAAGATCGCACTGCATTGCATTCTTTCCCGGCTAAGCTGGCCGGTGAAACTGCAGACATCCCAACCTGCAAAAACTCATTTCAGGGAGGTGGGCGTGGCTTAAGCCGTGCTACATATTGGGTGTGGCTTAAATGGTGTGGTTTAATAGAGTCTGAGATGACTTACATAGTACAGAATGCATACCTCCCAGTTTTTTCAGATGGAAAATGAGGGACACCTATCAGCAAAAGTATGCAGGCATAGGACACACTCCTTGCCACGCCCCCTTAAAGGAGAATTGTACAAAAAAAACAAGATTGGTTAAACACACAAGTGCTTTTTTTTACCACAATTTAGAAATCAGATGAAAGGTTTAGCGCTGGATAACACAGTGCATTTTATATACATCTATATAGATCAGACCAAAATGAGGGACAAATGAGGAGGAATGAGGGACAGAGGGACATTCTTCCAAATCAGGGACAGTCCCTCCAAATCAGGGACAGTCTCTTGACATCAGGGACAGTTGGGAGCTATGCAGAATGTATTAATGTTAAATAGGGAATGTACAGTGCGGAGTGTATGGCGGTGGGAAGTATGTGCAGGAGAGGAGTGCGGAGTGTAAGTGTATGTAGGTGGGTATAATGTGCATGTGAGGAGTGCGGAGTGTACAGCGGTGAGTAGTATGTGCAGGACGGTGTCAGTAGTCCTTTATTTGTATTATTTTTTTTTTTTTTACAAATGTATTTTTTTTAAAAATGTTTACAATTTACTTTTTTATTTTTTGTTTTTCACAAGGATTGTGTGTGTGTGTGTGTGTGTGTGTGTGTGTGTGGGGGGGGGGGGGGGGGGGGGGGTAGTGGACAGTGTCCGTAGTTTTTTGTTTTTATTATTTTCTCTATTTTTTACAATTTTTTTGTTTATTATTTTCTTTAAATCATTCTTTAAAACATCTCCTATTTGAGACGGAGAAAGAGGCTGAGGACACAGATTCTTCAGTTGCTTTTCTCAGCATTGAAGATGAATGGAGAGGAGACAGCGGCTCCTCTCCATTCATAAACTGTGCAGAGTAAACACACAGGTTACTCTGCTCAGTTTTCACAGGACACAGGAGGGATCTCGCTCACTGTGTCCAATTCAGAAAAGGCAGGGGCCGGTCCCTTCCTCCACTCGCCATCCTGGCAGATCCCCACAGAGGAGGGGAGGAGAGGAGGGAAGACGGCTGTGGAGGATGGGGGGGGGGGGGCAGGAGGACAGGGAGCCAGAGAAGAAGGGGGGGTGAAGGACATGGAGGGGGGCTGGCGGGGGAGGATACAGGGAACAGTCGGGATGATCGTTGCAGAAGGAGGGACTGTTGTGATCACCGATCTCCCTGTATAGATTTTTAGCCGACAGCCGCGAGAGGGAGAGAAGGAGAAGCGGCTGTCAGCTATACAGGGAGATCGGTGTTTACAGCTGTCCCTCCTGCTGCGCCGATCATCCCCCGCTGTGAACCAGGGGACCATCCAGGATCAGCCCCGCAGCCGGGATATTGGGAAGCACTTGCGGGTGTACAGGAGCCACCCCCCAAATGCGGGAGGCTCCTGCACCTCGCGGGAGACTTGGGATGTCTGAAACTGACAGGGGGACCCGGAAGTGATGTCGCTTCTGGGTCAGCAACAAGATGGGGAGGAGAGTGGACGCATGTCCGCTCAGCTCTCTACCCGGCGGCAAACGCTATGCCAGTCCTGCAGATGGGCAAGTGGAGGCTGAGATACATGGCAGTGGGGCGAGCGGGTAGGGGGTGCTTCCATCTGACGGCCTAACCCCCCCGCTGTCAGGTTCGTAACATGTGCGGACCTGGCAGTGAAAGGGTTAAACCTTAGTAGAAATGGGTGCACTGATCAGACACAACAGCTTTCAGCTTCTCATGGAGCTTTACAGGTTGCCAGTAGCAAGGCTGGACAGTGCACCTATGCCCTCCACCCGCACCTAAATGCCAGAACAGGCCCGGGCTGGTCATAGGGCATACCAGGCACTTGCGCGGTGGGCCGGGGTCAGCGGGCCACATGTCCTCCTGGGGCCCAAGGCAGCTGGGCTGCTTCTTGAGCTCGTGCCGCTCACCTGGCCTGTTTATTTTCCTCCTGCATCCTCTGAATGCCTGCGGGAGGAGGTTGTGGAGAAGCGTGCTTTCAGAGGCTGCAGGAGGAAAATTAACAAATTGATTCCTGTGAATGCAGCCGCCCCACCGCTCCTCCTATCCAGCTTCCTTCTGCTGCCCCCTTCTGCTCTCCGCCTCCCCTATGCTCTCCACCCCTCCCCTATGCTGTCCACCCCCCCCAGTGCTCTCCAATCCCCCATGCTGTCCACCCCCCTGTACTCTCTGATTCCCCCTAGTGCTCTCCAGCCCCCCTGAGCTCTCCTCCCCCCAGTCCGTGTTCTCTGCTCCCCCTTTGCTCTCCAGACCCCTGTGCTCTCTGGCCCCCCCATGCTCTTTCCCAGCCCCCCTCAGCCGCCGCAGCTCAGTCTAAAATGCCTGGGCCTATTGTTAGACCCAGTCCGGGCCTGCGCCAGAATCTCATGCACCGTGGCTAAACGCCCAGTATGCCTGAGGCCTAACAAGTGGCTGATAAAAGAGCAGAAGACAGGGAGGTGTAGAACTGCCCAATTACATGCTTAGATCCTGGTGAAGAATGAAGGTACCTCCTACAGAGATGTTGGTGAGAGCGAATGATTCATCACCTCCCACTAATAATGACGAATAGCCCCACCAGATGGCATATGGATGATATTAAATATCGACAAAACAAAAGAAAAACATTTGCAAGTTTAGGTGTGAAAACGGCTTCAGAACTCAGTGGCTCCTGTGGGTCCCCAATGAGGTTCAGGCTGGAAACGATACCTGCCATTGACAGCCGGCATCCAGTGCTAAGCCCAGCAGCTGAAATGATCAAATTCTGGACTTCTGATCTTGCTGTACAGTACTCTATAGGAGTGAATGTAGCAGATCACTGTAATCACAGGGCTTCCTCGTGTTTACATCGGGAATTTATTGACTCCATGACATTTTCTCTTATATGGGGGCTCTGGCAGAGCTGTTGCAAAACTGTTCAGTGGATCCCTACAGCAAAAGATCAGGACTATAATGATTTATTGCTGGCTGATTGCGGCCAGCTGTAGTTCATTATTGGAAGTGTTCTGTTGCTGTAAGGCCCCTTTCACACGGGTGGTCCGATCAGGTCCGCCTGTCAATTTTTCAGGCAGACCTGATTGGACCCTCCATTCACCCCTATGGAGCGGCAGATGTCAGCGGTGACATGTCTGCTGACATCCGCCATTATTCGATCTGATCCTGTCCACCAAATCCAGATGGATGGTGACTCTATTTTTCATCCGTCTGGAGGATCAGATCAGATTAGATTGGGTAAAAAGGGACAGGCGGTCCCTCTTCACCCGATTTCCCCATAGAGGAGAGCGGGACTCTGACCGTCATCTGCCTGCTCAGCGGTGATCAGTGGAGCGATCCCCCGCTGAGCAAAAGCAGAGTCCCCCCCCCATATGAAAGGACCCTAAGCCCACGTTCACATTGGGCCCATTTGGCATGCGATTTGATATGTCAAATCGCATGCCAAATCGGCGACTATTGCCGACAATAGCATCGTCCGAATCGGAGCCGCACCGATTCCCAAAAGTAGTTCCTGTAATACTTTTGGCGACTTTGGGGGCGATTTGAATAGATGTGTGCAGGAACCCGCACAGATGTCTGTCAAATGCCCCCCCCCCCCCCCCCAAGTCGGATTGCATTGCCGATTTGAGATCGCACAATTTCCAATGCGCCCTCATTGTGAACCTGGGTTAAGGCCTGATTCACACCTATGCATTTTTAGTGCTTTTTGCATTTTGCAGATTTGCACTACAGAACGTGTTCCATAGGAAACCATATTATATGGACTGTAGTGTGTTTCTGCAAAATGCAAAAAGCACTTAAAATGCATAGGTGTGAACCAGGCCTAAAAGGTGCATGGTGGGGTCTAGACTCCAGTGACCAAATCCAGACCCTCCATGATAAAAAATAAAAACATTTTAAAAAGACAATAGAATATACAGGGAGAAGCTGATTGGATTCTATCTGCTCCAGTTTTAGGCTCGATTCACATCTATGCATGTTGCTTTTGAGCGTTTCTGCAGTGTTTTTTGTGTTGCTTGCTGCGTTTTTGAGCAGCGTTTTTACAGCGTTTTTGCGGCGTTTTGCTTTTTTTTTTTTTTTTTTTTACAGTTAACAGTTGTATACAGTCAAAAAAAAAAAAACGCCAAAAACGTGTCAAAAACGCTGCAAAAACACTGTACTTGCGTTTTTGATGCTGGTCCATTGAATTCTATTACATGCAAAACAAACGCTGCATTGTGCATGAAAAAAAGTCCCTGACCCTTTTCAAAAACGCAGAGGTACAAAAATGCATTGATGTGAACATGTTCCATAGGAACCCATGTTAAAAAATTCCTGTGCATTTCTGCAAAATGCAAAATGCATCAAAAAACACGTTAGTGTGAATGGAGCCTTAGAGCCCTTGCACACTGGGGCGGTTTGCAGGCGCTATTGCGCTAATAATAGCGCCTGCAAACCGACCCAAAAGTGCCGCTGCTGTGTATCCAGTGTGAAAGCCCCGAGGGCTTGCACACTGGAGCGATGCGCTGGCAGGACGGTAAAAAAAGTCCTGCCAGCAGCATCTTCGGAGCGGTGAAGGAGCGGAGTGTATACCGCTCCTTTACCGCTCCTGCCCATTGAAATCAATGGGACGGCGCGGCTATACCGCCGGCAAAGGGCTCCGCAGAGGCGCTTTGCCGCGGTATTTAACCCTTTCTCGGCCGCTAGCGGGGGGTAAAACCGCCCCGCTAGCGGCCGCATACCAACGGTAAAACGCCGCTAATAATAGCGGCGTTTTACCGCCGACCCCGCCCCAGTGTGCAAGGGCTCTTAGGCTCGATTCACACCTATGCATGTTGCTTTTGAGCGTTTTTGGAGTTTTTTTTTTCATCCTTGCCACGTTTTTGAGCAGCGTTTTTGCTGCGTTTTTGCCGCGATTTTGCCGCGATTTGCGTTTTTATTTATTTTTATTTTTTTTACATTTTTTTTTTACAGTCTTAAAAAGAAAAAAAAAAAAAGAAAAAAAAAAAAAAACGGCAAAAACGCATCAAAAACGCACCAATAACGCATCAAAAACGCTGCAAAAACGGTGCACTTGCATTTTTAATGCTTGTCCATTGAATTCTATTACATGCAAAACGCTGCATTTTGCATGAAAAAAAGTCCCTGACCCTTTCCAAAAATGCAGAGAAACAAAAAGGCATTGATGTGAACATGTTCCATAGGAGCCCATGTTAAAAAATTCCCGTGCATTTCTGCAAAATGCAAAATGCATCAAAAAATGCGCTAGTGTGAATGGAGCCTTAGGCTCCATTCACACCTATGCATGTTGCTTTTGAGCGTTTTTGGAGGTTTTTTTTTCATGCTTGCCACGTTTTTGAGCAGCGTTTTTGCGGCGTTTTTTCCGCGTTTTTTCCGCGATTTGCGTTTTGCGTTTTTTTTTTTACAGTTTTTTTTTTACAGTCTTAAAAAAAATTAACAAAAATAAACAAAAAAAAAAAACGGCAAAAACGCATCAAAAACGCACCAAAAACGCTGCAAAAACGGTGCACTTGCGTTTTTGATGCTTGTCCATTGAATTCTATTACATGCAAAATGCTGCATTTTGCATGAAAAAAAGTCCCTGACCCTTTCCAAAAATGCAGAGAAACAAAAAGGCATTGATGTGAACATGTTCCATAGGAACCCATGTTAAAAAGTTCCCGTGCATTTCTGCAAAATGCAAAATGCATCAAAAAACGCGCTAGTGTGAATGGAGCCTTAGGCTCCATTCACACCTATGCATGTTGCTTTTGAGCGTTTTTGGAGGGTTTTTTTTCATGCTTGCCACGTTTTTGAGCAGCGTTTTTGTGGCGTTTTTTCCGCGTTTTTTCCGCGATTTGCGTTTTGCGTTTTTTTTTTTTTTTACAGTTTTTTTTTACAGTCTTAAAAAAAATTAACAAAAATAAACAAAAAAAAAAACGGCAAAAACGCATCAAAAACGCACCAAAAACGCTGCAAAAACGGTGCACTTGCGTTTTTGATGCTTGTCCATTGAATTCTATTACATGCAAAATGCTGCATTTTGCATGAAAAAAAGTCCCTGACCCTTTCCAAAAATGCAGAGAAACAAAAAGGCATTGATGTGAACATGTTCCATAGGAACCCATGTTAAAAAGTTCCCGTGCATTTCTGCAAAATGCAAAATGCATCAGAAAACGCGCTAGTGTGAATGGAGCCTTAGTGAATTCCCCCTTGTGGTTCTTGCTTTTTTTGGTCTGCTGCTCGCCTAAGGCTGGCCATACATTATACAATTTTCTTATTCAATTTTCCTTTAGTATTACGAAAACCATATAATGTGAGGTCAAACCTAAACACTGTCAATTTGCAATCAGGGAGGCCCTTGCACTGCATAATTGAAGGTAAATCTAAAGGAAATAGGATAAGAAAATTGTATAATGTATGGGCAGCCTACAGCTGAAGTTTACTCTCCCTATATTTTACTTTCCCTGCTTCCTCCTTCCGATATCAACATGTTAATAGGATTTTTAAATAAAGACTTTCTGTTTTCATTACATATCTTTTTTTAGCCACATGCCATCACCGGGTCCTCTTGCTTCTCTATGTAATGCATGCAGATCATGGCTGTTGGTAGGGGCTGGCCTGGTGCTGTACATAGCTTCCTGAAAACATCACAGCATCCTGCTACGATGCATAAAAAACATTAATACAAGAGCTGAAATACTTAGCTTTCCCGGAGGATATGCTGCTCCAGACTCCCTCCAGTGCTGCTCACACAAACAAGAGCTTCGGCATCTGGTCATTTGAACTCAGAGTTCAGGCTAAGACTCCCTTTCAGCAGAGGTCACTTATAACTGGAGGGAGTTTAGAGCAGCATTCAAGATCAGGATGTGTCCAGGCCAGTGATGGAGTGACACCCCCCTGCTGTGTGTGGCTACAGAGGAAGCAATTCCATAGAGGCAGACAGGCAGCCTTTTTAGCGATCCTGTAAAAAAAATGATCCGCACTCCGGTTGTTGCTCTTGAAATTTCGTCATTTTATTGAATAGCCACGGTGAACAAACGCAGACTAAGTCAGTTGACGCGTTTCAGCCTATAAGGCCTTAGTTATAACCACGTGGTTATGACTAAGGCCTTATAGGCTGAAACGCGTCAACTGACTTAATCTGTGTTTGTTCACTGTGGCTATTTAATAAAATGAAGAAATTTTAAGAGCAACAACCGGAGTGCGGATCATTTTATCTACATTACTCTACTCAGCCAGCGACTGTGGATCGAGCACCTGGGAGCTCTGCTATCTATGTGGTGTATGGGTAGTAGCACTGACTTTTCTGTTTATAATTTTAGCGATCCTGCAGCTGCCGATTTGTCTCTAGTGGAATCACCCATAGGCATGTGCACAGGGTTTGCCAGGTGTGCCTAAGCACACCCTAATCACCCTGTGCAGCACAGATTCCCCCTACTACCCTGTCTCCCCCTTCTTCCCACAGTGCCTCTGGCTTCCTTCCTTCCTCTCCTGCCGGCTGCTGTTGAAGGGATGTTTTAGGATGAGTGGGAGAAGGGGCCGGTTAATATGTAATTTACCAGCACCTTTTATTTCTGAATGAACATCGCCAGTGATCGGTAGTGTGTGTTTGAACTTTGGGGTGCACACACTAATGCAATAGGCTCACCTGGAATCACCTGTGTGTCTTCAGCCTTAAGCCATCCTTAGATGGTGTGATTTTCTTTCCTGCAACCACAGTCAGTGTTGAGGGAGGAATCCCTCCCATGGAGCTATTGTGTACTCCCGATGAGGAGCAGGGAGGGAGAACATCCAGTGGCAATTATCGCATGAAACCTCCTACAGGCTGGTTGTACCCAAGTTGATTGATCAATCGACTTGGGTACAATCAGCCTGCCCATACATGGATCAAATCTTCTACAGCCGGTATTCTATCGAGAAATGCCTCCCATCGAAAAATGCCTCTGATGGGTCTGCACATGCGCAGGACCAAATGTCACTCCAGGTGATATGTTGATCAGCTGGCACGACGTAAACACAGCGCGTGCACAGATCATGGAAGGCATTATCTGACTCTATGCCAACAGCGGAGGGAGAACGTACGTGTCAGATTGAGCCTCGCTGTTGCGGGGCGGGTTTTGGCTATATTGAACGGCGTGTTTTCTGTCTGTTACACGGCGTGTTTTGCGTGTTAAACGGCGAGTTTTGCCTGTGTCTAAGGGCGGGTAAATACACACACAAAACCCGCCCTTCAACACACCCACAACCCGCCCCGCAATAGCGAGGAAGAATCTGAAAATTACATTCTCCCTCAGTGCTTAGCAGATCGTCGGATACTGATGATGTGTTGACATCACGCCAGCTGATGCGCACGCGCATACCCATTGGAGGCATTTTTCGACGAGGGGCAGTATTCGATAGAAAACTGGCTTTAGGGTCACCATCCACATTGCAATCTTTGTACAGTCAACATCGGATTTACCAAAACTATGTATTATGAGAACCTACCTCATCTATCCAATCAGTCTATATCCAGTCAAGTAGATTTTTGCACCACATAGTTGATGGGAGATCATACAATCAGATTGTATAGTGCATGGTCAGCCATGCACTATATTCTTTGTGGCCTTGGGCAATCCATAAACATGAGATGATTGTCACCTGATCTAGGCAAATAACGACAGGATTGGGAAACATTCACTTGTCTGTGGGCTAGCTGAAACCTTGGTCAACAACGGCAGGGCGATCAATCAATGAAGAGTTGGATTCAATATTGGCTGGTCTTGTCTGTGGCCTTTGATTTTCTGACCTCCATCTCACATCTGTGACCGGTCTCATATGAAGTAATGACCTGTATTGAAGTTGCACTGTTCCACTTTTTACGTCTTGCCTTGTTAACTGATCATGTCTTTGTCTTTGGTCACCTCTTATAGGACCATCGATAAGGCTCTGTACATGGAATTGGCTCCGTAATACGTATTTGTGAAGAACAATCACACCTGGACATACAATCCCGTATCTCCTCCTGGGGACATGACCGCCACTATGCAAACCCTTCCCTTCAAGCAGTTTGCTCCGGAGCCAGGGCAGGATTGGCCACCACAATGCGAGCAGGAGATCGAGAGGAGGTACCAGGTGGTGCCCTCTGTGGTCTGTGCC
Organism: Lithobates septentrionalis; assembly: GCA_037952835.1. Classification (NCBI taxonomy): domain Eukaryota; kingdom Metazoa; phylum Chordata; class Amphibia; order Anura; family Ranidae; genus Lithobates; species Lithobates septentrionalis. Next base: position 159,944 of record JBBDGP010002438.1, read on the forward strand.
ATGTGCTGCCTTTTCGGGATCATCTACTGCTTCTTTGGTGAGTATGTCTGGAGAAACCAACCTTCGTTTTATATTTCAGTATTTTTATTTGTCACACATAGCTCAACATATCGTCAATCAAGTAGCGTGTATTTGAACAGTATGTGCCTGTTCAATAATTAAACATGGATATAAAGAGCCCCTCAAGCACCATTAATGTTAAATGATGATGACTGTTTGGCAATATTAGTTAATAGCAAACAAATGGCCCCTGCCCCTACCTATAACTGGCCTTCACAGCAAGGAGCACATGGAAGGGCAATCACATGAAAGACAAAAACAGAACATTCCATAACTCAACTCACCAACCAGTCTGCCAACTGACCAAATTAACCTGCCCAACAGTCTGCATTAAAAACAGGGGTTAAGTTAGCACGCATTTGCAAACGCATGCATAAGCTGCATGTCCTCTTCACGGCATCCTGTGTATTGCTTGCAGTCCTAACACTACTGAATTTATAAGCATTTCCACAATGGAAGCACATGCATTAAATGGATAGATGAGGGGCAGGTGGGCTTCCATTGTGGGCCACTTTGTGGGCCTCCATTGTGGACCACTTTGTGGGCCTCCATTGTGGGCCACTTTGGGTCCAGGTGCCGGCATCTTAAGTAAGGGGAAACCGGCAGGGAAGCCTTCCGGCTTGCCAGCCGGTTTCCTACTGCACGTGTGCAAGCCACACTGTGCTTTGTGAATGGTCCCGCAGTCTTCTGGGACCTGTGGGGGGAAGGAGGAGGGGGGGCGAACTTCTGCTCAGATCACCGTGGTGATCTGACTGGAAGTGGGAGTGGGTACCTGTCAAAACCAGGTAGCCGCTCCCCCCCAAAAAAATTGTCAAATGTGGCAGTGTATTGGTGGGGGAGGGGGATGCAAACAAGTGGAACTTCCCCTTTTGGGTGAAGTTCCGCTTTAAGTTTTAGGAGCTAGGTTACATTTTAGGGTTCATTTAAGTGTTGAGGGTTAACTTTTAAGATTTGGTCAAGTGTTGAGGTTTTAAGTTTTAGGGTTTGGTTAAGTGTTGGGATTTAGGTTTTAGGATTAGGTAAGGTGTTGAGAGTTAAGCTTTAAAAGTAAAGTTAAGTGCAAGGGTGAGGTAATTGTTTAAGAGTTATAGGGTGAAGTATAACAATTTGAAAGGGACAAAGGTTAAGTTCTGAAGGTCAGTGATTGGACAGCTATAGAGCCAAGAACATTAAAAACAACATTTGTTTGATTTGTTTGGTTTACAATTGCAGCCACTGTGCCCATCAATTGCAGACACTGTGCCCCATCAATTGCAGACACTGTGCCCCATCAATTGCAGACACTGTGCCCATCAATTGCAGTCACTGTGCCTATCAAATGCGGACACTGTGCCCCATCAATTGTAGCCTCACTGTGCCCCATCAATTGCAGCCTCATTGTGCCATTATTGCAGCCTCACTGTGCCCCATCAAATGCAGCCACTGTGCCCCATCAAATGCAGCCACTGTGCCCCACCAAATGCAGCCACTGTGCCCCATCAAATGCAGCCACTGTGCCCCATCAAATGCAGCCACTGTGCCCCATCAAATGCAGCCACTGTGCCCCATCAAATGCAGCCACTGTGCCCATCATATGTAGCCTGTGTGCCTATCGTACAGCGCCTGTGCCCATCATATGCAGCCTGTGTGCCTATCATACAGCACCTGTGCCCATCATATGCAACCTGTGTGCCCATCATACGGCGCCTGTGTGCCCATCAAACAGCGCCTATGCCCATCTTATGTAGCTTGTTTGCCCACCATACAGTGCCTGTGTGCCCATCATACAGTGCCTGTGTGCCCACCATACAGCGCCTGTGTGTGCCCATCATATGTAGCCTGTGTGTGCCCATCATATGTAGCCTGTGTGTGCCCATCATATGCAGCCTGTGTGTGCCCATCATATGCAGCCTGTGTGTGCCCATCATATGCAGCCTGTGTGTGCCCATCATATGTAGCCTGTGTGTGCCCATCATATGCAGCCTGTGTGTGCCCATCATATGCAGCCTGTGTGTGCCCATCATATGCAGCCTGTGTGTGCCCATCATATGTAGCCTCTGTGACCCCCGCCCCCCGTCTGAGCTGCACACACTTACCCCATCCTGGTGGCGAGTGACGGCGGCGAGGTGTGAGACATGCAGCAAGTGATGGCAGCGTGCTCCTGTGTCCACCGTGCATCTGTTCTCTCCCGTTCCATTCCTCTGCTCTCTTACGTTAGGCGTCCAATCAAGACACCTGTGCCTTCAGCCAATCAGGTGACGGGTATTAGATCCGCGGGTATTAGATTGGCTGAGAGGCGGCTTAGTGTTAGCAAAGCAAATATTCATTTGCTTTGCTAACCCAGCTGGGTGAACTGTGAGCGCAATGCCCAAAATTTGGGATTTTCTTTCACTCTCACTCTCAGTGATAACGGTAAACAGGACAAATAATGGGGGTACAGTCAGCAATAAAAACCTGACAGGGTGCTAATCCCTCTCCACTCTTTCCAAAACTACAAAATAAAGTTTTGCCTTTAGTTATATTTTAATATGTAGAGTCATGAAGAAAGGGAAAGGAAAAAGGGAGACATAACTAAAACCCTTAAATACATGAACTACTTATCTGCGCACATGCCCGACTAACAAAGATGGCTACCTCAGAGGGGGAGAATGAGACCAAAGGTAAACTGGACCTAAATTTCTCTTTAACTGAACCTTGGATAACAGTAAAACCTGGGAAAGCTAAAAAAAAAAAAAAAATCTGAATATACAGTACATGTTAGGAAGAAGACTTTATTATATGTGTCGAATACATTCATAGTCTTTAGATGCCTCCTATATTTTTATTCGCTCGCTATTACTAAAAAATTATGAGAAATCCAATGTAATGATGTCATTATCTGGACATGATTATGATGTTCTGATTGCTATCCAATTGTCCCTTGCAGGTTACCGCTGCTTCAAGGCTGTCATGTTCTTGACGGGTCTGATGTTTGGCTCAGTGGTCATCTTCATGCTCTGCTATAAGGAACGGGTTCTGGACACGCAGCTTAGTGTGGAAGCCAGCGTTGGCATTGGCCTGGGCATCGGTGTCCTTTGTGGACTGGTAACCATGCTGGTGAGGAGCGTTGGACTGTTCATGGTGGGCTTGTTGCTAGGGCTCCTGCTTGCCATAGCAGCGCTAATCGTCATGGAACAGTTCTACCACCCGCGCACCGTCTGGGTTCCGGTAGCGCTTCTGCTTGGGATTGGGATGCTCTTTGCTGTGTTGACCTTACAGTGGCAGCGCTTCTTCACCACACTCTCCACTGCTGTCTTTGGCAGTGCCATCATGACTGTGACTGTGGATTACTTCATTGAGCTCTTTCTTCTGGTGCAGTACGTGTACCAGCGCATGAAGGTTGACCCTCCGCAGCCCGTCTGCTGGTACAGCTGGGTCATCCTTGGGATCTGGCCTGTGCTCAGCTTACTGGGGGTACTCGTCCAGTGGAAAGTCACAGCAGAGGGATATTCACACACAGAAGGTAAGCTAACGCTATCAGTCACTAACTCATATACTGCATTGTATTGAACTGATGTGCATTCCCTATGCCCCCCCACATACACACTATTCGATGGTTTATAACCAGGCAGCCTTCTCCCATCTATACCAGTGGCAGAGACGCAAGAAAATGAGGTGTAATGTAGGATAAACACACAAAACATACATTATGTGGCCAAAAGTTTGAGGAAATGTGACCATTCTATGCAGCTAAAGGTAGGTGGACACCCCTACAAATGAATGAGTTCAGATGATTCCACTGAGGAGTACTGGTAATGATACAGCATATAAAAGACACTGTAGACAATTGTATACTTCAGACCTTCTGTACCAACATAACTACAAGCAAGCTCCGTAAAGACATGGATTGATGGGTTTAGTGTTGAGGAACTCAAGGGGCCTTAACCTTACCCTACTGCAGGGGCGGACTGATAACTCATGGGGCCCCCGGGCAAGAGGAGATTATGGGACCCCCAGGCAATCAGAGATTATGGGGCCAAACAGTATACACACACACAGTATACACACACACAGTATACAATAACACAGTATACACATACATGTACACACAGTATACACAGACAGATATAAAAAAACACAGATTTATACATACTTTCCCTGGTTTTACTGAGGCTGGCAACCCTGATGGGGCCCCCTAGTGGCCCAGGGCCCTCGGGCAGTGCCCGAGTGGCTCAATGGTCAGTCCGCCCCTGCCCTACTGAACACCTTTGGGATGAATTTTAGCACCAGTTGGTAATCAGGTCCTCTCATCTAACACCAGTACCTAACCTCACAAATGCTTTTTAGCTTAATAGGCACAAATTCCCACATATACCCTCCAAAAGCTTATGGAAAGCCTTCCTAGAAGACTGGAGGCTATATAGCCACAATGGGGGAGAGAAACTCAGCTTGTTGGAGCAACCTAGATATGGGAAATGATTATCGACACTGACACACATTCACCTACACATGTTGAACTGGATCGACTATTGTCTTTATTCAACCTCCCTACTTTGTAACTATGTATGATTCAAGACAGGTTCATTCAAGGAATTATCCAGGGTGCTGTCCAGCGTTTCAGGTGGCTCAGCAAGCAGAGTCATTGCCGGACACAGCAGAGATCCTGGGTTCAAGTCTAGGCCCTGACAAAAAAAAGATACTTAGGAATAGAAATGAACGCAGGTACAAATATTGTAAAAGAAGAAGCCAGACCACAAGAGGCTTCAATCAAGAACTCCACCAGAAGCAATAAAGACATCCTAGCCAAACATCTGTCCTATGTTGCTCACATACCATTAAAACCATATCCATGAGGTGCAAAAAATTCCATCTAAAGAGAAACAAATGTGGATCAGAGCTGGTAATGAAAGAGATGACATCTCTTAGTAAACTGAAACAGTTATAGAACTGAGATCCGAAATGGGATGAATATAAGGAGTAGTTGTTGATTGAGGGGTGTTGGAATACATTGTTCATGTATTTTGTACAACTACATCAGCCTGTAGATAGCAGTGTTTACATGTTGTAGCTGCATCTATGCTAAACTCCATGTCTTTTCTCTGTATAATAAAATTTTAAAATTTCCCTTTTCCTGTCTGCAGTTAAGCAGCAAGTCTGTTCTGTAGGGCAATATACAGAATTTCTAACACCCAACAAACCATGACTGGAGTTGAACATCTTCAGTGAGCGGCTCGTTATTTGGATGGTGGATTGTTTTGATGTTGTCACAGCAGATGAACGGCAGGAATAGGGACAAGGCCTATACTGGCTTAGTAAACACTCGCGCCTAGAGTATAAACTTGAAAACAATATACTAAGAGTGTAGAGCGCAGCAGCTGTTTCAAAATCGTGTGATTAATGATATATAATGGTGTCACAAAAATCTAAATTCCTGTGAGCAAACAGCGCTTGCTGTTATCAAATGAAAACAAAACCCCATTTATTAAATGTGCAAACACAATATATAAATTATTATAAATTATTATTAAACATGTATGTAGCAATGTGGACTACAATTATGAAGTACGGTGTTCCTCTGGTATTTCTTTGCATCGCATGTCACTCTAGTGCCCAGTGTTATCAACTGACATCATATTTGTGAGCCAAGCTAAAGGGATTGTGGGATGAGTAGTTCCTCAGATTGGTAATTGCTTCGTATGACTCTGTACCTGGGCTACAGATCCCAGGCATCTTTGCTACCATCGGAGAGATTTCTGGGAGGAACTATATAAGAGGCCAAAGCCCTGCCCGGCGCTCTGTTCCTCCTGGGAGACACTTTGCACAGACATCTTTACCTTGGGAATACTTTACTGACCCTCTCTTAAACACTGTGCGACACCTTTAGCTACTATCATTTCAAGAAATCTCATTGCTTGCTATTACACCTTATTGGATACAATTAATGAGCTCCTAAATGCCGGTGAAGACCATCAGATCTGCAATGGGGACATTGCTGTCATTATTGCTACAAGGGTCCTTATACTACTGCCATTAAATCTGACCTCTCATTGGGGTTAAAGGTTTATAGGCTGGACGAGGTTTACCCTTTAGAAGTTTGTCAGTATAACCACCTAACTTTGTTTATCCTTTCAGGCGCAAGCAGAACTCCACTGTACATGTGTATATAATAGACTGTTTTACCTGCAAATATTTTGTCTTGTGTTATTCGGAGGAATTTCTTTGCTGAGTTGGCGCTGTTACCCAAAACTCAGCAGATCTATTACCTCCTCTTGGTGACAATATCTTCTTTGAACTGTTCTAGTACACATTATCAGAACATAAACACGCAGAGTTGTCTGACTTATTGCTTTAGGTGGTGCAAAGATGTCTGATCCCAGAGTGTCAGGTGGGTTGGAATGTTCATCAGGTAATGGCAGTGCAGATGATAAATCCAAGCAGCCCCTTAGGGGGTCGTGCTACATTGGGGGCTCGTCCGGGATGCTATCTACAGCTGGCCTTAGCCGACCTAACAACAGCCACAATCCACGTGGGAACTCGTTTCAATGGCTGCGGTTGCTTGAGGCAGGAGTCGGGGAGCTTTAACAGAGAAGAGCACTGTTCTGGAGATCTCAGAAGTGAGCACAGAGAGAGAGAGAGATCAGAAGGTAGCGGAGAGCTCCGGTCCCAGGACATCGGGCTTACATTGTGGAAACTGAAGCCACATATGAATTGGATCAAGTCAGGGTATTACTAGAATGGCAGGAAGAGGTACTTATGTGCTTTCAGGAGGAAGAGGTAAGTCTGGCTAAAGGGGTGGTTGCTAAAGTGTTCCCACTCAAAGTGGGGGGAGAACAGACTGAAAGGCAGCCCTCGACTAGAACTCAGGAGAAGGGTCCCGTACCCGTGGGAGCCGACTCTCAAGGGGCCAGTGCTCCTCCTCTCTCTTTCTGCATGGATATGAGCCCACTAGTTGATAGCTTAGTGAAGAATGGATCTGGAAATGCCAACCAGAGCTATCGAACACTTACGTTCTTCTCAGGGCAACTGCCAATTCCTGTGGGGGAAGATGAGTTTGAAACGTGGATGAGTCTGGCCCTGCAGGCCATGGAAGAATGGAGTGTTCCAGAGACTGTGAAACGACAACGGCTTAGTGAGAGCCTTCGAGGCCCAGTGGCTGATGGGATCCGTAATCTGAGGATGGGCAAGAAAACTTGTGTCACCATGGACTACATAGATGCTCTGTATGCTGTATTTGGGAGAGTTGAAACTACCACAAATTCAACCACACCAACCAACAGAAGGGAGAGAGTCTGTCCAAATACATCTCTCGAGTAGACAGGATGCTGCATCAAATTATCCTCAAGACCCCAAAGATGTTGACAAGGCTCGCCTGGACTGGGTTCTGCAAGGGGCTTGGCCAAATCATCCTATTGTATTAAAATTACTGCCGAAGAGAACTCAAGTGGTACCCACATACCCTGAACCAGAGGCGGCTCTCTAATTAGGCGGTCGCCTAAGGCCTTGCAAACCACAGGGCCCTTGCGGCCGCCTAATTTGCCTGTTCTCAATCACTGAAGTTGACGCCGGCGGCTCCGCCTACCCCCACTGGGCCTCTGTGGCTTAGGAGCTGACGGACAAATCAGATACTGCCCGCATCCTGAGGAATAGCGGCCTCATCACGGAGCGTCCCAGTCCGTGGGGCCTCATGTGTAAGTTTTGCCTAAGGCCTCACAAAGCCTAGAGCAGCCTCTGCCCTGAACTGATAAGAGAGGTACGAGAGGAGGAGGCACTATTAAAAAGAGAAAATCCAAAGATCGAGAGAATTGGGCTCTATTGTTGGGAACAAAGAGAAAGTGGTGGCTCGAGCTGTTCATGCGGAAATGGATATCTCAGATGAAGATAGTGGAACTGAGTCTGAACCGGTGGAATTGGCCCTTCCTGACACTAATAGGCCATCCAAATTGATGGCTCAGGTATTTCAGGCCCAAACCCAAATGTATCATGCTCTGATGCGAGTGATGGAGACCCAAGCGAAGGTCCAGGAACAAGGGACTCGTCAAGGTGAGCAAAAACTGTACCAGGGGCAAGAGAAGAGATGTTATGGGTGCATAGAGGTTGGGCACTTCCTAGCTGCCTGCCCCAAGTCTGGCATTAGCCCTCAATTACTCACGGAAGTTCTGAGAGCATTACAAAAATTACTTTTCCCTAAGCCGGCCGGGAAACTTCAGGGGACCTCAGTGAAGGAGCTAGTTGAGAGTCCCAAGGGAAAACTGTGCTCCAAAGCCAAGAAAAGAGACAAGAAAAAAAAGGACATCGCCTGTTACCTCTACCCCTCCTTTACCTAAAGGAGTGAAAGAAACAAAATCCTCAGAGAAGGGAAGACAGAGGCAGGAAATCAATGCACACCTCACTAAACGAATAGTTAGACCAACTCCACCGCAGCCGAGAAGGTTGGTTAGGACACAAACTATAGAGCCACCTGTGAGAAACCTACCAAAGAAGGGACCCAGAAGTGCACATACGACAGATACATACCCATCAAGATAACCTTCGATCCTGCCATGACAGGAAAACCAGAGACTTTTGATACACTGGCTGTTGTCTGTCCCTGGGGCAGGTTAAAATTCCTTATTGATAGGCACCAACACCAACCTTGTGAGGAAACTACTCACTCCTCTGCCCTTGGAGGATGCTCCAGTAGGTAAGATTCATCCTCAGCTGAGGCAGGCGATCCAGCAAGTGTTACAAGAAAAGAAGGCACCTGCTGAAGGAGTGGGAAGATTGTGGCGATTGGATACCCATGAGAAGGTGTTGCAGCCTAGAGAGAGGGCCTGTCTGAAAGCCACGGTCAAGCTGTCATGGGACCAGCTGGGTCCTTACGTGGTGGTGGAAGCTGATCCAGCCAAGGAGGAGGCTGGAATAGAATTGGTCCCAGAGATCGTACCCACTCGGGCCTTACTAAGAAACGGGGGACGAATTCCTGTAAGTGTGAGGAACATCATTAGTCACCTAATCAGCTTGAAGCCCCGTATGGTGATCGGAAAAGTGAGTGCTGCCACCCCAGTGGCGGAAGATGAGGTAGTTCATGCCTGGGAAGAGAGGATCAAAGATCAGATAGCTCGATAGAAAAAAATGTTCTCCAATAATGACTTTGATGTGGGCTGTGCCAGGAGTGCTCAACATCAAATTCGACTGACTGAAGATAAGCCTTTTCGAGAGAGGGCCAGGCGAATCCCCTTGTGTAATCTAGAGAATCTTCGAGAGCAGCTGGCAGAATTGAAGAGATCAGGGATCATTAAGGAGTCCAGGAGCCCCTATGCCTACCCGGTTGCGGTAGTTAGGAAGAAGAATGGATCCCTTCGCATGTGCATCGACTACCGAACCTTAAACTATCCCAGATCAGTACACAACCCCTCGCATAGAAGAAGCCTTACAATGCTTATCAGGGGCCAAATGGTTCAGTGTACAGGATTTAAAGAGTGGCTATTACCAGATCCCCATGCATCCAAATGACTGAGAAAAGACGGCCTTCATCATGCCTCTAGGGTTTTTAGCATTTGATTAGAATGCCACAACAGGGGCCCCTGCTACTTTCCAGAGACTGATGGAGAACACTGTGGGTGATATGAACTTGGTAGAAGTACTAGGTTATCTCGATGATATCATTGTGTACAGCAGAACATTGGTGGAGCATGAAGCTCGATTGGAGAAAGTTTTCCAGCGACTACACGCCGAGGGGTTGAAGCTGTCTTTAGAGAAGTGCCAGTTCTACCAGACCTCAGTCACGTACCTAGGGCATGTGGTGTGCAACTGACCCTCAAACGTTGGAGGCTGTCACTTCCTGGCCTCGCCCAAATACCGTCAGAGTTGAGGTCATTCTTGGGTTTCTGCTCGTACTATAGAAGATTTGTGAAGAACTTCTCACAGATTGCCTGACCATTGAATGAGGTGTTACAGAAGCAAACAGAAGGGGATCAGCAAAAAGCTCAGAGGGGAGGCCCCAGGAAGCCTTGTGAGCCTATCCAGGAACAATGGACAATGAAGTGTGAAAGGTCTTTTGAATGGCTGAAGGAGAGCCTGGTCGAAGCACCGGTGTTGGCCTATGCTGATCCATCTAAACCGTATGAATTACACGCAATTCACAGCAAAGATGGCCTTGGAGGGGTATTGTACCAAGAGTCGGAGGGGAAACTCTGCCAAGTGGCCTATGTGAGTGGCAGCCTCACCCCCCTGAGAACTATCATATATTGAATAGGGCCCCTCGGAGGCACCATTAGGTGTGAGTCAACTGTTCCTCCCTGAAAAACATTGTCTAACTGTGTTGACCGCTCTTTATGATGATCATGGCCACTTAGGCCCAGATAGAACTTTCAAGCTGGTCAGGGATCGATTTTACTGGCCGTCCGTGAGAACAGACGTGGAAAGCTACTGTCACTTTTGCATCAGATGCATTCAGAGAAAGACCTTACCAGGCAGGGCAGCCCCAATGGGCCATCTTCAAGGCCAGGGACCCATCAAATTGGTGTGCATTCATTTCTTGTGTCTGGAACCTGTGAGTGGACGAAGTAATGTCCTCGTTGTGACAGATCATTTCACCCGATATGCTAAAGCTTTTCCCACTAGGGATCAACAAGCTAGTATGGTGGCAAAAACTCTAGTGGAGAAGTTCTTCGTTCATTACGGGTTGCCTCAGCGTCTGCATTCGGATCAAGGTCGGGATTTTGACAGCAAACTGATCAGAAGATTATGTAAACTCTTAAACATAAAGAAATCCAGAACTTCTCCTTACTATCCTCAAGGGGATCCACAACCAGAGCGTTTCAACCGTACCCTGCTAAACATGTTGGGAACCCCCCCATTAGAGAAGAAACAGCATTGGGGGAATCATATCGCTGCAGTATTTCATGCTTATAATAGCACCTCAAATAATTCTACTGGATACTCTCCCTACAGGTTAATGTTCGGGAGAGAAGCTCGTCTACCTGTGGATCTGGCTTTTGGAACATCACTAGATCACACCTCCCAAGCGTCTTATGGGGGGTATATTGACAGACAGAAGAACCTAAAAGTGGCTTATGAGAAAGCCAAGGAACAAGGAAAACTTTGATCTCAGAGTGAGGGTTCAGGATTTATAACCTGGAGATCGAGTGTTGTTGCGCAATCTAGGGGTGCCAGGAAAGCATAAGCTGGTTAATCGATGGCGTTCCCAACCCTATATTGTCTGTAAACCACTACCTGGGCTCCCTGTGTATCAGATTCAGCCTGAAGGGAAGACCGGCTCTCTCAAGACCTGGCATCGAAACCATTTGCTGTCCATATCAGAGGCTGTTTTAATACTCTCACCCCCTTGCTTAGAGACTTATCAGTCCCCGACGCTGAGGACTAGGGCCCGTAAAACTTGCCCACCCACACTCCCTGAAGAGGAGAATGACGATGAAGAATTAACCCTTGATTGGTTGTGGGTTTCCCCTTCGCAAGATAATTCCATCATCCCTGGTACTGAGGAAGAAGACCGTCAAAGAACACCCTTCAGGAGGAGGACATGTCTCCCTTTTCCAGAAATGTAAACATTAGATCCTCACCCACCAAGGGGAGATGAGGAGGTCAAGGTGGAACCCAGTGAAGTGCCGAGTGTAATGGATGATCCCATTCCTCCTACTAACCTTGTAGAGAGAGAGACGGTCCCTGAACTAGAACCAGAGCCTGAAGTAGAACTTAAACCTGAATCTAGATGGAGTTTCTGGGGAACAGAACAGGGACCAGAGCCACTGGAATACATCTACTCCAGGTTGAGACAGAGGATATGTACTCCAAAAAGACTGACAAACTGACAAACTTATACCTACTGCTCAACGTTCCAGTCAAGCACTTGCCTCCTTTATTGAACCTTTAGTAAAGGATGACCTTGATCCACCTCCTGACACTACTGGGTGGGCCATTAACTTGTTACCGGCTTGTCCCAAAATTAATTTGACTTCACCTAAGGATGTATATAATTTGCTGTTAGAAGATCCTTCCTTGGGTCTGTTGTTGTTGTTAGCTGTTACAACTTCTAGTTTATCAGATTAAGTATTCAGTTTTATAATACAGTAAAGTGACCCCACAGGTTGTGATCTGTCTTTAGGGACCAAAGACTTTCAAGTGGGGGGAGGATGTAGCAATGTGGACTACAATTATGAAGTACGGTGTTCCTCCTGTATTTCTATTAATGGCATGTCCCTCTAGTGCCCAGTGTTATCAACTGACATCAGGCCCGGACTGGCCATAGGGCAGACCGGGCATTTGCCCGGTGGGCTGGGTCCACCCGCTCCATGGCCTGTTGATGATCAGGCCGCACAGCGGGAGGTAAGCGGCGACCGCGGCCTGAACATGGGTAACACAGGCCGCGGCCGCCGCTCGCCTACCGCCATGCAGCCGTACCTGTGTCATCTCTGGCGGCTGCATGGGCTGAGCTGTGTGTCTCTCTCACACACAGCTCAGCCTCAGAGCCGCGCTGACAGTTCCGCAGCCGCTCTTCTTCTCCAGGCATAAGTGTCCGCACGGTGGGGAGAGCTGCAGGCTGCTGTGATGATATTCCCCCCTCGCCCCCCTCCCCTTCTCATGTCGGCAGCAGGGGAAGAGAAGGCTTTCCTGTCTGTTCGTTTTCCCTCCCCATTGGCCACAGTGGAGGGCCAATCAGAATCAACTAGAAGGGCATCATGGGAAATGTAGTCCCAGAGCTAGGTGGCCCAATTGTTCTCAGCAGGGAGCAGACTACAGTCCCCAGCATGCACTCTGCTGGGGTGAAAGAGAAAACCCGGAAACAAGCTGAGGAGTGCTTATAGCAGGATATATGGAAAACGAAAGAGAGGACTGTGCTGGGGGAACTAATAGCCCCAGCACCACCAGATAGAGCCACACTGTACCCGCACAACCAGAGAGAGAGAGTCTCGCTGTACCCGCACCACCAGAGAGAGCCACGCTGTACCACGCCACCAGAGAGGGAGCCACGCTGTACAGCGCCACCAGAGAGGGAGCCATGCTGTACCCGCACCACCAGAGAGAGAGCCACGCTGTTTCTGCACCACCAGAGAGAGAGCCACGCTGTTCCTGCACCACCAGAGAGCCACACTGTACCACACCACCAGAGAGGGAGCCACGCTGTACCCGCACCACCAAAGAGAGAGCGCCACGCTGTTCCTGCACCACCAGAGAGAGCCACGCTGTACCCGCACCACCAGAGAGAGCCACACTGTACCACACCACCAGAGAGGGAGCCACGCTTTACCCGCACCACCAGAGAGAGCCATGCTGTACCCGCACCACCAGAGAAAGAGAGCCACGCTTTACCCGCACCACCAGAGAGAGCCATGCTGTACCCGCACCACCAGAGAAAGAGAGCCACGCTTTACCCGCACCACCAGAGAGAGTCATGCTGTACCCGCACCACCAGAGAAAGACTGCCACGCTGTACCCACACCACCAAAGAAAGAGAGCCACGCTGTACCCGAACCACCAGAGAGAGAGAGCAACGCTGTACCCGCACCACCAGAGAGAGAGAGCCACGCTGTACCCGCACCACCAGAGAGAGAGAGCCACGCTGTACCCGCAACACCAGAGAGAGCCACGCTGTACTGCATCACCAGAGAGAGAGCAGGTCAGTGTCACTGGGCCGTGTGGGCACAATAGGAGACAGACAGTACTGGCATTGTGTGGCCACAATAGGACCGGGACACTGTAATATAAAGGGGACTGCACTGTAATCATTGCAGTGCCCCTTTATACTGCAGTTCCCTTTATATCACAGTGTCCCTGCACATTACAGTGTGCAGGAGTGGAGGAGCGACACCAGCCGTCCCCGCGAATGTCTACCGACCCCCCCCCCCCGGTCCCTGGAAAAGTTGGCGGCTCAGTCGAAAATGCCCGGGCCTATTTTTTCTCCCAGTCCGGGCCTGACTGACATCATGTTTGTGAGCCAAGCTAAAGGGATTGGGGGATGAGTAGTTCCTCAGATTGATAATTGGCTTTGCATGACTCTGTACCTGGACTACAGATCCCAGGGATCTTTGCTACCATGGGAGAGAATTCTGGGAGGAACTATATAAGAAGCCTATATAAGAAGACAAAGCCCTGCCTGGCGCTCTCTTCCTCCTGGGCTTGACGCGAGAGGGACCTCTCCGTGCATGGAGAGTGAGAGGTCGCGGCCTACCACGTGGTGTATAACATTCCAACACTGATAAGAGGGGCCTAGCACTGCTTGCTGTTTGTCGGACATCCATCCAGCACCACTTCAGTCGCCTGCCAACCTGTGTTCTAAGCTTCGCGTCGGAAGATCGAAACGGCGGATCTGCTGCCCGCGTGTCGCTACAGGGGCTGCTGTCCGGAGGGCATTAAATTGGCCTGGTCATTGGTGAGAGGGCAATTGCCCACGTTTACAAATCCTTTTCTCGCGGTTTCACTGAGACACTTTGCACAGAAATCTTTACCTTGGGATTACTTTACTGACCTTATCTTGAACGCTGTGCCTAGACACCTTTAGCTACTACCATTTCAAGAAATCTTATTGTTTGCTATTACACCTTATTGGATACAATTAATGAGCTCCTACCTGCCGGTGAAGACCATCTGCAATGGGGATATTGCTGTCATTATTGCTACAAGGGTCCTTATACCACTGCCATTAAGTCTGACCTCTCATTAGGGTTAGAGGTTTATAGGCTGGCTGAGGTTTCCCCTTTAGAAGTTTGTCAGTAAACCTACCTAACTTTGTTGATCCTTTCAGGTGCAAGCAGAACTCAACTGTACACGTGTAGATTGTTTTAACTGCAAATATTTATATTGTGTTATTCGGAGGAATTCCTTTGCTGAGTTGGCGCTGTTGCCCAAAACTCAGCAGATCTATTACCTTCTCTTTGTGACAATATCTTCTTTGAACTGTTCTAGTAAACATTATCAGAACATAAACGCACAGAGTTGTCTGACTTATTGCTTTAAGGTGGTGCGAATATGTCTGAACCCAGAGTGTCAGGTGGGTTGGAATGTTCATCAGGTCATGGCAGTGCAGATGAGCAGGTAAATCCAAGCATCTCCTTAGGGGGTCGGTCTACATGTGTATACAATAATTCATAAGTCCATAAACAGTGGTATGAAAGTATTCCTTTTTCCAGAAGAAAAAAAGTGCGTACTTTCCATTGAAATCCCCCGCAGTAGTGATTTGCAGTTGAAAGAGCTCCCAAAATGACTCAGATAAGTAAGGTGAAGATCCGTACTTACCAAATGTAGTTGACCCTCAATGTCATATGACAAGAGAGGTCAAATGAGCTTGTGTGGTCTCAGCGACCAGAAGATTCACAAACCAGCTCCAATCGTATTCTCCTTACTGCGATCCGTAATCCAAGGGTTAACCTCGTGGCAATCAAAAAGAAAACGGGCTCCACATAGTGTAAAAAAGTTTTTTTCTCGTTATTTAAAAACTTTTAAAACCAGGTACAGTTTCCAACCAGGATTAGTGTAAAGTGTAAGGCTTTACAACCACTTTAAGAGGCTCAGGTCTGTTAGCGTGCGTTCCACCTAGAGCCCTACACACCGCATTGTGCGTCCTAACTTGACGCGTTTCGTCATCAAAAATGACTTAATCAGAAGCTGGGAATCACGGTGCATAAGTATCTTTATATACCCTCCATAATGAGTTTACTGAATCATCTAGAGCAGGGGTCCTTAAACTACTAACTTGCGGAACTACACATCCCATGAGGCATTGTAAAATTATTGCAACAACCACCATTTTATTCTCTAGGGTCTCTACTAAAAAATATATATAATGTTTGCAGGTTCTAAGTAATTTTCTAGCAAATAAAATGATTTTAACTTGAAACCAACAAATGTCAGAAAAAGGTTTAGTGTTTAAGTGGTTAAACCAGGAATCTTCAAACTACGGCTCTCCAGCTGTTGCGGAACTACACATCCCATGAGGCATTGTAAAACTCATGACATTCACAGACATGACTAGGCATGATGGGAATTGTAGTTCTTGAACAACTAGAGGGCCATAGTTTGAAGACCCTTGATCTACAGCAATAACATCAAAAAATGAATGCATAGGGCAAATGACAATCTCTCTTTGCATCCATTCCTAATACATTGCATCTATTCCTATACTGGCTTATACTGGAAACAAGCCTAAGCAAGAAAACATAGCACTTCGAACATATAAAATAATCACTAATACATATTACATAACATGAATGGATATAGTTCTCTTTACCTTAAATTGGGTTCTTTCGCGGTAAGTTCAGAATCAGTCTATCGGTGTAACAATGGTTCACCCAGAAGGAAGAATCTGCACATTATGAAATGACAGTGTATCTTGAAACAATGTGAAATTTTTAATACAGCACAGAAATATGTGACACTATAATCAGCGCTTCAGACATTATTCTGTACAATTCATAATTGCCAGCTAATTATAATTATTCCCAGAGATACGTCTACCGAGTAGCAAGTGCAATTAAGCACGTCACGTGGTGTCGTTGTTCTTCTCCGCACTTCCCAGCGAGACACAAGGACGGAATTTCTTTAGAACATCGTTCCCCCCCCCCCCCCTGTTTGTTAGGAATGTGCCGTATACACTAATGGCAGTTCATCAAGAGTGAAAATAATAGATTACTGGACGTTGTCGTTACCACTGTAAAGAGATCATTCTCTTAGGTTAAAGGTCACCTGTCCCTCTTTCTAAAATCATGGCCGTTCCTTTAAAACGAACCTTCAGTCTCAAAGAGGGCGTTTTTCTCCCCCAACGTCCGCAATATGAAATGATCATTTTTTTTGGGGTTAGCATTATGTTTTTACTGCAGCTTCGCCCCCTCCAGCGGGTAAATAACATGCTTAAAATATGTTGAATACTCTCTCGCAGACCCGTTGCGGTACATATACTGTGGCAGGCAGTGACGGTTGGTGCTCCAAATTTTGGGGGGCGGCACAAACTAACACCGCCCATTACCTGTCGCCCCTCCTGCGGGTGCCTTACCTTATGGAGGCAGAGGGAAGGAAGAGCCGGGGCACACAGAGAGACATTCGCCGCCCAGGAACAGGAATTCACGATTGGCCAGGCAGTGCTAAGATTCCCTGGCCAATAGGGGCTTCCTGATTGGCCGGGAGGAGAATGAGGGAGACGATAGCGAATATTCATTCACTATTGTCACGCCGCGCCCCGAGCCCACCCTTTTTATGAAGTCTATTAGAGCCTCTGGCTCTAATCACGTGCTTAAAAAAAACAAAAACCCTTAGGCATCAATGCGTCCATGCATGTAGATTAGGGGGCTGGACACATGGATGGGGGGGGGCGGTGCCCCTGCGCCCCTGCGCCCCTAATGGAGCGCCCACCACTGGTGGCGGGCAGCTCATACATGCACCGTAACGTACCTGTACGTCAAGGCTTTCTTCTGGGTCTATTCGCACACGCGGACCCAGAAACCCAAGCTGTCATTTGCTGCATTACAAGTCAATGAGCGGGTCCTGTCCAATGATTTATTTTTCCGGGACCTGCTGAGAGCGAATGACAGAAGAGAGCCCTGTGTTGGTAAACAACACAGAGCCCTCTACAGAGTAGCAAGGTGCCGTGTTTTTTTCTCCCTGCAAAGCAAGTAAAAACAGCACACCGTACATACAGTAAATATTGTTAGGCACGCAATTAATCCCTTGATTGCCCCTAAATGTTAACCCCTTCCCAGCCAGTGTCATTAGTACAGTGACAGTGCATATTATTAGCACTGATCACTGTATTAGTGCCACTGGTGACGTCAGTGTCATTAAAGTGGAACTTTACCCATAACAACTTGATAAAAAAGAAGGTTCTTTAGCAAGGAACATATATTCCACACGAATAATTAGGCTACCAGAGTTATGCCCCGTACACACGGTCGGATTTTCCGATGGAAAAAGTGCGATCGGATTTTGTTGTCGGAAATTCCGATCGTGTGTAGGCTCCATCGGACTTTTTCCATCGGAATTTCCGACACACAAAGTTTTAGAGCAGGATATAAAATTTTCTGACAACAAAATCCGATCGTTTAAATTCCGATCGTGTGTACACAAATCCGACGCACAAAGTGCCACGCGTGCTCAGAATAAATTAAGAGACAAAAGCTATTGGCTATTGCCCCGTTTATAGTCTCTACGTACGTGTTTTACGTCACCGCGTTCAGAACGATCGGATTTTCCGACACCTTTGTGTGACCGTGTGTATGCAAGACAAGTTTGAGCCAACATCCGTTGTAAAAAATCTGATGGATTTTGTTGTCAGAATGTCCGATCAATGTCCGATCGTGTGTACGGGGCATTAGTGTGTGCTGTAAATTGCCTTCAGCATTGTTCCTGCTTCTTTTTGCTGGAGACTGTAAATTTGCTGAAGCCCAGAGCTCCTGAGCAGCAGTAAATCATAAAGTGAAACCCATCGATTTAACAGTTTGAAAAAAACAGTTACATTCCTGGAATGCCGGGAAAACTGTCACATTTGCTTGTGTCCTCAACCAAACTGTCAAACCATCAAATGGATGGTGACATAACTGATCACATGTGCAGCAGTTGCAGATTAAACAAAAGCAGCTTCCTTGGCTGTAAAGGATAGGAGGGTTTAATTTCACTTTAAAGCTGACAGTAGATCGGCCTTCTAAAAAACTCAGCAGTGCCTAAAAATGGAGAGCAACTGAGCATGTGCAGAGCGGGGTGAGACAGTGTATTACTGGATCTTAAATAGTATAGGCACTTATTTTTAATGTTTTACATAGCTATACCCGCAAAAGGGGCAAGCCTGAAGTCATCTAGCCGGACCTTATTTTATGACTAAAGTTCCACTTTAAGTCAGTCCCCCCCCCCACGTCAGTTAGTCAGATTGTCCGCTGCACTATCACATTCCCACTATAAGTCGCTGATAAGAAAAAAAAATACAAATTCCAATATATATACACCGCAGTTTGGGGACTCTATAACTTTCATGCAAACCAATTGACATATACTTATTGGGATTTTTTTTTACCAAAACAAAATACATTTTGGCCAAAATTTATGAAGAAATTAGATTACTTTTTTTACTGGATATGTTTTATAGCAGAAAGTTAAAAAAATTATTTTTTCCCACCCCAAGTTTCAGTATTTTTTCATTTATATGGCAAAAAAATAAAAGATAAACATTGGTGGTCAAATACCACCAAAAGAAAGCTCTATTTGTGTGAAAAAAAATGTTAAAAATGGTATTTGTGCACAGCGTTGCATGACCGCGCAATTGCCAGTTAAAGTATAGCGGTGCTACCCTGTTTCCCTGAAAATAAGACCTAGCGTGATTGTCGGTGATGGCTGCAATATAAGCCCTACCCCCCAAATAAGCCCTAGTTAAAGTCCTTGTAGGTCTTATTTTCAGGGTAGGGCTTATTTTTGGGGAAACAGGGTAGGGCTTATTTGGGGGGTAGGGCTTATATTGCAGCGATCACCGACAATCACGCTAGGTCTTATTTTCGGGGAAACAGGGTAAATAGCAAAAAAATGGCCTGGTCATGAAGGGCGTAAAATCTGTATGGTCCGGGGATGGGTTCTCTGCATCAAATTCAGCAACATAGTGCTGTGGTGCGTTGTACTGCAGGGTTGTTGCCAGCTACTGTACATGGGCATTGGGGTACCTTTCCATATAAATGGCACTGAAACACAGATATGTGCATTTTTGTAATGTACAGTGTCACCGCAACACATAGGTGTGAAGACCAATTCCGTTTTGCAGCAAACCAAAAAGTGAACCCCCCCCCAGCAGATCTTGAAGAAAAATGTATCCTGATTGATACACTCACCTGATTTCTGCTGCTGCTCCCCACTGACTCACCCATTCACTGATCTGCCGCTACTCGTCTTCTAGGTCATCTAAAGAGGAACTGCAGTCTGCTCACATAATTTGTAATAAAAACATCTTTGCCATTCTAAAGCTTCCCTCCAACCACTTTACATATTATTTTATATATACTGTGCTTCTGTATTTGCCAAATATGCTGCAGAAATCTCCCTCCACTGAGTCTGGCTGCATCCATTTTAGCTGTGGGCTGCTGAAGCTTCTGCCTGTTCATTTCCTGGATTTACACAGACACACAGAGGCACACCCATACTTCCCAACTTTTTGAGATGGGAATGAGGGACACCTATCAGCAAAAGTATGCAGGCATAGGACACACCCCCTGCCACGCCCCCTTAAAGGAGAATTGTACAAAAAAAAAATAAGATTGGTTAAACCCACAAGTGCTTTTTTTTTACCACTACTATTCCTTTATATTGGCTTTTGGAATTTACAAATGCAGCAATTTAGAAATCAGATGAAAGGTTTAGCGCTGGGAAACACTTTTTGATAGATAAAAAGTGCATTTTATATACAACTATATGGATCAGACCAAAATGAGGGACAAATGAGGAGGAATGAGGGACAGAGGGACGTTGCTCCAAATCAGGGACAGTTGAGAGCGATGGGCACACCTTCAGCTTTGCAGCTCTCATTGGCCCTCTTATGACTCATCCCCCCTCCCTTCCTGGCAAACTCTCACGAGAGTGAGAGAGAGCTGTGCATGATGTCATAAGCCTAGGCTAATGACCAGACAAGAAACAGGAAGTGGGCTGTATAAGGGATTTACTGGCAGAAAAAAATGTTTTATTATCCAAAGTTAAAATAACAAGGACAGAAGGTTTAATAGATGGAAAGATGAAAAAAATAACTGAAGGTCTGCTTTAAGTCACTTCCATTGAGCTTGGGGTGTCAAGGCAGGTGAATGGTGCAGAGAGCAGCGCCATGTCATTACAAAGTATTTAGGATCTGCCCACTGTCATAGGAAGAAGAGGACAAAGAGAACCTGTGATGTCACCCAACAGGGCCAAAAGGGCCAGGAAAAATTGTTTATTTTCAATTGTGTGTAATAGCAGTGGTCTCCCAACTGTGGCCCGTGGGCCAGATGCAGCCCTTTGCTTGCTTTTATTCTGCCCTTGAGGCGCTACTTTATCCACAGATACCAACAATGGGGCATAATTCCCCCCACTGACACCAATGAAGGGGCACCATTCCTCCCAATCATACAAATAATGAAGCACAATTCCTTCCACTGACACCAACAGTGGGGCCCAATGACATCAATGATGGGACACAATTCATCCCAATGACACCAACAATGGGGCCCAATGATATCAACAGTGGGGCATAATTCCCCCCACTGACACCAATGAAGGGGCACAATTCCTCCCAATGATACTAAGGATAGGTCACAATTCCTTCCACTGACACCAGCAATTGGGCCCAATGACATCAATGATGGGACACAATTCCTCCCAATGACACCAACAATGGGACCCAATGACATCAACAATGGGGCATAATTCCCCACACTGACACCAATGAAGGGGCACAATTTCCCCCAATGATACCAAGGATGGGGCACAATTCCTCTCACTGACACCAACCATGGGGCCCAATGATATTAATGATGGGGCAAAATTCCTCTTAATGACACCAACATTGGGGCCCAATGACATCAACGATGGGGCACAATTCCTCCCACTTAACCAATAATGGGGCACAATTACTCTCACTGAAGCAAACAATGGGACGTTATTTTTTCCCACTGATGTCAAGACCTTTATTACTCCCAATGGCCACAGTCCGGCCCCCCTAAAGTCTGAAGAACAGTAAACTGGCCCTTTGTTTAGAAAGTATGGAGAGCCCTGTTGTAGAGGTACTCTTAAAGGGCGTTGGGGGTGAAAACGGCAGGGTGGGAATGGGTTGGGGTGGGTTGGGCTTAAAGAGAAGACGTTAGAGCAGCCTTTCTCAACCTTTTTTACCCCAGAGGAACCCTAAAATTATTTCCAGGTCTCAGATTACCCCTCCTAAAACCAGTTCATTGGGGATCATTGGAAATAATGGCCTTTTCATTGGTGGTCAGTTGGAAGAATGCCCCCACTTACAGTGGTGGCCCTATTTCCATTCTTACAGACAGCTAAAAGGGTCTCTGGTGTCCTACTGCTGCCTCTGCCAAGTGGCGTTGGAGCCGGAACCATGCAGGCAGATGGGAGGCCAATCAGCCACAACTCAAGGGACCTCTGGAGGAACTCTAGGTGTTTCAATGGAACCAGGTTTCAAATGGCTAATTTATAGATTTGTAGTGCTAAGGTAACTACTGGGAGAGGACTTTTATTTTACTAGTATGTGCTATGACTGAAGCATGCTTCATAGGGTAGCAAGCGTAGAGCGTCACCTTGAGGTCACTACAAAGTACTGCACCAATTTACACTTCTCAAAAGTTTTATAACAAATTTTGAGCTGTCTGTAATGAATAATAAAGAAGTACACTTTAGTACATAAATAATCGATAGAATAATTGTAGAATTGGGCATTACCTACATTCATGGTGAAGCTAGATTAGAAGCCGGATTACGATTCACGTTTAGATTAAGGACTGAGCTAATCGCATTAACCATTAGGAATGATTCTACAGGTAGGACAATTGTTGGCTTTAGTGAAGTGTGGATTTGCTATGGGATCCAGGCTTTAGGCCTATTTTGATTATTTATGTACCGTAAAAAGGAGCAGCCAGTTCTCATGTCTGGATCACGCTGACATTAGCTTGTAAACACTGATCTGAAGAGCAGCAGCTTCAACAAACATTTACAAAAGCATTTAACAAGCTTTTGAAAGCTTTCTTAAAGCCCTTAAAATACCTTTCAGCTCTAGACTGGGAGAGAAAAACATTTTGCAGTGCTGCTTGAAGCTTGCTAAAACCTGCTAAAGCCTAACCACTTCAGCCCCGGAAGGATTTACCCCCTTAAAGTGGGCCTTCAGTCATTTCTTCAACTTTCCATCTATTAAATCTTCTGCCCTTGTTGTTGTTTAACTTTTTATAGTAAAACATTTTTTTTTCTGCCAGTAAATACCTTATACAGTCCACTTCCTGTTTCTTGTCTGGTCATTAGCCTAAACTTATGACATCATGCACAGCTCTCTCTCTCACTTGCACTTGTGAGAGTTTGCCAGGAAGGGAGGGGGGGATGAGTCATAAGAGAGCCAATGAGAGCTGCAGAGCTGGAGGTGTGCCTCTGTGTCTGTGTAAATCCAGGAAGTGAACAGGCAGTAACTGTCCACAGTTAAAATAGTTGCAGCCAGACTCAGTGGAGGGAGATTTCTGCAGCATATTTGGCAAGTACAGAATCACAGTATATATAAAATAATATGCAAAGTGGTTGGAGGGAAGCTTCGGAATGGCAAAGATGTTTTTATTACAAACTATGTGAGCAGTTCCTCTTTAATACAGAAAAAGGCAGGGCTTTTTTTCAGCAGGAACGCGGGGAACGCAGTTCCGGCACCTCCAGCTCTGAATGTATGTAATGGTAAGGGGTGCTGGGGTGTACTGGAGGGTCTATTGATGTTGGCTGCTGGGGGATCTATTGTTGTTGGAGGGGATCTATTTTTACAGGGGGAGAGTCTGTTGTTGCTGGGGAGGTCAGTTGTTGCTGGTGGGGGATCTATTGCTGCTGAGGGACTCTTATGCTAATGGGAGACAATCGTTTCTGGGAGACATCTACTGTTGAGGTAGAGGTCTATTGTTGCTAGCTGTTCAGAGTCTATTGTTGCTGGGGGCTACAGGAGATCTATTTTACTTCCTATCATTTCTAAAAAAATTACATACAAATTACTTAGCACCAGAAATTGATACTTGATTCTGTATCCATTACTGAGAGGTGGGTAGGGGGTGGAACCAAGGAATGGTGCTCGGAGGTGGGTAGGGGGTGGAACCAAGGAATGGTGCTCGGAGGTGGGTAGGGGGTGGAACCAAGGAATGGTGCTCGGAGGTGGGTAGGGGGTGGAACCAAGGAATGGTGCTCGGAGGTGGGTAGGGGGTGGAACCAAGGAACAGTGCTCAGAGGTGGGTAGGGTGTGGAACCAAGGAATGGTGCTCAGAGGTGGGTAGGGTGTGGAACCAAGGGATGGTGCTCAGAGGTGGGTAGGGGGTGGAACCAAGGAATGGTGCTCGGAGGTGGGTAGGGGGTGGACACAAGAGGTAACTCGGAAGAAGGGAGTTCCTGCATCTATTCTCTGAGAAAAAAAGCAATGGAAAAAGGTGTAACTGCGCTGACCCTAAATAGTATACTTATCTTACCACATATCGAAAACAATCTTTATTAGTGATTCATCATCATGAGTTCAAATAAAGTGCATATTCTGCCTGTTCTGCCTAGTGACATGACAGAGATCACTGCTCCCTGTCATCGGGAGCAGTGATCGCTGTCATGTGAGTTGATGCCCATCCCACAGTTAGAATCACTCCCTAGGACACACTTAACCCCTTCATCGCCCCCTAGTGTTTAACCCCTAACTTTTGCGCAAACCAATCAATATACGCTTTTTGCGATTCTTTTTTACCAAAAAATATGTAGAAGAATACATAACGGCCTAAACTGAGGAAAATTTTTTTTTTTTAATATATTTTTGGGGGATATTTATTATAGCAAAAAGTAAAAAATATTGCTTTTTTTTCAAAATTGTCGCTCTTCTTTTGTTTATAGCACAAAAAATAAAAACCACAGAGGTTATTAAATACCACCAAAAGAAAGCTCTATTTGTGGGAAAAAAGGACCTCAATTTTGTTTGGGTGCACGACCGCGCAATTGTCAGTTAAAGCGAGGCAGTGCCGAATCGCAAAAAGTGCTCTGGTCAGGAGGGGAGTAAAATTTTCCGGGCCTGAAGCGGTTAAAGGGTATCAATACCATTTTTTTCCATGCCTATTTATTATGGCCAGTCCTAAAATAAAAAAAATCTAACACCTTTGAATTTTTTTTAAAATAATATAAGAAATATCATATATTGCATAAGGTATATTATGTAGTTCTTCCAGCCAGCCCTTGGCATTCTTGTCTTCTTTATACATGTGATTGTATGAGTTTATTCACTAAAGATGGCCATACATGGGTTGAATTTCGAAAGAATTTTCTTTTGAAAATCAGAAATGTCGTGCGTTTTGTGATCCGATGGTGCCACCATTGATTTCAAAATTGGACCAACCAAGACTTCAATTACACATTATGTTGCTTCAGAAAATAATTTTCGTGGCTGAGAATACTTCTTTTCTTTCCGGTAATTTTCTATTCTTGCACATGCACATTTCTTTTTCGATTTCTCGCACAATTCTCCCATCATTGATTAGAAAATCGTTAGTTTTCCAAAAAAATTTCCAAACATGCCCGATTACTCAAATCCGATGTCCGCACAAAAATTGACTGTTGCTGCAGCCCACTAATGGTGCGAAATTCAAACAAAAAATTCTTAGATAAGATTTTCGAAAAGAAAATTCTTTTGAAATTCGACCCAGTTATGGCCAGCCTTTTAGTCCTAACCGATCGGAAGGCTAAAGCCCCATACACACTATCACATTTTCTGCTGATTTTTTACTTCAGATTTACCAAAACCATATAATATGAGGTCAAACCTTAGGAGTTTCAATTTGTATGCAATCAGGCAGGCCCTTCCACCACATGGTTTTGGTAAATCTGAAGACAAAAATCAGCAGAAAATCTGATAGTGTGTATGAGGCTTAAGTCTGACGTTTTAAAGAGTTAAGTGGAACTCCAAAGCAATCAGCATTAGCTGTGTTTTGTCTTTAGCTAACCCGGAGTGCTGTAAGAATCCTTTGTAATTTAGTAATTGTAGTACAAAGATTGTATATGGATGGTAAAAAAAAAAAAAGAACAGACATTTTAAAAAGGACAGAATCTCTTGAAAGTGCCCCCACCCCCCTCATCAGAGCGCTGAGCTAAACTCTGTGTAAGCTCCTAGTTGGATGGTGTTGGAGCTTACACAGGTTTCATAATATTCACCTCCTAACAGTCCCAGTCATTGCATATTTGGAGAAGGTCACATGCTTGCCCAAAGCTCAAAGTATTTGCGCCAAAGAATCAGTGGGGCAGCACTGTGAAAGTATAAGAGGGTAGGGGGATGGGCTGTCACTTTTCCCTGAATGGTCCCTATAAAGCGCACTTTAGTTCCAATCTGGAAGTGCTGAATACAGATCTTCCTGTAGCTTTAACCACTTCAGCCCCAGAAGGTTTTACCCCCAAAATGATCAGGCCATTTTTTTTTGCGATACGGCACTGTGTTACTTTAACTGACAATTGTGCGGTCATGCGATGCTCTACCCAAACAAAATTTGAAAAAAAAAAAACAATATTTTTTTTTCATTCTGCTATAAAACATACCCAATAAAAATATGTAAAAAAATGTAACTTATTCATCAATTTAGGTCAATATGTATTCTGCTACATAATTTTGGTTAAAAAAATCCCAATAAGCGCCTATTTATTAGTTTGCGCAAAAGTTACAGCGTCTACAAACAATGGGATGATTTTATGGCATTTTTATGTATTTATTTATTACTAGTAATGGCGGTGATCAGCGATTTTTAGCGGGACTGCAACATAGCGGGGGACAAATCGGACTCTAAGTGACACTTTTTGGGGACCAGTGACACCAATACAGTGGTCAGTGCTAAAAAAAAAAATGCACTGTCACTGCATAAAAGACACTGGCAGGGAAGGGGTTAAGTGTGCTCCTAGGGAGTGATTTCTAATTGTGTGGGGGAAGGACTGACTGGAGGAAAAGAGACATCTGTGTTCCTGATTATCAAGAATCACAGATCTCTCTCTTCCTCTGTGACAGAATGATGGTCTGCCTGGTTCTGCCTCTCCAACGAACGATCGTGGGTGGCCGGGGGAGGGGGGGTGGCGGTTGCTTTGACTGAGGGAAGACCCGGGCAGTAAATGTGCTGTGGTTGGTCCAGAAGCAATTAAAGCGGAGTTCTGCCCCCCCCCCACGAAAAAATTTAACCGCTTGCCGACCGGCTCACGCCTATATACGTCGCCGGAAGGGCACGTACAGGCAGATTAACGTACCTGTACGTTGTCCTTTAAGAAGCGGTTTGCGGGTGGTTCCCTAGGACACACTTAACCCCTTCACTGCCCCCTAGTGGTTAACCCCTTCACTGTCAGTCACATTTACACAGTATTCAATGCATTTTTAATCGCACTGATCGCTGTATAAATGTGAATGGTCCCAAAATCGCGCCAAAAGTGTCCGATCTGTCCGCCATAATGTCTCAGCCACGATAAAAATCGCTGTTCGCCGCCATTACTAGTAAAAAAAAAATTGCCATAAAACTATCCCCTATTTAGTAGACGCTATAACTTTTGCGCAAACCAATAAATAAACGCTTATTGTGATTTTCTTTACCAAAAATATGTAGAAGAATATGTATCAGCCTAAACTGAGGAAAAAAAATGTTTTTTTTATATATTTTTTGGGGATATTTATTATATCAAAAAGTAAAAAATAATGCGTTTTTTTTTCAAAATTGTCGCAAATTTTTTTGTTTATAGCGCAAAAAATAAAAACCGCAGAGGTGATCAAATACTACCAAAAGAAAGCTCTATTTGTGGGGGAAAAAGGACGTCAATTTTGTTTGGGAGCCAAATCGCACGACCGGGCAATTGTGAGTTAAAGCGACGCAGTGGCGAATCGCAAAAAGTGCTCTGGTCTTTGGGCAGCCAAATGGTCCGGGGCTTGAGTGGTTAAAGTCAGCAGCTACAAATGCTGTAGCTGCTGACTTTTAATATTAGGACACTTACCTGTCCAAGGTTCCCACAATTTCAGCACCCCAGCTGATTTTCAGATCGGCTCTCAGGTGGTGCCTTCGCTATTCGTGGTAAAGGAAAACTGGCAGTGAAGCCTTTCAGCTTCACAGCCGGTTCCCTACTGCGCATGCACGAAGCTCGCTGCGCTTTCTAACTGGCCCGGCAGCAAAAACAAGTATCTGTTCCCCCCTCACTCCCTGAAAGGTGCCAAATGTGACACCGGAGGGGGAGAGGAAGCAGATAAGCGGAGCTTCCAATTTTGGGTGGAACTCCGCTTTAAAATACGCATTTAGCATGCTTTGGCAAGTATGTAGTAAGCTTTGAAAAAGGCAACATATACACATTAAAATCCTATTGTACACCCAAAGTACATTAAAGTGATACTAAATACATACTGTTTAATTTACATTGCCATTTCTATTTCTGTTTGTGGATGATGGCACTGTAATCATTAACAAAAAGAACATCTAAGTACCTTTTTCCTAATCAATATACAGCTGTCACATGACCCAGCTCTCTCCCAGCCTGTCTGCAGGGAAACATAAGCAGGAGGAGCTTCTAGTCCTCTGCTGCTGGTCACATGTTGAAAAAAAAAAAACAGCCTTTGGTATACAGAGTAAAAAAAATGATTATTGAATATATATTCGAAATCAAATTTTTACAATTTTTTTGGCAACAATATGGTGTAGGTGGATTTCTGCCAGTCACGCCCTCCATCCTGTGTCTTAGAATAATAGGGAGGTGAAGCCTCCATCAACTACATGTAATATCCCACCCCCATTGTGTTTTAGCTGGTTAGTGGGCATGGAGGAGGAGGGAGGGAGTGGGCTGTCATTTACCACTGTGTATACGCCCACATGTGTGATTCTATAGTCACATGGGCTGCTCAGATGTGATAGGGAGGAAATGCTTAGGGTAGAAAACACACTGAAAACTGAGCATGTGCAGAGCTGCCAACACTGCTCTGCAAAATCCCTAGCTGAATTGGGGACATGGACATCAGGAGGAGATAGAGAGCAGCAGGATCAATCAGGTTTTTGGCAGGATATAAAAAAAAAATCTCATAGTGTCTAAGTGAGTATGAACGGCATGTAATACACCATTTATTGATAGTTTTTTTTTTTGTTTTTTTTTATGATGTGGGTTCTGTGACACTTTAAACAAGTGTCAAAAATCAAATGCTGACACTTTCATGTACTCACCTCACATGTACCTTCCTATAGCTTCTTGAGCACCAAATCTCCACTTCTTTAGGTTGATGGTATTTAATACTTTAATACTGGCTTATGTTAAATTTAGCATATTAGAGCTCCCAGGGATTTGGAGTGCTCAAGAAGCTATATGATGGCTCATGCAAGCAACTGCAAGTGGATGCAAGGACAGGTATACTATATGTCCAAATGGTTGTGGAGACCTGGCCTTCATACCTATAGGGGCTTGTTGCATATCCAATTTTAAAACCATAAGCATTATTATAGATTTGCCCCTCGTGTTGGCCATACCAGCCTCCACTCTTCTATGAAGGCCCTCAAGAAGGTTTTAGAGTGTCTTTAGGAATTTGTACGCATTCATGCAAAAGAGCATTTGTGAGGCCAAGTATTGATGGCGGGGGAGAAGACCTGACTCACAATTGGCATCCAATTCATCCCAAAGGTGTTCAGTTGGGTTGAGGCCAGGGCTT
This sequence comes from Lithobates septentrionalis, assembly GCA_037952835.1. NCBI lineage: Eukaryota > Metazoa > Chordata > Amphibia > Anura > Ranidae > Lithobates > Lithobates septentrionalis. Next base: position 189,291 of record JBBDGP010002438.1, read on the forward strand.
TGCGCCACACCAAACTCATCAAATGATGTCTTTACGGAGATGGCTTTGTGCACAGGGGCTCAGTCATGCTGGAACAGAAAGGAGCCTGAGGACTTCAAGCATATTCAAATCCAAAAAGAAAAATTTAATATATTGTAGCTTACCAGTCCTTAGATATGGATGCCTCAATAGTTTTCTTTTTTGGCTTTTTTTCTTTTTTTTTTTCACCTGGTGATCTGCCAGTGACACACTTTCTGTCCTAATGACAATAGTCATTACCTTCACTATATCTCTAGAGGGAGCCATGGTTGTCTCTGAAGGACACGACTGGAAAGACCTCCTTCTGTCCTCTTCTCCATAACATACATAGCCGCGGGATTCTGTAGTCCTTATAGCATTGGCAGCCCGTGCATTAGGGGCGCAGGGCACCGCCTTCCCATCCATGCGTCCGGCCCACCGATCTACATATAGGGCGCCAGACCATGGGTTTCAATGGTGTTTTTTTTTTTGAAGCACGTGATTAGAGCTAGAGGCTCTAATAGGCTTCAAAAAAAGGGTGGGCTCGGGGTGCGGATGGGGGGGAGTTGTTTGCTGCCCCCCCCAAAAAAAAAACACCAGCCGCCACTGCCTTATAGATATTTAGGAATAATGTAACTGATAAGAGTTAGAACAAGCGGAGAGCGCACTAAATGATCAGCTGACATGATTTCTGGCAGGATCAACAGATATGACAAACCACTATTCAACAGAGTACAATGGACCAAATAAGTCATTTGTTAGGGTTGACTTGCTTTTTAGCATGACCCACAATAAACATTAAAGTGGAACAAAACTCCCAAAAGGAAGTTAGCTCCTCTTTCACACCGCGCCCCCCCCCCCCCCCCCTGCAAGCAACATTGTGAATTTCTTTTTTTCTTCATTTTTAAATTGTTACCCCCGCCCCCTTCCACCATTCCGGCCAAGGCCAGAATGACGTTTACCTGGTCCTGCAGCCTCCTGGGATATTTACACCACTTCTCCCAGAAGGCTGCAGGATCGGCACACAGGGCGGCCAGTAGGCTTCCCTGGAGGAGGCAGCCAGCTGAAGAGGACCAAGATGGCGGCACGGGACCTACTGTGTGACACCCAAACAGTGGTTCGCACCCAGAAGAGAACACAGCAATACAGGTAATAGGGGAAAAATATGGGGGGTGGGGCGCGGAGGGGTTTAAGGCCCTATGCATGCCCCCAGAAAACATTGGCTGTGCGTGGGTACGTGCATAATACACACATGCATACAGACTTACACTCCGGGACACTCTTAGGACTCTCAGCCAATCAGAACTAAGGACCCACTTCCCTCAGCAAGCTCATCTCTTCATCTCACGCCGGATCCCCTCTGCCTCCTAACGGAAAGGCCCCCGATCGCCTTCTTCCCGTCCGTCTCCCGCAGGGGGGGGTATCGCCACCCTCCCGTCTGTCTTCTGCACGGGGGAGTGGCTTCATTGTGAATGAGGGGGGCAGGTTTGTCTGCCGCCACACCCCCAAAATATGCACTAATACACATGCACTCTTGTATGCAAGCTCCAGCGTATGCACACCTGTGTAGAGCCATTGATTTCTATGGGCAGCTTTTTGCAGCATCTGTGGCTATGGGGCAGGTAAAAGCACCAACATTTTACGACCCCGGATGCCCATGTGCATGAGGCCTTATTGGCTGCTGTACATGTCTCCTTTATGCACCTGTTAACAGTCGATGCGGCTGAAAAATCTGAACTCAATAATTTGATGGGGTGTCCGCATCACTTTTAGCCATTATAGTGTACTATAGTGGCTGCCCCCACGCTGCAAGGGTTAATTGTTTCTTTAGGTCCAGGGGGTTGCAAGAAGCAGTTTTACTTACCTGATCCTCCACACCCCATACTCTCCCCCCATGCTCCCGCAGTAGACTGTCCCACGGCATTCTCACATCCCATGCACGGCTATGAGCTCTGCATTGTACTTGATGACATCAGAGGACCTGCAACTGCTGAACACAGGGGAGGAGAGGCTCTGGAGACCGGCCCTAGAGGATGCAGGAAGTCTGCGGGAGTGGAGGGTCAGTTCAGTAAAACTGCTTTATCTGGTCCCCTAAACCTAAACAAGCATTTAACCCTTACAGTGCTAGGCAGTCCCACTGCAAGGAAGCTTTTTTTTTTTACTTTCCCCGGAGTTCAGCTTTAAGCTGCTGGAAGGTTTATGGGAATTGTTCCAGCTGTCCACAAGCTGCACACAGTGACTGGCTAATTTATCTGGACTCAGTTAACATTGCAGCACCCTGATGGCTCTCAGATCTGAATCTAATCAGAATCAATGACCAGGCACGACAGCCAAGCCTCTCCGGAACCACTAACAATTCGCCCTCCAGGCCCTTTCCTCTAAGAAACAAATCTCTTAATCTTCAGCGTGATGAAAGGCCTTTTAAATCGGCTGCAATCAGAGACTCGGTGATATCTCAATTACAGAATGTGCGGCCTGCTCTTTCATGAATTCAGCAGTTCAGATAAAGATTGGGCGTCAGGGTACGCTCTATTATGTGGGCGGCTGATAAATGGTGCGGCGGGATCTAGCAAATGCTAACACTGGCCATAAAGGGAAAGAATGTTTTGCCCAGTCTGACGAAGGCTCAACTAAACAAACCAGAAGCAAAGCAAAGGATTGTAAAAGCTATTCAGTTGTATCTTCTGTGTTGTGGATTTGCAGTGACCATCACTGTAAATGCTCATAATCAAGGTGAACTATTGTGTATTTTCAAGGAGCACAATTTGAGCTATTATATACAGTGTGTATGTATATGTGTATATATATGTGTGTATATATATATATATATATATATATATATATATAGCAGTGCTCCCGCAGGAATTGCTGGAATACTTGTCCCCTGGGCTTCCCACTGATTATCCTGCAGCCAGTTACATGGTATTTCACACAGCCAGGTGCGATGCCATCACTTGGAAATGCACATGCATTGATCACTGTAGAGTGGACATTCCCTTCCATGGCACAACAGTTTCTCTTCGATTGCGGTCCTGCAATCCACACAGTAAAACATGACAATTTCTTAGACACTACTTGACCGATAACTGATATCAAGCATTGCTGCAAAATTTCAGGGGAAATTTATCCCGGACGAGCCCCCAAATGTAGCACAGCTCCCACAGGAACTGCTGGAATACTTGTCCCCTGGGCTTCCCACTGATTATCCTGCAGCCAGTTACACAGTATTTCACAAAGCCAGTGTCCAATGACCAGTTTAGGGGGTTTTTTTCATGTTTTATTTGGAGAACTTGGATAGGAGAAGGGAATTAGTAGGATACTCCAAGTTAACTATTCACAAGCGAGGACAACTCTATCTCTGTAGTACTGTGGAAGCAGGTGATCTGCTGAACCATACAGGGCCTGTATGGAAAAAAGTTCCTCTGTAGCAGACAGGACTCAGTGGACTTTGTCAGTGGACACAAATCTTCAAGAAAATAGCCAGTGTGTCCTTTAGCTCACACACCAAGGATGCTGACTTCTAGGACCAGAGGGAGATTTCAGCAACACACACTCAGTCTCAAGGATCCCTTCAGGGTCTGTACTCCCAAAATGTCCAGGGACAGCTGGTAGCCTCCTCCCAACTTCCAAGCGACACTCTATACCAGTGACACTCTATACCAGTGACACACAACCAGATCCATAGACTTTCTCCCTCAGTCAGCTTGCACAAGAACCCTGGGTTGTAGCTTGCAGGCTTCAGGCCCTCAGATCTGCAATCTGAGGCCGCATGGCCTTCCACACTGGGGAGAGGCAGCCACTTCCTCCCCACCAGAACCTCTCTCCTTAGAGGTGGGCTGGTCTGGAACCCCGAGCCCATGTGCTCCTACAATATAAATACAGTCTCCCAGCATGCAATGGGGCACCTCCCCTGCTAATTGGCCAGGGTTGTATCTACATCCATGCTTTCACCTGCTGGGTTTCCTCCCACTGTCCAATACGACTCCTCACTATTGGATCAGTGTGATATCCCCAAGACAGCATGAATCAGCATCAGAGCACACTGAGCAGACCTCACTCATCAATCACTGCTCTCTGTTAAGCAGACAGCACCTAAATTTGCCTGTCCGCCTCTCTGTTAAGCAGAAAAGCCAAAAACTATATACACTCTCTAGCACCTACCTGGGAGGGTGCTACATATACACCATATTACCAAAAGTATTGGGACACCTGCCTTTGCACATGAACCCTAATGGCATCCCAGTCTTAGTCCGTAGGGTTCAATATTGAGTTGGCCCCACCCTTTGCAGCTATAACAGCTTCAACTCTTCTGGGAAGGCTGTCCACAAGGTTTAGGAGTGTGTCTATGGGAATGTTTGACCATTCTTCCAGAAGCGCATTTGTGAGGTCAGGCACTGATGTTGGATGAGAAGGCCTGGCTCGCAATCTCTGCTCTAATTCATCCCAAAGGTGTTCTATCAGGTTGAGGTCAGGACTTGACTGTGCAGGCCAGTCAAGTTCCCCCACCCAAACTCGCTCATCCATGTCTTTTGGGTCCCCCTGCTGGCGGGCCTGGCTCCTACCTCCTGCCTAGTGTCCCCAATAGCATACCTCTTGCTATGGGGGCACTCGATCAGGCTTGCTGCCATGCCACACTCTGTATGTCCATTCACACACAGAGCGCGGCTCAGCCCCGCCCCCTGCTCTCTCCTCACTGTCTCAGTCGCTGTGTGAGCCAATGAGGAGACAGACCTGGGAGAGCCAGGTCCGTGCACATCACTGGATCGAGATGGGGCCTAGGTAAGCGTTGGGGGGCTGTGGAGGGAGCTAAACCCAGAAGGCTTTTTATCTTTTGGCATAGAATGCATTAAGTTGAAAACCTTGAGCCTTTGGAACTACTTTAACTGCTTGCCGACCGCCAGCCGTCAATTGATGGCCAGGCGGCGCAGCTCTCGTGGTGGGCGTCATATGACGGCCTCGCTTTCCTAGGCCACCAGGGGGCGTGCGCGCGTGCGCCGTGTCACTAGGCACCTGGTGCGCGTGCCCGGCGGCCGCGATGTTCGCCGGGCACCCGCGATTACCGGTAACACAGCAGGACCATGGATCTGTGTGTGTAAACACACAGATCCACGGTCCTGTCAGAGGAGAGGAGACCGATGGTATGTTCCCAGTACAGAGGAACACCGATCGGTCTCCTCCCCTAGTGAGTCCCCGCCCCCTACAGTTAGAATCACTCCCTAGCAACACAGTTAACCCCTCGATCACCACCTAGTGTTAACCCCTTCCCTGCCTGTCATATTTATACAGTAATCAATGCATTTTTATAGCACGGATCGCTGTATAAATGTGAATGGTCCCAAATATGTGTCAAAAGTGTCCGATGTGTCCCCTGCAATATCGCAGTCACGATAAAAATCGCAGATCGCCGCCATTACTAGTAAAAAAATTAAAAAAAATAAAAATGTTATAAATCTATCCCCTATTTTGTAGACGCTATAACCAATCTATATACGCTTATTGCGATTTTTTTTACCAAAAATATGTACAAGAATACATATCGGCCTAAACTGAGAAAAAATTTGTTTTAAAGAAAAAAAAATTGGATATTTATTATCGCAAAAGGTAAAAATGATTGTGTTTTTTTTAAAACTTGTCACTCTTCTTTTGTTTATAGCGCAAAAAATAAAAACCGCAGAGGTGATCAAATACTACTAAAAGAAAGCTCTATTTGTGGGGAAAAAATGATAACAATTTCATTTGGGTACAGTGTTGTATGACCGCGCAATTGTCATTCAAAATGCGACAGCGCTGAAAGCTGAAAAATGGCTTGGGTAGGACGGGGGCGAAAATGCCCTGTATTGAGGTGGTTAATCATTTCAGCCCCGGAAGGATTTACCCACTTCCTGACCAGGCCATTTTTTGCGATACGGCACTGCGTCACTTTAACTGACAATTGCGCGGTCGTGTGACGTTGTACCCAAAAAAAATTGACGTCCTTTTTTTTTGCACAAATAGAGCTTTCTTTTGGTGGTATTTGATCACCTCCGCAGTTTTTACTTTTTGTGCTATAAACAAAAAAAGAGCGACAACTTTAAAGAAAAACAATATTTTTTACTTTTTGCTATTCTAAATATCCCCCAATTTTTTTTTTTAGGCCAATATGTATTCTTCTACACATTTTTGGTAAAAGAAATCGCACTAAGCGTATATTGGTTTGCGCAAAAGTTATAGCGTCTACAAAATAGGGGATAGATTTATGATATGGCATTTTTATTATTTTTATTTTTTTTTACTAGTAATGGCGGCGATCTTCGATTTTTAGCGGGACTGCCACATTGCGGCGGACATATCGGACACTTTTGACACTTTTTTGGGACCATTGACATTTATACAGCGATCAGTGCTATAAAAATGCACTGATTACTGTGTAAATGTCACTGGCAGGGCAGGGGTTAACACTAGGGGGCAATCAAGGGGTTAATGTGTTCCCTTGTGTGTGCTTCTACCTGTGGGAGGATGTGACTGACTGGAGGAGGAGACAGATCGCTGTTTCTAATTACTAGGAACAGCAGATCTGTGTCTCCTCCCGGACCACAAAAAAATGATTACACAAAAAAATGATTGATTGTGCTAACAAATGTATATTTCACCGCTACCTTTACCTTTCATGTAAAAAAAACTCTTACACATTTTTATACAGGTCTATATATCAGACCACAAAGAGGGTCGAGAAAAGGAAAGGAGGACAGAAGGAATTTAGTTAAACCGAGGGATATTTCCTCCAAATTTGGGACAGTTGGGAGCGTGTATTTGTAAATGATGTATTCATATAAGATACACAACATAACCCTTTTTTTGTCCTTTGTCCCTACCAGTTATCATTAGCCGGCAGCAACGTCGGGTCCAACTCATGAAAATAAAACAGAGAGAGGAGCGCAAGGAGAAAAAGAAGAGGAAGAAGAAGCCTCACCACCATCATCCTCATCCTCAGCACAAAACACCACACCCACCCGAGCCCGCCTTCCGGAGGAAGCCCACTCCTATCCGCCGATTTGATGGCGATGTCATTTCCCCAGTAAGTGATCTGTTATGTGCATCCTATTTAATCCCCCCCCCCCCCCCCTTGTGTTTTGTGGTTATGGGATAGAAATATAGGAACATAGGATGATGGCAAATGTTTTGCAGTTGCAGCACGTTCCCAGTGCCACCTGTCACACTCAGCAGACAGAGGTAAAATTGCCTGTGTTAACATGGAATGTGTGCAGCCCTGTCCAGCGATTTAGCTGGGTGGCCAACCATGGCTCAGCCCCCTGTTTTTAAAGCCCCCCCCCCCCTGCTGCCCATGTAAAAAAGTTCAAAACACCTTTGAGATGCTGAGAGAGGAAGCCCTTAATGGTTTTGCTATGGGGCCCGATCACACATAGTTATGGCTAATCCAGTTTGGGATGTCTGCTGTCCCCAGAAAGGAGGGTGATATTTTTTTTCGTATGGGAGTGTGTAAGAGGGCTTGCAAATGTCTGTTTAATGGCACCAAGAGCACAAGACCCTGCCTTACTTCTTCTTGCTACCAGAACAACAATCCTCCTGCATGAGATTTTACCCCTCCGCCATCTTGTGCCCATCTCCTTGCCAGAGGCCTTCTCACGACATTCCCGACCATTGACCTTTATATCCCAAGGATGGAATGTTCACACAAAATGTTAGGATTGCTACACTTTACTTATTTTACTTTATTATAGCATTACAGTCACAAGACATAGACATACTATCCCGGGTCACTTGACAGCATTTTGTCAATCACATTAAATGGATGAACCGCAGCAGTCACATGTGAAAGCAGAACACATTAGTAAGCCATCTTCCCTACTCAGTCCCTCTCCTCCCAGGATCATCAGTAATCATTCAGAGGGTCCCAGTTTGCCTTAGGTTGTCTGTATCCAGCTCACTGCTTAAGGGACATTCTTCCCAATGACCACCAATGTGAGGAGCATTCCTCCTACTGACCACTAATGTAAGGAACATTCCTCCTACTGATCACCAATGTAAGGAGCATTCTTCCCTCTGACCACCACTGTAAGGAGCATTCTTCTCACTGACCACCAATGTAAGGAGCATTCTTCCCACTGACCACCAATGTAAGAAGCATTCTTCCCACTGACCACCAATGTAAGGGGCATTCTTCCCACTGGCCAGCAATGTAAGAAGCATTCTTCCCACTGACCACCAATGTAAGGAGCATTCTTCCCACTGACCACCACTGTAAGGAGCATTCTTCACACTGATCATCAATGTAAGGGACATTCTTCCCACTGACCAGCAATGTAAGGGGCATTCTTCCCACTGGCCAGCAATGTAAGGGGCATTCTTCCCACTGACCTCCAATGTAAGGGGCATTCTTCCCACTGACCTCCAATGTAAGGGACATTGTTCCCACTGATCACCAATGAAAGGGACATTCTTCCCACTGACCTCCAATGTAAGGGGCATTCTTCCCACTGATCACCAATGTAAGGAACATTCTTCCCACTGACCACCAATACAAGGAGCATTCTTCCCACTGACCACCAATGTAAGGAGCATTCTTCCCACTGACCACCACTGTAAGGAGCATTCTTCCCACTGACCACCACTGTAAGGAGCATTCTTCACACTGACCACCACTGTAAGGAGCATTCTTCACACTGACCATCAATGTAAGGAGCATTCTTCCCACTGACCACCAATGTAAGGGGCATTCTTCCCACTGATCTCCAATGTAAGGGGCATTCTTCCCACTGACCTCCAATGTAAGGGGCATTCTTCCCACTGATCTCCAATGTAAGGGGCATTCTTCCCACTGATCTCCAATGTAAGGGGCATTCTTCCCACTGACCTCCAATGTAAGGGGCATTCTTCCCACTGACCTCCAATGTAAGGGGCATTCTTCCCACTGATCACCAATGAAAGGGGCATTCTTCCCACTGACCATCATTGTAAGGAACATTCTTCCCACTGACCATTGCACTAATGTACCATGAGCTGTTAATATAGTACCTATTAGGAGGGGTTCCCTGAGCCTGGAAAGTTGAAGTCCTTCTTTAACCACTTCCCACTTGCCATGTGCATATATGGCAGAACAGCAATGGGCTTCATCGCCATGCTGCAATATATATGCGTACAGCCAGCTTCCCAGTTATGTGCTGACGAGAAATATGGGCCAGGTCCCATCAGCTGGGATTGATTAAAAATACACCAAAACGGTGGTGGCCAACCTTTCGGACCTCACAGACCACTAAACTCACAATTTTAAATTCCGTAGACCAATAACATGAATTTTACATGCCTTATACACTCAATGCTCTGACTCTCTGACCCCCCCTCTCCCACCCCCCAAGCACTTTGCATCACACTACTGCCCTACCATGACTCATCATTGGATCTCACCTCCTTATACAGCCATGTGCTCTAGCTCCGGGCTCCCTCCCACTGTCTGTGATCAGCGCCGCCATTGGAAGTCCCCTCCTCCTTCCCCTCCCGCTCTCTGCACTACTCCCGGCGCCTCCCTCTGAGTTCACAGGAACCAGAACTACAGAGGAGGCATCTGGTATCAATCAGTCAATACTGTCAGTTAGCATTGAGAACAACACTGGAAACAACATTGGGCAGTATACATCTGCCACATCGACGATTTGCGGCAGAACCCATGGGGAACACCAAAACCACTGGTTAGTGACCGCTGCACTAAAACACGTTTTTGACGAGTGAGCCCTTAGAGATAATTCCGCCTGCCCGTGGAATAAACTACCAGCAGAGGTAGTGAGGCAGTCAACAGTAAATGGCTTCAAACATGCATGGGACAAACATAGATCTATACTCAGGCAATAAAGTTAATGCAATGAAAATAAAAAAGATGCGGCGCTAAAAATTATTATAAAACAAAAGCAAAGGGAACAAGAACTAATAACAGGTCTGATCCCCATCCAAACCAATATAAAGTGAAGTGAATATGCACACAAAAATAAATAGTGCTACGATGAAATGACAATTGAATATATAAGAATGAACACTGATATCCAAATGAATAATATACAACAATACACAAAAAAATATATATATATTGAGGAAAGAAGGAAAAAACCCCAAGATGTAAAGTCCAAAAAAAAATCAAAAGTAATCCGTGATTTGAAAAAAGAAAATGTGCCAAAAAAAGACAGATGCAGGTAAGGATGCAGGTGAAGAAGCCTTCCGAATCTTGTCACACACAGAATGGATAATCGAATGCGCTTACCAGATCCTAGTGACTGCTATTACGGCAGTCTCAAACAGCACAGGGAAATAGGTCTCCCCACAACCTTGTCAGGCAACGACAGTAAGCAGCGGATTATCCTCAAACGTGGAATACAAAAGGGGAATCCATAGCGTAATATGTCCAAACAAGGAGTTTATTAAAAAAGAAGAATTGCACTTACACAATCCAGATGAAAAGCCAGCATGTTCACATAATAAGCACAAAAACGGCGTCTCCGTCTGTCGCCTCCACTTCCTGGGTTCGTGCAAAGCCCAACCGAGAACGGACATGATGACGTCGTAGGCTCCTCCCTACGCGTTTCGTCATGATAGGACGTCGTCTGGGGATTGGCCACACTCGAGCGTCACCACGTATGAGCTTTAAATACACCATAAACGCCATCTTAACTGATGGCAAATAGGTATAACCTGGAGTACGGCCGAATTTTCTTACATAGCGGCCGTCAATGCACGTAATTAAACTGAAAAGCTTTCAAAGTGGAGGAAGGAAAGAAGTGCCATCTTGTGGTAATAAAGTATAATGATCGAATATTATCTCGGATGGTGACAAACCGGGAAGGGATTCAGCAGACGGTAGACGTTACAAAACTGTGAAAATGTGGGGACAATAAAAAATTCCGCCTCTGCCTCACATCAATCCGCGCCTCAGAATCACTCCGCTATCAGATGCAGTAGACCCAAGCAGCTGCCTTAAAATTAAAACATGTAATAAACAATAAGTCCGAAAATCATAAAAATTCGTGTCCAATCCTTGACTTTTTAAACTTATTGAGGCAGCGCTAAGTGTCCGATATTATAAAACACTGTATATAGAACCAATGTTTAAAAAGACAGGAAAGTTCATAATTAAAGATGCAGACTGTGGATGTGAAGGTAAACGTAGAAATCCTTTCACCAATAGCGATCACCGCGTGAGGGGGTCACCCCCCGTGAGATTGCACTCACCACAATGTCTATAACCACAGGCCTTTGGATAATGATCTTTAGATCTTTGCCGTCTCCTTAATTCAACCACTAAGTGGTGCAAGACCCGCTCGGTATGTATAACCTGGAAGTACTGGGAAGTTTTCAACAGAGGAAATAGTAGTGGCTGAACACTGGTATCAGATACTGAGTTGCAGAGAGTCAGGGGTGAGGGAGGACAGACATTGCTCCTTGGCCGTGAATGGGCAAAGTGAGCGATCTCTTTAAAACCATTGGATGTTCCCTCTTTTGTTCCATATTTCATTTATTAGCGGTAGAGTGGTTTTTGATGATTCTTTGTGAACATTACTGAGCTAATCTCCAAGAACTAGACCGTCTTTCAGGTGCCTGATCGCTGTCGCACAGGTCAGATACCACACTCCCCAGTCTACACAAACACAGAACTGGTTCCAGGATGGAATATGGAACAAAAGAGGGAACATCCAATGGTTTTAAAGAGATCGCTCACTTTGCCCATTCACGGCCAAGGAGCAATGTCTGTCCTCCCTCACCCCTGACTCTCTGCAACTCAGTATCTGATACCAGTGTTCAGCCACTACTATTTCCTCTGTTGAAAACTTCCCAGTACTTCCAGGTTATACATACCGAGCGGGTCTTGCACCACCTAGTGGTTGAATTAAGGAGACGGCAAAGATCTAAAGATCATTTTCCAAAGGCCTGTGGTTATAGACATTGTGGTGAGTGCAATCTCACGGGGGGTGACCCCCTCACGCGGTGATCGCTATTGGTGAAAGGATTTCTACGTTTACCTTCACATCCACAGTCTGCATCTTTAATTATGAACTTTCCTGTCTTTTTAAACATTGGTTCTATATACAGTGTTTTATAATATCGGACACTTAGCGCTGCCTCAATAAGTTTAAAAAGTCAAGGATTGGACACGAATTTTTATGATTTTCGGACTTATTGTTTATTACAGGTAGACGTTACAACCCAGTAAAATTGCACATTAAAGATTTATTGAAATATAAAAACAACTATTAAAATTGTCAGAAATATAAAATATCAATAATATAAAATAAAATAAAGGTATTAAAATAATGACAGTAAATATATAGATATAGAATCTACAATAAAACCAATTTAGAGGGCGAAAAAATATATATGACCAAAGGAGAATAAAAAGAAAAAGAAAAAGAAACCCAGCTATCAAGAGTTATTTATAAAACAATTGATGTCCCAATCAACGTTCAGCCCAAAAGGGACAAAAGATTTCATATAGAAGATCCACCTAGTTTCAAGCCTAGAGATGGACCTGACTTTATTGGTGCCTCTCTAATGTGGGTTTATCTTGTCAAAGGCCAAAAAAAGGGTACCCTTCAGTTTCTTATTATGGTACTTGGCATAATGCCTAGACAGGTTATGTTTAGTGAAACCCCGCTTAATATTAGCCACATGTTCTGATAACCGCACATGTAATTCACGCTTGGTTCGACCAATGTACTGTTTGGAACATGGGCACTGAATAAGATAGACGACATATTTTGTAGAGCATGTAATAAAGGATTGAATGTCGTATATCCTATTGGTGACCGAGGATTGGAAAGTCTCACATTTTCTACCCGTAAAGCTATTTATTTGGCAAATGCTACATTTACGGCAGGGGTAGAAGCCTTTCATAGTGTGAAAGAATGAGATAGTCTTAGGAGGCTCTATCACATTCTTAGCAACACTATGTCGTAAAGAGGGTGCACCCCTATATACCACTGATGGTCTGTCAGGGATAATTGCCCCAAGGACTTTATCATTCCTGAGTATGTTCCAATGCCTCTGAAAGATTTTCTTAACAGAAAAATGCTGGTTGGAATAACCAGTAATCATAGACCAACTGAAATTATTGTCAGGTGCAGGGCTAGGGTCCACTTCTCTATGCAGCATAAGTGCCCTATCCATATCACCAACCCGAAGGATGGTGGCATCTATTTCACTTTCAGAGTAACCTTTTTCAAGGAAACGTTGTTTGAGTACCTGAGCTTGTTGGTGGTATTCAAAGGTCTCTGTACAGTTACGCCTGATACGCTGAAATTGGCCCTGAGGGACAGCTCTTAACCAGGCCGGGTGGTGACAGCTAGAGAGTGGGATGTAAGCGTTTCTATCAGTCGCTTTAAAATGTGTGTTGGTAATAAGGCGGCCATTCCTGACCATGATGTTAAGGTCAAGGAAGTGAATTTCAGTACTACTGATTTCAAACTGAAGGGATATACCCCTATCATTCTGATTCAGCGATGTAAAGAAATTTTCAAGAGAAACCTGGTCCCCATCCCACACAAGCAGGACATCGTCTATGTACCTTTTCCATAGACGTAACTCTCTAGGGGGGTTGTTATCAATGACCTCCATCTCCCATCATGGGGAACACCAAAACCACTGGCTAGTGACCGCTGCACTAAAACATGTTTTTGACGAGTGAGCCCTTAGAGATAATTCCACCTGCCCGTGGAATAAACTACCAACAGAGGTAGTGAGGCAGTCAACAGTAAATGGCTTCAAACATGCATGGGACAAACATAGATCTATACTCAGGCAATAAAGTTAATGAAAAAAATAAAATTAAACCCAAAAAACAAAAAAACAAAAAAATGGGTAGACTCGATAGACTACTCAGACTTTTTCTGCTGTCACTTTTCTATGTTTCTAAATAATCAAATATATTTTCAGTTGATATTTATACATCTCCCTCTTCCTCTGCAGAGCTACATTCAGAGTTTCAGAGACCAGCAGTCGGGTTCCTCCCGAGGCCGGATCACTGGAGCTCACACGGTGGTGGACCTGGACTATGACTGTGGATCCCGCGTGCCGCTGACTGCGGGAGCGGCGTCGGCTGTCCGCGTATAACACAGAATGAAGAAAGCGGGGAGGAACGGTAGGAATAAAAACAAAATATTGGGGGTCAGTCCGACACTCAGGCATTGCGCTGTAAGAACTCCATCAGGGAGACCCATCACCCATCGCGACATTCCAACAACAACTGTGCCGGCACAACGAGGAGCATCAGGACCCTCCATAAACTGCGTCCACTCTGCATTGACTCCCACCTACCTCTCTACAGTCACTCATCACATAGCCATTCCTACCTACCTCCCTGCACTGCTACTTCAAGACCTCTCCCTATGTGGGCCTTCTCCAAACCCCCTCTGTCTTCGAGACGGAATCCACTGGATGACCCAGCCAGGCAGTACGCTTTTGTGCCTACAACCCCCCATCGACTTTCGTCTCCAAGCTTCTGCTTTCCTGAGCCTATTACAACGTCATCTGCTGGCCAAGTATAGTAACTCCGGGGCATGTTTTTTTTAATTTCAGTGTACAAACACAGAGACTTGTGTACATCGTGTATATTCTGCAGAAAACGATCAAAGTTATAAGGAGACTCAGAACTTGAAGGATCCAACAGGAGAGACGAAAAAAAACAAAAAACCTTCATTTCAGGAAAAAAAAGCCACAAGACTGATTTGGTCGGGTGTATTAGACTTTTCTGGAGCTTTTCAATGGGTGATTTTTAAATTATTGTTATGGGTAGGGAGGGTGGCAGAACGTGGTGTGTTTCAGGTGCGTGTTGCCGTGTGGTTGTTGATGAGGGGATATCGCCAAAAAACCTAAAAGACGCAGACACAGCTTAAGAGTCTCATGTAATTCATTCATTGTCCTCATATAGGAAGTTTACTCCTATTTTATGATATGCAGCACAAGATGGAGGTCCGTCTTTGCAATGGCTCGCGGATGGTTTGTAAATCTGGGGATAGGTGCATGTTGTGGTATATACTCACTGAACACATGGCCTTAAGTTGGCCGTACACTAGTAGAACTTTGTACGAAATATTTTGTTTTAACAATGCTTGTTCAATTCTAGTGGAGTCAAATTCATGTACGTTTTCTAAGACGGTGAGGTGAAAATTCAAACTTTTCAGTGAAGCTTTCATTCAAACTTTCAAACGACATTCGCTAAGCCGTCGACTAGTGGTGCACCGAAATGAAAATTCCTGTGCCGAAACCGAAAATTCAGAATGGGCTTGGCCGAAAACCGAAATGGACAGTTTTAAAAAAAAAAATTAATTAATGTGGCTGGTGTTTTTGCATTGAAGTCAATGGGGCGCGATTTTGAATTGAAGTCAATGGGGGGCCTTTTTAGATTAAAGTCAATGGGACGCGATTTTGCATTGAAAGTCACCAGGGGGCGTATTTGCATTGAAGTCACTAGGAGGCATTTTGGGGCTTGGCTGAAAACCAAAATGGACATTTAAAAAAAAAAAATAATAATAATAATTTAATGAATGTGGCTGGTGTTTTTTGCACTGGGTTTGGCTGAAAACCGAAATGGACAGTTTAAAAAAAACTGGTGGCTGGTGTTTTTGCATTGAAGTCAATGGGTCGCGATTTTGCATTGAAGTCACTGGGGGGGGGGGGGGGGCGTATTTGCATTGAAGCCACTAGGAGGCGTTTGTGCATTGAAGTCAAAGGGATGCGATTTTACATTGGCGTCAGTGGGAGGCAGCATGCCATTATCGGTACATTTTTTTTTCTCTAGCCGATGACCCTATTTTCGGCCGATAATTTTCGGTGGCCAATATATTTCGGTGCATCCCTACCATCGACTTTACTGAGAATTTTTGTTCCAAAATCTACTAGTGTATAGCACAGCTTTATTAATCATACTGTCTGAAGGATGAACTGGCCTTGGCGCCTATAGCAACCATTGCAGTTAAGCCTGGGAGAAAGAAATGAAAAAGCCAACGGCATGGAAGGTTGTTTTTAGACACTTTGATGAATATGGACCTGAGTATGCTGTGCAGTGACCCTTAGGTACCAATCATATATATTATATCAGCTTCTATTAGACGATGCAAATCTGAATGCTTAAATCTGAGGCTAAAGCTGGCTACACATGTTACAATGGGATTGTACAGACTTCATTCGATTTATCAACACCTATCAGCGTGAGGGCCTAGCGGACAGGATGTATATCCAATATAATTGTTTGGATAGGTCTTCCCACTGTATAGTAATAGTTGTTATTGAATTTAAAGCTGAACTCCAGGCCCCCAAACGTCCATTTAAAAATTTTCCTCAATAGCTACAAAAAATGTAAATCCACTTTATGTGCACCTAATGCTTTTGCAAACCCAGAAATGACCTTTGTAAAAGTATCAGCGAAATCATCATCATTGTGCTGTACATAGCCTGTGCAGAGCAGTGGGAGGGGCCAGCAGGCTCCACCCGCTACAGGCTGCCTGCAGAAAATTACAGGAGGGGGCGGAGACAAGACCAGTCACCTTGCACAAGGAGAGAGAGCAGCAGTGAGCGGTCTTTATTACAGGAAGGAAAAGTCTCACTCTGGATTACTGCACAGATCTGGATGAAATACACAAAGCACAGCAAGCTTCAAGGGAGAATGTACATGATAAACGGATTTAGACAATATTTACTGATCCCAGGATACAGCATGCGCTTCCCACTAGCGGGTCCGGTGCGTCCTGGTTCACCGTTACGGGTCCGAATTTTTGGCTAATTTCGGACCTGAAATGGACCAAAAGACGCACAGGACTTCTGTGCAAATTCGCACCGGAGCCGCAGCAGAGATATGTGAACCGGCTCTATAGAGAGCCGGTCAAAATCTCCTGCTATTGAGAATTCAATTCGCAATGGTGTGAAGCCAGCCTCAAGGAGATTGTTAATAAACCGTACAGCCGTATATATTATAGAACCAAGCGCAGTTCATTTAGCAAAACAGCCCCCATCTCCTATTATTTATTTCAGATATTTCTATAGTGCTGTCAGTTTATGCAATACTTTAAGTACTGTACATTCTCATAAGTCCCTGCTGTCAAGGAGTGTATAGTCTACTAGGATCAATTTAGACAGCTGCCAATTAGCCCACCAGCAAGTCTTTTGAGTGTGGGAGGAAACCCACAAAAGCACAGGGAGAGCAAGCAAACTCTGTGCAGCAAGGCAGAAGTGCTAACTCCTGAGCCAGTGTGCTCATGCTGCCCATTTTTTTTTTGCTATAGACAGCGCCATTTATTCCTATTGCAATTCCGTCATATTGTAATGTGTGTAGCCAGCTTACAGTGATATTAAAGCTTGGGTTTTTATTTTTTTAAATAACAAACATGTTATACTTATCTGCTCTGTGTAATGGTTTTGCACAGAGCAGCCCCGATCCTCTTCTTTTCAGGTCCCATGCTGGCGCTCCTGGCTCCTCCCCCTTGAGCAGTGCCCCCCAGAGAAAGCAGATTTCCCAGGGGGCACCGCTCCCGAGCTGCTGCTCTATGCATTCCTAAGACGCATAGGGGTTGATTTACTAAAGGCAAATAGGCTGCGCACTCTGCAAAGTGCAGTTGCTCCAGGGCTTAGTAAATGAGGTAAAGCTTGTTTTTGCAAAGAGTACCCAATCACATGCAAGTAAAATTAAAAAAACAGCATTTTTGCTTGCACATGATTGGATGATGGAAGTCAGAAGAGCTTCTGCTCATTTACTAAGCTCTGGAGCAACTGCACTTGCAGTGTATTTGTCTTTAGTAAATCAACCCTATAGAGCCGTGGCTTGGCCCCGCCTCCCGCCCTCTCTATATTGGTTCACTGGCTGTGATAGACATCAGTGGGAGCCAACTGGCTCCCGTTGCTGCATCAGCCAACGAGGAGAGAGAGTCCCGGGACAGCCGAGTCTCTCCTGCACATGGCTCGATCTAGAGGTGGCTCAGGTAAGTATTAGGAGGGCTGTGGTGGGAGCAGCACACCAAGGGTTTTTTTTACCTTCTTGCATAGAATGTATGAAGTTAAAAATCAATCAGCCTTTACAACCATTTCAAAGTAGATCAAAACTCGATCACTGAAATCTTATATAAGTTAATGTCATGCTAAGTAACATGTTAATGTCATTTCAAAGGCCATTTTTATTAGAATATTATCTGGTGATCCTGCCATGAAGATCTTTGTTCAGGCACTTCCTGTTCATAAGTGACAGCTGTCTGCTGATTGTGCTCCTGTGTTGTCACCCTGTCACATGTGCCGCTTGTGGAGACTACCAGCAGCTGTGCCAGCACACATTGCGTTGGCATGGTCCACTCTTATGTGAAAGCCGGTCCAGAGCAATGATGAACGTAGGAAGTGGCTGAAAGAGGCTGGAGGAGATCAGCAGGACTGAGATGCCAAAAGGGAATGAAAAAAAGAGTGAAAATACTGCAAAAAATGCACCACAGCACATGAAAAACAGACAGGTCCCCCTTGAAAAAACAATGTGATGCAAGTGTGCTGGGTGCATTTGCAAGGTGTGCTAAGGTACCATTCAAAATGAATGACACCACAATCCACTACGCGGCTGATCACGCGTTAGCACGCAGTTAAATGGAAATTTTATTATGCGTTACCCCAATGCACAGATGTGAAGCCAGCTTTAGGATTTAGATCCACTGTAATTATACTACCCAGTGAAACAAAGTATAACATTATGCAAACAAAAAGAAAAGGAAAAAAAAAAAACATGAATACCTCTGACTCTTCAAAATGTATATTTTGCACCGCATCATTTTATACGGTTCCCAAACAACTGTTACAGGGCTTTGCCCCATATACTTATAGTAGTTGACATGCGGAACCTTAATCCAGATATGCACAAATCATGGACCTGCACACTGTCCCCAACACATATAGCCTATATGACAGGTAAGAGATCAAAAGCCATGGCTTACTATATGTACAAAGACTGTTTTATACTTCTTGGAATTTCATAGGGTTTAGAATCCATCTTTATTCAATTTAGCGGTTCAAGAAGAAAATCCAGTACCACTGGCAATGAATCCTGTATTGGTGTAAAGTAAACTCAGATTGGTTGTTATAGGTTCCTGTCCTTGGTTTCTTGCACTGTTTATTGAATAAGCCCCATCTGATTCACATTTGGTGCAGCCATTTTGTATTGGGAAAGCCATGAAGAACATTGGACCTTGGAATCTGGAAATAGTGTTTGTCAGTAAAGACGTACTGGGCACTAGGGGTGTTGCTAGGTCTACAAAAGATCTGGGGCTAGAGCCCATAGCAGCATAGTAAAGAAAGTCATACGCTTGGGCGGGCATACACATGTATATACAGTAATATACGTGTGTGTGTATATATCCCCAGAGAGCCCCCACCTTACATCAGGGTCCCCAAAGAGCCCCCCCTTACATCAGGGTCCCCAGAGAGCCCCCCTTACATCAGGGACCCCAGAGAGCCCCCCTTACATCAGGGTCCCCAGAGAGCCCCCCTTACATCAGGGTCCCCAGAGAGCCTACTCCTTACATCAGAGTCCCCAGAGAGCCTCCCCCTTGCATCAGGGTCCCCAGAGAGCCCCCCACTTACATCAGGGTTCCCAGAGAGACCCCCACTTACATCAGGGTTCCCAGAGAGCCCCCCCTTACATTAGGGTCCCCAGAGAGCCTCCCCCTTAAATTAGGGTCCCCAGAGAGCCTCCCCCTTAAAATCAGGGTCACCAGAGAGCCTCCCCCTTGCATCAGGGTCCCCAGAGAGCCCCCCCCCCCTTACATCAGGGTCCCCAGAGAACCTCCCCTCCCCTTGGGGACCCCTGAAGAGACTCGGGGCTATGGGCCCCAGATTCAGGGCTATAGCCCCAAAAGCCACCCCCTAGCGATGCCACTGCTGGGCACAGTACAGGTGGTTGGTTACGGTCAACAGGACAGTTGTGTACCGTTGACTTTCATTTCAGTAAGGTCATCATAACTAAGATAAGTATTGTGGTAGCCTACAAAATGGTGGCTCTTACTATGGGTGGGCATACTTCCAAGAATAGTATGTGTTGCCTACATATGAGGTAGGAAGTCATTTTGTTGAGTTACCTAATGTCAACAAAATGGATGATAAAAACAATTAGTAGAGATAAGCCTTTCTAATTACTGGTCTTGCCCAATGAATATTTTGCATAAACAGTTTCAGTGATAATATTAGGCCTTTTTTTTAATTAATGGGCCTAAAAAACCGACAGACCTGTATTGCTCCATAGCCACCAATCCATATGTAAACCATCCATGAAAAAATAACATGCAAACTAAACGCAAAATTCATCTTAAAGTTATGATGACACAAAGTCCCCAGCTCTCCAAATGAATGCATTTCACATACTGTGAAGACAACTTCCCATTAGTCATAAGGAACCAACATTTGTGTGCCTCACAGGGTCCCTTACTCAAGGTGACACTACAAGGAAGGGACCCTGCAAGGACACAAAATGTTGGTTTCTTATGACTAATGTGATGCCATCCAGGGCCGGGACAAGGGTGGGCAGGAGGGGAGGCCGCCCAGGGCGTAGCTGTAGGAGGGGGCACCCCCATACCACGTGCAAGCTACAGATCAGTGGCTAGCAACCAGGGGCCGCAGTTTCATATCTGCGCTGATCGCTACTGCTGTCACGCCATGCTCCAACGTACCCGCTGTCCAACCGATCTGCCCACAGCTGACACAAAAATGCATGTGCATCTGCCTTCTAACCACAAGAAAGCAAGTGACTGGCCATGCAGGGGCAGTGCACACTCCATGCCAACCATGGGCAGTTGGAGCAAGGGGGCAAAAGATGGGCACAAGGTGGTACATCCATTCTATGGCATGCATTAGGAGGGGGGGCACAGATCTGCATTCTTGCCCTTGGCACCGGACAAACCTGTCCTGGTACTGGTGCCATCTTTACAATAAATACATGAATCACAATTATTTGGAGTGCTGGGGGCTTCGCGTTTTCCTATTTGGTTTTGGAATGGCTCTATCTATAGCAATCGCTTTGAGCACCTACCGGTTATTTAAAGGTCACATACTGTGATGGGTTCATCTTCTATTTGGACTATATTATGATGAACAGTTGGGTACGAATCGTTAGAGGTCTCCATTTTTTCACGAGCCTTTGCCCAACTCACAAAATGGCTGCTGTCACTTCCATCCTGCTTTGAAAGAAGGAGGCGTTGGTAGGACACGTAGGCTGTGTCGCTGTGTCTGTGGATGAGAGGCCTTTGGCTTGATTGTGAGAAGGTGATCGGTAACGTTCTGCTTGGGAAGGGGGACCTTTTCTCTTGTTTCAAATATTTTTATCTGTGCCAAACCCTGGAACCTTTGTAAATATGACCCTGTTCTTCATTGTTAAAGTAATTTATTTCAGCTCTTCTCTAATGCATCCTGTTTCTTTGTCTCTTTTTCAGTTGTGATGGTTGACAATTTATTTATTAAAAAAAAAAAATTTCCTATGTTATAAGTCAAGGTCTCCTAGGTCCCTGGACTTACTGAAGGATGGTCTATTTTTGTTGGCCAAAGCAACCAATTAAAACACCTTTATCCTTTGTCTTTGGTTACAAAACCTTTTCCATATATGAACTAACTATTCAAATTTTAATCATGGAACAAAATTACTGTTCCTACACATTCCTTAAAGTGATTGTAAGGGTAATTTTTTTTTTAAATAACAAACATGTCATACGTACCTCCACTGTGCAGAGCAGCCCCGAACCTGTTCTTCTGGGGTCCCCCTGGTGGCTCTTCCCATGGGGAAGAAGCACTTCCCCTAGGGGGTTACCTTGGGGGGCGCGCTCCTGAGTCCGGCATTTGCGTCTATAGACACAGAATGCTGAACTCGGCCCCGCCCCCCCCCCCCCCCCGGCGCCTGCGTCATTGGATTTGATTGACAGCAGCGGGAGCTAATGGCTGTGCTGCTATAAATCTATCAAATCAAGAGTCAGCGCGTCCCCGCTGACCGAATGAAGGGGTTCAGGTAGGTAAAAGGGGGGGGGGGGGGGTTAGTGACTGCCAGGTGTCTTTTCACCTTAATGCATAGGATGCATTAAGGTGAAAGAACACGTACCTTTACAACCCCTTTAAGGTCCAGTTGGTGCCTAGTTGGGTGCCAATATTTTGTTCCATGTGCAGCAGAGAGAAGAAGAAGCCAAGCTGTCCATGACAACCTTCCACAACAAGGACACCTTTGTGCTTCCCGTGACGGTGATGTGTCACTGTTCTCTGTACATAGGAGTGGGCAGGGGGAGTAGTCAGAGATGGAGATTAAGGCTTAGATGTTGACTTTTGGCAAAAAGTAAAAATTTGCAAATCAGTGCTATTTAGTCAGTATTGATTGCATGCGGGCAAGGAAGGAAACAGCAGATAGACGAGATTATGAAAGTACTGCTGTGTTTACATGCTTGGGGTATAGAAGGTTCTAATTACTACTCCAGGTTCTAAGCAACCCCAACTAACTTCTAACTTGAACTCCAGGTTTTGAACATCCTCCCAAAGCATTTTTTTTTCGTGCAGTCTTCTGACCTGTCCAGTGACATCATGGGTTCTTCTTTGGTGGTGGTGGTGGTGAACAGTTCTTCACACTCCTGAACAGTACAGCACTTACATAGTTAAAGCGGAGCTCCACCCAAAAAAGGGTTCCACTTTAAGCACTCCTCCCCCTCCTATGCCACATTTGCTATGTAATTTCTTTTGGGGGGGAGCGGGTACCTAGTTTTGACAAATACCCACTTCCACTTATGGTCGGGCCACCTAGGCGATACAATCGGAAGTTCTTCTCTCTCCCTTCCTCCCTGCAATCTTCTGGGACATGTCACAGGTCCCAGAAGATTGCCTGACTATTTAGGAAGCGCAGTGAGACTCACACATGCGCAGTGCACACCCGGTTGTGAAGCCGCAAGCTGTGACAGTCAGGTGACCACAGTTGTAATGCCGGTACCTGGGAAAGGAGACGGAGAGAATCGAATGTTCAGGCGGCCACATCGCTGGATCTGAGTGTGTGTTTATTAAAAGTCAGCAGCTACAGTTTCTGTAGCTGCTGACTTTTAATAAACACATAAATGACTGGAACTCCTCTTTAAGTGTAAGCATCATTCTCTCTGGTAGTACTGTGAGCCCAGGCCAGCATGATGATGCACACTCAGGGGGGTGTGCCCATGACAGCCTGGGCTCACATGAAACAGGTTGGATAATACTGGGCATCATTCAACCTGGATACGAAGTGGTCCTGGATCGCAAAGTAGTAAGTCTGAGGGGAACATCAGAGAAGCCGCAGTGGCCAATCGTTTTTGTAACTGAAGTATAAAGATGGAGTTGGGCTTTTAACGAGTAACTCCACTTTTGTTGAAATAAAAATATTCCTCTCTGGGTGATCTATGTACACTGCAAGGATTTTAACAAACTTTATTGGAGAGTCCTACCTTTTATTATTCTGGATAAATAGCGGTCTGTCTGTGTCCATGTGTTGAGTGAGTCTGTATGGGAGTGGTTTTGTAATTATTAATCAGCTGCTGTACCTGCGGGGCTCAAATGAGGAAAATTGCAAGGTCTGCATCCCTTTGGACGTGATTTGCTTTGGGAATATCTCACCAAAAATGACATTTTTATTGCAGGGGATACACAAAATTAATTTTGTATCTTAGGGTATCTGTGTACAGAATGCCTCTAGGTTGCCATATTACATTGCATTTTACAGAGAAATACAGCGCTAAAGTTTGAAAAGGAAAGGTAATTTTTAATAACATTCCATTACAATATGATTCGCAATTGTCGCAATTGTATAAATTTTTTTTTTTTTTGCAAAATTTTCTGCCCACGAAAATGGAATTACCCTTTAAATGATATTAAAACTTACATTTAATTTAAATTAATATAATAAATATGTCATACTTACCTGCTCTGTGCAATGTTATTACACAGAGCAGTCCCCGATCCTGTCCTTCTTGGGTTCCCTCGCCAGCACTTTCTATGGGGGCACTCGTGCAGGCTTGCCCCAGAGCCACTCTGTCTAGGTCTATAGACACAGAGAGAGCGGCTCGGCCCTGCCCCTCTCCCTTGTCACAGGATTTGATTGACAGCAGCAGGAACCAATGGCCCCCCAATGCTATCAATCTGCCCAGTGAGGAGGGAGAGAGCCGCTGCTCTTGTGCACAATGCTGGATCAAGATTGGGCTTAGGTAAGTATAAGGGGGGGCTGGGGGGGGGGGGGGGGGGTCCTGCAGCACAGAAGGCTTTAAAACCACTTTAAATTCTTCCTTTTGTTCTCTCAGAGCAGTATGGAGAATTAAAGGGACTATCCTACTGGTTGCTTTGGACAAATGCATTTCTTCTTACAGGTGCTTTGATAAATGAGTCCAGCCATGAAGGTACTTTAATATTGTTTGGGTACCTAAAATCTCTGAATTGAAGAATCTCTTTCTTCTGTTTTAACTAGCTGCATACTTGTTCAATGACTCAAAATGCGTCAAGGCCAGCAATGGGAGCTACCGTCTTTCTCGTGGTACAGACTCCATTTAGGGTGGCTACACAAGAGCCAGATATAGATCCAAAATGTTTTAATCCCCTTCTCATACCATTGTTTTCACTGTTTGCCAATAGTAACGTTCAGTCTGGGTGTTGTCTGTACCTGTTCAATGAGGCCATCACTTTATTAGCAGGTTATTGAATCATGCGCTGGAAGCTTGTTGTATGCAGAGTATACCTTTACTTTCATGGAGGATATCAAAGCTTGTCTTTATCACAGAACAGGAACAAGGAGCATACAACTACACACACTTAGGAACGAAGGTACTTCCTCTAAATACATTACCATAGAATACACATTATAACACTGCAGTGCCAGCTACTGGTATAGATGGGTATAATGCATAAAGTATTGTTCACAGTACAAAAGCAACTTTACATTACTTGCTGTTGTTCTTTTAACACACTTTAGTCAAGAAGGGTGAGGCAACCTGATCTGCTTATGGCTATATTACAGGGAAAGGTGAGGACAGGAGCAAGCTGCTATTACTGATTTGTTTTTTAAAGGTGCAGGGCAGAAGTTCAGGCTTTTAAGGCTCGATTCACACTAATGTGTTTTTTGATGCATTTTGCAGAAATGCAGGGAAATTTTTCAACATGGGTTCCTATGGAACATGTTCACCTCAATGCATTTTTGTGCCTCTGCATTTTTGGAAAGGGTCGGGGACTTTTTTTCCCGCAAAATACAGCGTTTTGCATGTAATAGAATTCAATGGACCCACATCCAAAATGCAAGTACCACGTTTTTACCACGATTGTGCCGCGATTCGCGTTTTTTAATTTCTTTTTTTTTACACTGTATATAGCTGGTTGCTAAGGAGGGGGCCAGGAAGCCAGCTGCCGCGTCCTTGACAACCGATGAGTCATCAGCTGTCAGCTGGCTTCCCGCTCAATGCTAAAAAAAAAAATCCCGTGGCTTATCGGAATCTGGAAGCCCCCTATAACAAGGGGTCCCCCAGATCCCGCCCCCACTATGTGAATGAGTATGAGGTACATTGTACCCCTGCCCATTCACTAAAAAAAGTAGTGTAGTGTTAAAAAATACAGTAGACAGTTTTTGACAAGTCTTTTATTAAAAATCTTCTTCTCCACTTCTTCCTCCGGTCTTCCTCCATCTTCATCCTCTGGTCTTCTCCTTCTCCCCCTGCTTTTTCTTCCACTCTTTCTTCTGTCTTCTTTGTCCGGTGTTCTTCTTCCTCTGCCGCCGCTCCTGCCGACGACCTTCCTCCGATGCTATGTCCCGCTGATCTGTCGGCGCCGATGTCCTGCACTTCTTAAATAACAATGGGGCGTGGCAATTTAGATTACGACATCCGCAGGCCACGCCCCCTTCTGACGTCACCGCCCGGGTCATGATGGGTCAGTGATGTCACAAGGGGGTGTGGCCTCTGCATGACGTAATCCGATTGCACACACCCCCAACGTTATTTAGGAAGTGCAGGACATCGGCGCCGACAGATTAGCGGGACGCAGCATCCTAGGCGGGATCGGCAGCTGAGAAAGAAGAACACCAGACAAAGAAGACAGAAGAAAGAGCGGAAGAAGAAGCAGGGGGAGAAGGAGAAGACCGGAGGATGAAGATGGAGGAAGACCGGAGGAAGAAGCGGAGAAGATGAAGATTTTTAAAAAAGAATTGTCAAAAACTGTCTACTGTATTTTTTAACACTACACTACTTTTTTTTAGTGAATGGGTAGGGATACAATGTTCCCCATACTCATTCACATTGGGTGGGGCGGGATCTTAGGGCCCCCTTGTTAAAGGGGGCTTCCAGATTCTGATAAGCCCCCCGCCCGCAAACCCTGACAACCACCGGGCAAGGGTTATCGGCAAGAGGCCCTTGTCCTCATCAACATGGGGGCAAGGTGCTTTGGGGTGGGAGGGCGCAGAGCCCCCCCTGCCCCAAAGCACCCACCCCCCTATGTTGAGGGCATGTGTTCTGGTATGGTTCAGGAGGGGGGGCGCTCGCTCGTCCCCTCCCTTTCCTGACCTGCCGATCTGCATGCTCGGATAAGGGTCTGGTATGGATTTTAGGGGGACCCCATGCCATTTTTTTTCAATTTTGGCATGGGGGGTCCCCTTCTAATCCATACTAGACCCAAGGGCCTGGTATGGACCTGGGAGGAGACCCCACGCTGTTTTTTTTCTCGATATTTTTTTACCCGGCAATTCTTTTTTTTTTACATTCAGCGGGAAGCCTGCTGACAACTGATGACTCACCGGTTGTTAAGGTTGTTGTGGCCGGCTTTCCATCCCCCTCCTTAGCAACCAGCTATATACAGTGTAAAAAAAACACGCAAATCGCGGCAAAAGCGCAGTAAAAACGTTTGTCCAAAAACACGGTAAGCACCGCAAAAAGCACTGCAGAAACGCTCAAAAGCAACATGCATAGATGTGAGGATTATGATGACAACTAAATTTGAAGTGTGATTTAAAGCTTCACCAGAAATGTGTTAACGCTTGACACTAGGATTTTCATTACAGTCAATAGTACCCTTTCAAGCCTGAGCGCATTGTTGCTTGACACTGATCACTGATGTTTTGGCTCCAGTTGATTTCACTGAGAGCATCTGAAAAACTCCCATAATAACCTGCATTTTCTTGCCTTACAACTAGCTTTCCATTGGCTAAAAATATTTTGAAAAGTCTAAAAGGTGTGCAAAAATGACTGCTTAAAGCAGTAGTAAAGCCCACTTTGTTGATTTTACCTACAGGTAAGCCTATACCAAGGCTTACCTGTAGGTAAAATCAATATCTCCTAAACATGCACCGTGATGATGCATACAGTGCCTTGCAAAAGTATTCACCCCACCCTTGGGATTTTTCGTTGTCTCACAACCTGGAATTAACATGGATTGTTTGAGGATTTGCATCATTTAATTTACAGAACATGCCCACAACTTTGAAGATTTTTTTTTTACATTGTGAAGCAAATAACAAATAGGACAATATAACAGAAAAAGTCAATGTGCATAACTATTCACCCCCCTAAAGTCAATACTTTGTAGAGACACCTTTTGCGGCTATCACAGCCCAAGTCGCTTTGGATAAGTCTCTATGAGCTTGCCACATCCTACCACTTGGATTTTTGCCCATTCCTCCTAGCAAAACTGCTCCAGCTCCTTCAAGTTGGATGGTTTGCGCTTGTGATCAGTAATCTTTAAGTCTGACCACAGATTTTCTATTGGATTGAGGTCTGGGCTTTGACTAGGCCATTCCAACACATTTACATGTTTCCCGTTAAACCACTCAAGTGTTGCTTTAGCAGTGTGTTTGGGGTCATTGTCCTGCTGGAAGGTGAACCTTCGTCCTAGCCTCAAATCACACACAGAGTGGTACAGGTTTTGCTCAAGAATATCCCTGTATTTAGCACTATCCATCTTTCCCTCAACTCCGACCAGTTTCCCAGTCACGACTGCTGTAAAACATCCCCACAGCATGATGCTGCCACCACCATGTTTCACTGTAGGGATGGTGTTCTTTGGGTGATGTGATGTGTTGGGTTTGCGCCAGACATAGTGTTTTCTTTGATGGCCAAAAAGTTCAATTTTAGTCTCATCAGACCAGAGCACCTTCCTCCATACATTTTGGGAGTCTCCCACATTCCTTTTCGCAAACTCAAAACGTGCCATTTTGTTTTTTGCTGAAAGTAATGGCTTTCTTCTGGCCACTCTGCCATAAAGCCCAACTCTATGGAGCGTACGGCTTATTGTGGTCCTATGTACAGATACTCCAGTCTCTGCTGTGGAACTCTGCAGCTCCTCCAGGGTTACCTTAGGTCTCTGTGCTGCCTCTCTGATTAATGCCCTCCTTGCCCGGTCCGTGAGTTTTGGTGTGCGGCCGTCTCTTGGCAGGTTTGCTGTTGTACCATGTTCTTTCCATTTGGTTATGATAGATTTGATGGTGCTCCTAGGGATCATCAAAGATTTGGATATTTTTTTATAACCTAACCCTGACTTGTACTTCTCAACAACATTGTCCCTTACTTCTTTGGAGAGTTCCTTGGTCTTCATGGCAGTGTTTGGTTAGTGGTGCCTCTTGCTTAGGTGTTGCAGCCTCTGGGGCCTTTCAAAAAGGTGTGTATATGTAATGACAGATCATGTGACACTTAGATTGCACACAGGTGGACATCATTTCACTAATTATGTGACTTCTGAAGGTAATTGGTTGCACCAGAGCTTTTTATGGGCTTCATAACAAAGGGGGTGAAACATACGCACATGCCAATTATCAGTTTTTTATTTCTGAAAAATAGTTTTATGTATACTTTTTTTCTAATTTTAAGTCTGATCAGGAAGAAAGATATTACAAATGGAAACATCTGGAAACATGGATTACAACAAGAAAAGTAAGTGACTGTAGATTTAATGGAAAGCTTTGATATTTTCGCAAAAAAAAGTACATGAATGCTATATTGGCGCATAGGGGAGCTGGAAAAAAAAAGTGTACAAAGGTGAACTTACCCTTTACCTTAGGTGAAGATGGGACCTAAGCAGAGAGGAGCTGTGATTTCAGGGTCTCAGTTGTGAACTCTGGATATGAATTTCTACACAATGGGGGAGATTTACTAAAACTGATGCACACAAAATGTAGTGCAGCTGTGCATAGTAACCCATCAGCTTCTAACTTCAGCTTGTTCAATTACGGTAAGCTTTGACAATACCTAGAAGCTGGTTTCTATGAAGAGCTGCACCAGATTCTGTGTGTACCACTTTTAGTAAATCCCCCCAAATGTCTGCATCTACAGTATTGTTTTAAAGCTCATTTCCAGCTTGTTATGAACATGCATATGTACATAGTCTGGGCACAGGTTAATTTTAACCTCTTCAAGTTGAAAAAACTCACTGAGGGGTAAAGATCACTTCTAAGAGTCGAAAAGGCTCATTATCACCCCGAGAATAGCCCTAAGCAGCCCAATCCTCTTGGGAGTGTGAGATCAGACCAGGTGTATGATCAAATAGTTAACAGACATTCATGGTACTAAAACCAATTTCTATCAATTTTGTATTTGGGATTGGGAGAATAATTCTAATTATTATACAGTACTGCACTCAATAACATTTTGATTGTTGAGAAAGTGAAAAAACAAGCAAACACGGAGGCCAGAGTGAGAGGTTTATTAGCATAGGCAGAAGAGACATGAATATAGGCAGACAATGTGAGATGAATAATGGGGTATGGTCACTGGGAGGATGCACATCTCGTCCGTTTAGCAGTACACTGAATCACATCAAACATTCCTGATATTCGCAAACATACCCACGTCTCTGAAACCAGCTCTTTTTCCATATCAAAATACCATTCTGCACTTTCCAGTACGAAACCTAACTAAATAAATACTCAAATTCCAGCTCATTCATACACTTCCACTTTCCAATGCGTAGTTTATCCCTGGACATTATCTAAGCAGCAACCACTAAAAGAGGGGGTCGCTAAACTGGATGGAAGTATGACATAAAAAAGGTGGTTGGATGGATGAGACTGTGGCTGTAAAATTTTGGTAAGTTAAATGTCTAATTTGTCTTTTTTTTTGGATACCTTGGGGAACAAAATTGCTACATTCCAAAAAGTGAAAAGTTATGGCGGTTCCCAACCTTTGCTGGAGTGCGGTACAAAACAGGCCCCACCCACTTCAAGACACGTCTAAACTACATTCCAATGTGGAATGTATTTGCTTAATGCCTTAGGGCCCAACCCGTGGGTAGAATCCTGAAACAGGAGCTCAAAAAATAATATATTTCTTTTCAGTGAATAGTTAATGCCCTGTACACACGGTCTGACTTTGTTCGGACATTCCGACAACAAAATCCTAGGATTTTTTCTGACGGATGTTGGCTCAAACTTGTCTTGCATACACACGGTCACACAAAGCTGTCGGAAAATCCGATCATTCTGAACGCGGTGACGTAAAACACGTACGTCGGGACTATAAACGGGGCAGTGGCCAATAGCTTTCATCTCTTTATTTATTCTGAGCATGCGTGGCACTTTGTCCGTCAGATTTGTGTACACACGATCGGAATTTCCGACAACAGATTTTGTTGTCGGAAAATTTTATATCCTGCTCTCCAACTTTGTGTGTCGGAAAATGGAGCCTACACACGGTCGGAATTTCCGACAACAAGGTCCTATCACACATTTTCCGTCGGAAAATCCGACCCTGTGTACGGGGCATTAGAAATGATGTTCCTTCAATGAGTTTCTCTTGAGAAACACATTTACTGGGGTCAAGAAACAATGAAAATTTCCCAGTTAGGATCTCAAAAATAGAGTATTGAAACTGGGAGCCACAAGCTAAAGGCTTTGCACTACCTGATTAACAGAACCACTTAATAATACTAGAACTGGATAACCCAATGTCCTCCAGATATTGAAGAGTGTCAGCCTCCCAATTCAGCTGCTGTACAATATGGACTTCATTGGGGCCTATCATCTCCCTCCATTCCTGACTTCAAACAATATAGTCACTTGCACTATAATGCAATTGAAATATTATCTCCTGCTGCAAACATGATTACTTTGATAGCTTGATCAGCTATCCAAGTCCAAACAACTTTATGATCCACACATCCTGTATTGATGTAAAGTTAACTCTGGTTGTTACAGGTTCCCATCCTTGGTTTCTTGCACCATTTTTAAAAAATATTTGATTCACATTTTATGTAGCTATTTTGTAATGGGAAAGCCATGAGGAACATTGGACCTTGACATTTAGAAATCGTGTTTAACAGCAAAGACCTACTGGTGGTTGGTTACGGTCAGCAGGACAGTTGAGTACAATTGACTTATATTGCAGTAAGGTCATCAGTACGAAGATAAGTTATGTGGTAGCCTACAAAATGACAGCTCTTACTATGGGTGGGCATACTTTCAAGAATGGTATGGATTGCCTACATATGAGGTTGGAAGCTATTTTGTTGAGTTGACTAATAGCAACAAAATGGATAATAATAAAAACCATTAGTAGAGATAAGCCTTCCTAATTACTGGTCTCGCCCAATGAATACCTTGCATAAAACAGTTTCAGTGATAATATTAGTCTTTTCTTAATGAGTCTAAAAAAGGCCTGTATTACTCCACAGCCACCAATGCATATGTAAACCATCCATGAAAAAATACCACGCTGTCATGAGCCTGTAACGCTCCTGATCCTTGATAACTGCTGGTCTCATCCCAGCATCCTGGTTTTGGCTGTGATACATTCTCCCTGTCTGTTTGTCCTCCTGCAAGGTGATTAATGTGGCCAGTCTCTGGGTGGAGACCAAACCTGATTTATGCCAGCCAAGCCTGCAGTCTCATGCATGTGATAGCATGTGTAATACGTGCTCAAACTCTCTGTCTGTCAGTCTGTCCTGCTCTACTGTTTGGATCCCCTGTTTATGACCTCGGATTGGATATCATCAACTACCCTCTGAAGTCTGCCTGCCTTTTGACTACGGATTGGACCCTGACTACTCTAAGCCTTGCCTGCATTGTACCTGGACTGTTATTGAACCACTCAGCCTCTCTGCCAATTGCAAGTATCTGTTTGCTTTGCTCAGTTTGCGCCTGCCTCCGCGCAGTGGCCAGGCACCATAGCATTGTGTCTGCTTGCCATATGGGAAAGGGGGCTGCTACAGGCAAAGAACACAAAAGCTAGCTATAGTGTCTGACCATCTGCGTTAGGGGTAAGCATGACAAATGCAACCACATAATACCTATTGAAGTCATGATGGCACGACAAAATGGCCATCATGACTCGCATAAGTCATAAGGAACTAACTATTTTGGTGCCCTACAGGGTTCCTTCCTCAAGGTGACACTTTTGAGATCCTAACTGGGAAACTGGGTAACCCAATGTCCTCCCAATCCAGCTGATGTACAACATGGGAACATTGGGGTCTATCATCTCCCTCCATTTCTTGACTTTAAACACTATAGTTACATGTACTATAATGCAATTGAAATATTATCTGCTTCTGCAAACATGATTACTTTGATATCTTGATTAGCCATCCAAGTCCAAACCACTTTATGATCCACACATTTATATATCCCCAGTTTACAATAGGCATTTTGACCCAAGCCTAAGGCAGCCTGAAATATTAATAAGTAATCTTGGTGGTAGGTAAGCACCAGCTGTGAGGGGGATCCAGACTTTTTACATTTAAAGTCCACTTAAGGCCTTTATGAATAGGAGCATAAAGTGGCCTGAGGTACTTTGACTATTGCTATGAATTCTAAGGATGATGTTATTGCCCTGCATTAGCAGGAGATTACAGAAGCAATTACCCCAAAAGCATTATCCCAGGACCACCAATTTATAAGGAACTTGAAATGACCTGCAGGGAGATGGAGCTTGGATTGGCTGTAAAGGAAGTCATATCTCAGGCCCCTGGGGCTCTATGAATTTAGGAGACCCACTGATTTGGAGAGGTGGACATCAACTTCCATGCGATCAATGTGATCCTAAATATGCTTGGTCAGATCAGAAACTATATACAACAATATGTCTAACCCAGTGTTTCTGAACCTTTTTTTCAGTCTCGAGGCACCTCATTCTAAAATGTAAAAAACTATTCTAATGGTTTTACATAATGCAGCAACATCCACACATGTAGAACACCGAACTTTAGAGGTGATTAATTCTTCCAGAGCAAATACACCTTTGAACACTGATTCTGACTAGTATTTCAATGTTTCTCTTCTTCCTCAGCTTCTCTCCATCACTCAACTAATGTGACCCCAGGGCTGATGGACTGGGGCAGGGGAGGAGCAAACAAGGATGCTATGCAGGCACCCAATGTCCTCCTCATCAACTGGTGACGTCATTGGTTGTTAGAGCGCCAGCATCTAGAAGGTGGTAATGGTGTACAATGAAAAGCTGTAGCTTTTTGTAGTTTTGATCCACCGCTGACTTGTGTACAATTTTTGGGCAATTTTTAGGCATTTTGCCAAGGTGCCCCTGAAGAAACCTGAAGGCACTGAGCACCCTGGTTGAAAAAGGCTGGTCTAACCCCAATCCATCCAGCCCTAGTCCTGATCCTAAACCTATGCTACCATTTTTACCCAAATGGCTAAAACATTCAGGCACATTCTCACAATAAGGAACTCTCAGAGATAATTAAACACATGCACTACTAACACACTCAAGCTTTCATTCCGGGCAAATCATGCAATGTTGTAGTTGAAACCTTCCAGCTGTTCTTTGAGACCTGTCTTGGGGTCACCAAGCGTTCTGCCATTTTAAAATTCCTTCTATTTCCAGATAAAATGGACTTTGAGCTTGGGGCCTTTAGATGGCACGTTGGCCTAGTCTACAAGTGGTCAGAAGGTATGATAATAGACATGAACTCCTGTTTTTTTTTTTAATAAACCTGGAAAACATTGCATTCTCTACCTTTCTCCTCCCTTTAGCGCATTTCCTCTTTTATGTTTCCACACCCCTAAAGACGTGCTGTATAGAAATTATGAATTTAAGGCTGCTGATGCTCAACATGGAGTGAACTTTCTCTTTAGAAATCTGATTTAGAGGATTTAAATCTAATGTATTGTATGGAGTGGAGGCTTATGGTTGGGTCCCAAAGTTCCATTCTGGCACTGCCCACCCTAATACTTCTGCTCTTCTAGTACTTGTCAGTCTCACTCAATTCATTCTCAATCACATTCCAACAATTCCTCTTTGTCACTTGCCACTCCACTGGGCTGGGCGCTTTTCTGGCTATACCTCTCCAATCCTGTGCTATGTTCAGAGTCTGGTAGGCAGGAGGGCAGAATGATAATAAATAAATAATAGGAGCGGAGGGTAGAAGGGTTTATAACCCGTGTCTAATGGCTTATAAAAAGCTTTGCTTAAACCAAACCCTCATCCTGGTCTCTGGGATGAGCGCAGCTCAACCTTAAGCGAGACTGGGGACAAATGAAGACAAATGAAAGGTCAGGGGTGGCATCTACACAGGAAGAAAAGGCATTGCTGGCTCCTGCAGGCTGTGGCTGATGCAAGCAGCTCTTCCTATTCTGTGGAAAAAAAAAACAAATATACTGTTAGGTTGTAATTATGATGTATTATGCTTTTGCTAGGATTCTTGAAGACCAGCCTAGACACAGTTGAGCTTATAAAAGAACCAATGGAAACGATGGTGGTTTAAATTATTTTATATTATAAATATTTTTTTAAAAGGCTAGACCTGCCTTTCTGAGCAATAATTATAATGTAACATGAAGAATGGTCAGGGTCTCTCTGCACCATAATAACTAAAATAAAATAGATGTAACCACTGTACATTCCTTTTACAGTATAACGATATACAGACTTACTTACCAAAATTGTATTAGCTCCTTAATGGCAGTTGTGCAGGCATACACTATATTGTCAAAAGTATTAGGACGCCTGCCTTTACACGCACATGAACTTTAATGGCATCCCAGTCTTAGTCCATAGGAGCTCAATACTGAGTTGGCCCACCCTTTGCAGCTAAGAGCTTCAACTCTTCTGGGAAGGCTGTCCACAAGGTTTAGGAGTGTGTCTATGGGAATGTTTGACCATTCTTCCAGAAGTGCATTTGTGAGGTCAGGCACTGATGTTGGACGAGAAGGCCTGGCTCGCAGTCTCTGCTCTAATTTATCCCAAAGGTGTTCTATTGTGTTGCGGTCAGGACTCCAGTCAAGTTCCTCCACCCCAAACTCGCTCATCCATGTCTTTATGGACCTTGCTTTTTGCACTGGTACGCAGTCATGTTGGAACAGGAAGGGGCCATGCCCAAACTGTTCCCACAAAGTTGTCCAAAATGTCTTGGTATGCTGACGCCTTAAGAGTTCCCTTCAATGGAACTAAGGGGCCAAGCCATACCCCTGAAAAACAACCCCACACCATAATCCCCCCTGCACCAAATGATTTGGATTAGTGCACAAAGCAAGGTCCATAAAGACATGGATGAGCGAGTTTGGGGTGGAGGAACTTGACTGGCCTGCACAGAGACTTCAGGGGACTGTTTAGACCCATGATATCTCACCAAAGACTTCCCCAACAGCGTTTTGAAAAAATGTAAAAAATAATTTTAAGAAATTATAAAACAAATAATAAAAAAACTGTAATGCCCCGTACACACGGTCGGATTTTCAATGGAAAATGTCCGATCGGAGCGTGTTGTCGGAAATTCCGACCGTGTGTGGGCTCCATCGGACATTTTCCATCGGATTTTCCGACACACAAAGTTGGAGAGCAGGAGATAAAATTTTCCGACAACAAAATCCGTTGTCGGAAATTCCGATCGTGTGTACACAAATCCGACGGACAAAGTGCCACGCATGCTCAGAATAAATAAAGAGATGAAAGCTATTGGCCACTGCCCCGTTTATAGTCCCGACGTACGTGCTTTACGTCACCGCGTTCAGAATGATCGGATTTTCCGACAACTTTGTGTGACCGTGTGTATGCAAGACAAGTTTGAGCCAACATCCGTTGGAAAAAATCCTAGGATTTTGTTGTCGGAATGTCCGATCAATGTCCGACCGTGTGTACGCCCTATACGAAATCAGACTAAAATGTCTAATCAAACCAAAAATAGACACCCAATATGTAGCATAGTTTAGCCACCCACTGTTTTCAGGTCACATTCTCCCTGGTAGGGGCCCCAGAGCATTGTTTTGCCCAGGGGCTTATGATGCTATTAAGATGGCACTGGTTTTACCACCCACTTGGTAAAACCCTGCTCAGGGCTCTACCCATCTGGCAGCCGTGTCAAAAATGAAACAGCATGTTGCATTTGGCAGGTGGTAGTGTTGTCGAACATTCAAGTGAATGGGGCTGTGCTACAACCGCAGATCACTCTTGTATGCGGCTGCTGTACCACCGTAATGTCCTCTAAGTAGGTATGAATTGGGGAACTAATCAAAGTCAGCGCAAGCTTCTAATACAGAATATGAGAAGCTCACAGTGCGCAGTGAAATCACACTAAGCCATTTCAGTCCATGATAGGAGCCTGCACAACTGTGCTGAAGGTCCAAACCAATGGGGGCCACACTGAAGGGGTACAAAGGGCTGCATAGACCCAGAGAACATCAGTATGACAAGCTTGTTCTAGTCAGTTAAAAAACTGGACAATAACTGCGTTCTGATTTCAAGGAAATTAGAAAATCGGCAGTTGGTTATATTCAGTAATTTTAACAACTCTTGCTCTATATTTACAACTGAGTTATTGTTTATATTAGCTCAACAGATCCTTTCTTTTACTCACCCATACTGCACTGGAATAAGAAAACAGAAAAGTAAAATCGGCTATCTGCTATGAGCAACACAGATTGTGTAAGACAACAATTCCCTTGGACATATTGATAACCGAGGTTCACCAAGTTCTCTCCATTACCTAGGACAGTGAGCCTGGCTTCTGAGCGTGCCTTGCCGGCGGTAAATCTGACGGTTCCTGACAATCCAGGATACGTGTCCCTCAGGGTGAGCTTGTGCCGGTTTCCTCTGCTTTCGATGATGATATCTCCACCGTTGTGCATTAGCACCCCATTCAGACTCCACTGTGGAGGACGGGGGAGAGAAATGGACACCTCACACTCAAAACAAGCGTCACTGGGAGCCGTCACCTTGACATCTCTCAGATTACGAATCAGCTGGATGGCCAGACCTGAAATATTTCAAAATTATTACAAATTAATGTATTATTATAGCAGAAAATTTGGGGCTCAAAGGTTATGTTCACTTTTTCAGCCAAATTGAGATAATCACTGTGACCTGTAAGAACTTTTTTAAAGCGCCAATCTAAGTGCCAGGAGATGCTGCTCAAGCTATCCACAACTGAAGGGGGTTCTGGCAACTGAAATGCTCATCCCAGCAGCTTAAGAAGTTATATAATATAGAGGCGCTGCACACTGACAGCTCAATGCAAATCAAATAGCAAAAAAGAGTCCCTGACATGTTTCGCCCTGCCCCCAGGACTTAGTCATAGCATACCCTATGACTAAGCCACGGGGTGGGGCAAAATGCATCGGGGGCATAGTCTTAGGAGAAGCTGAGGCCAAGGCTGCTTTTTGCGATTTGATTTACATTGAGCTGTCAATGTGCCGCGCCTCTCTATTGTATAACGAATTGGGCTGTTGCCTAATTTATATTTGATACATGTTTCCATTAACATAGCATAACTAAAACAAAATATTTAAAAATCACTGGTTAACTTTTTAAGATCTTTTTAGTTGCTTTAACCACTTAAGGACCAGAAGGATTTCCCCCCATTTTTTTCGATACGGCACTGCGTCGCTTTAAAGGGGTTGTAAAGGTAAAAGTTGAAAAAACATCCGACAATACCGCCCCCCCCAGCCCCCCCGTTTTACTTACCTGACCTCTCGAAAGTCCCGTGCTCGCCCCGACAGCCTCTTCGATGCTCAGCCTGGCCGTTGATTGGTTACAGTGGATGGATTAAAAGGAGCACATCCAATGACGTGACGCGCTAAGGGGCGGGGCCGAGTGATAGAGTGAGCGGCTTTGGCCACTGGCTGTATCACCGTAGCGCACCCGCAAGCACTCAACACCATGCGAGGGAGCTTGCATGAAGGTGTTGAGTCCTTGCGGGGGGGAGCCGAGACAGCCGCCGAGGGACCCCAGAAGACCAGGTTCAGGGCCACTGTGCAAAACGAGCTGCACAATGGAGGTAAGTATAACAGGTTTGTTATTTAAAAAAAAAAAAAATTATCTTTAGTGATCCTTTAACTGACAAGTGCGCGGTCGTGCGACGTTGTACCGAAACAAAATTTATGTCCTTTTTTTCCCCACAAATAGAGCTTTCTTTTGGTGGTATTTGATCACCTCTGCCATTTTTTTTTGCGCTATAAACAGAAAAAGAGCGACAATTTTGAAAAAAAAACAATATTTTTTACTTTTTGCTATAATAAATACCACATTTTTTTTTTCAAAAAAACGAATTTCTTCATCAGTTTAGTCCGTTATGTATTCTTCTACATATTTTTGGTAAAAAAAATCGTAATAAGTGTACATTGATTGGTTTGCGCAAACGTTATAGCGTCTACAAAATAGGGAATAGATTTATGGCATTTTTATTATTTATTTCTTTTCTACTAGTAGTAATGAAGGTGATCTGCGATTTTTAGCGGGGCTGCGACATTGTGGCAGACAGATCGGACACTTTTTTTGGGACCATTGACATTTATACAGCGATCAGAGCTAAAAATAGCCACTGATTACTGTATAAATGTCACTGGCAGGGAAGGGGTTAACACTAGGGGGCGATCAAGGGGTTAAACTAGGGAGGTGTTTCTAACTGTGGGGGGAGGGGACTGACTAGAGGAGGAGAGAGATCGCTGTTCCAGATCACTAGGAACAGACGATCTCTCTCTACTTCCCTGTCAGAACGGGGATCTGTTTGTTTGCAGTGACGGCCACGTGCACCGTCACCATGTCCCCTATCACTCTTAAGCAGCCATCGTGCATCTACGGCGATTTGTGCAGCCGTTCCAACCTGCCGCAGTATAATAACAGCGGCTGGTCGGCAAGTGGTTAAAATACTTATGTAGCACCCTCTACCTTAGGTAGGTAGGTGCTAAGTGTAAGGTTTTTGTGTAAGCTGCCAGCACAGGTAAATTTAAGCAGGTCTATGCTGTGAGCTAGGCTTGTTTTTGATCTGGGGGCAGGGGAGTGGTTTAGTGTAGCAGTAGGTGACTGACATGCACTTCGGCTCTTGGGCGCCTCCTCTGTTTCCAGGGAGGATGTTCTGGAAAAGGGGCAGGGCAGAGAGCTGGAGTGACATGGGGTACATGTGAGGAGCCCTGATCAATCCCCAACTAGGATTGGCAGGGGGCAGGCCTCCTATATATACCCATGGTCAGCCTGCTGCGGGAGGAGTTGTCAGCTGGGTGAACTGGATGATGGAGTGTTAGACTGTCCTGTCTGAGGGAACCCCCTTTCTGGGGGGGGGTGTACCTCAGACGGGGAGCTAGGAGGGAGCCTCTCATTACACGGTCATGGAGAGGTGTCCTGGAACAGGAGCTGGAAGGACAGTTGGTACGCACGTCTGGAGTAAAGTCATTCAGGAAGGATCCAGGGCAGGTGTCAGTGAGTGGAAAGCACAATGGAAAGCTCTGGAAGAGGCATGCCAGGGGTGCTGGATGTAGAGCCAGAGGGAGAGACTGTGGGAGTTTGTGTCAAGTCGCTGCAGCCAGGAGGGCAGGCAGGATTTGCAAGTCGGACTTGCTGGGATCAGTAGTCCGTCTACATTTATTCTTCTCAAGTAAATCGGTTTCTACAACAAAGGGGTACTGCAGGCCCCGGCCTACAAAGGGCCATCAAGTAAAGACACTGGGACTTATTCAGAGTGAGGCCTAGTCATGTTCTGATGGTGGGGATGTTTTTCAGCAGTCGGAACTGAGAAACTGGTCATAGTTGAAGGAAAGATGGATGGTGCTAAATACAGGGATATTCTTGAGCAAAACCTGTACCACTCTGTGTGTGATTTGAGGCTAAGATGGAGGTTCACCTTCCAGCAGGACAATGACCCCAAACACACTGCTAAAGCAACACTTGAGTGGTTTAAGGGGAAACATGTAAATGTGTTGGAATGGCCTAGTCAAAGCCCAGACCACAATCCAATAGAAAATCTGTGGTCAGACTTAAAGATTGCTGATCACAAGCGCAAACCATCCAACTTGAAGGAGCTGGAGCAGTTTTGCAAGGCTGAATGGGCAAAAATCCAAGTGGTAAGAAGTGGCAAGCTCATAGAGACTTATCCAAAGCAACTTGGAGCTGTGATAGCTGCAAAAGGTGGCTCTACAAAGTATTAACTTTAGGAGTGAATAGTTATACACATTGACTTTTTCTGTTTTTTTGTCCTAGTAGTTGTTTGCTTCACGATAAAAAAAAAAACACAACATCTTCAAAGTTGTGGGCATGTTCTTTAAATTAAATGATGCAAATCCTCAAACAATTCATGTTAATTCCGGGTTGTGAGGCAACAAAACACGGAAAATGCCAAGGGGGGTGCATACTTTTGCAAGGCACTGTATATAGGAGGATTTGTTTCATCTCTGTATATCGCGTGAGGCTATTTACTTTACTGGGTAAATGAGAGGGTTTACAACCACTTTAACTGAACTAACTGCAGTAACCTTAAAGTAGAACTAAAATGTATCTGAGCACCACAAACTGCAAATACTATTTAATTCTTTTTTAATATTCAAAGTAAACTCCCCCATCCATTCATGTCTGGATGCTTTTATTTTGTTAAGAAATCTTTGAGAACACCCCCCTAGCATTTCTAGCCGTGGCCATCTAGAGTAAGGGCAGATGATTCATGCAGCATTTGCTTTTTTTGGAATCCATCTGCCCCTAGCTCAAGCACACAGGCAGGAGGGTGTGGTTAGCTGAGAAAGCACCTCCTCCAGATAAAGGAAAAAAATGCCCAGGAAGACTCCTGGGATGTATGACATTATTTTGGCCTAGGCTAAAAACTAGAAAGCAAATGAAAAGATGTAAAAAAGTATAAAAAATATATACAATATCCTGTTTACTAATGCTAGCAGCAGAAGAAATAAAAATAGTTAATGTTGATTGTGAGATTTGAGTTCCACGTTAAGTCTCATTGGGCAATATGAGGTTCCACACTTGGCAAAGCCACATTGCTCTTTGACTTTCGAAGTGTATAAACTTGACGGAAAACAGATTTATTAGTTTGTATTTCTAATAATCAATATTGATGTGTAATAGAGGTCCTCGCCTTACCTTCCACCATCAGACGAGCTGAGCTCTGCCCCCCACTAGTCTTCATGGTATAGACACCCTCATCTTCTGGGTCCACATCATTGATGAACAGCGTCCGATAAGCATCTTCACTGGTTATCTGGTATTTGTCGGATGGGAGGATCACCTGACCTCCTCGCAGCCAGGAGACCCGAGCCCGTGCCGGACTGACCTTACACTCCAGGATGACCCGATGACCCTGCAGGGCCGTCTTGTCTCTCAGCGCCTTCAGTATGCGCACAGGGAGCTCTGGAGAGTTAGCGGGGATAGAAAGAACACAGTTACCATCTTTCAATTTTGATCTTGTCAACTTCCCAATCATTCCAAATAGAATCGGTTAATAATACAACACAAATAGAATCCTCCAGGGCAATGGTTGCAACCTGCTATGGGCTCCTCATGGGGAACTACACCCTTTTCCAAAAAGGCTTCACCATTTTTTTTTCTTTGAAAAATTGGCATAAAACCAAGTCAATCAGCCATGATCAAAAGGAATCGACAGTCTGGCTCCTCTCAGCACCCCCTGCACCCCCTTCCCCTTCTTGTCACAACTGTTTATAGATAGAAGAGAGAAAGAAAATCGAGAAATGTTATCACGCTTTCAGCCAGTTCCTAATGAAACAAAACAAAATTTGTTCCATGGGTAGTCCTCTCGGCCACCTCCTGCCTGCATCCTTTGCCAGAAAAAGTGAAGAAACCGGAAAGAAAACTGTTGGCCAAATGGTGGCACTGGGTGTAAGACTATAATTGCCACAGCAGGAGATACTGTTCGTCCATTTGCTCTGTTTAGTTCAACCCACAGGCTTTTGTGAAGCTTTACATTAGGGATGAGCACAGGCGTGCTTGGATCCAGTGGCGGCCCATCCATTAAGGGTGCACCGGCACCACCCCCTTTATCACGCCACCCCTCTATATGTATCATGGATAGATTCATGCATAGCATAGATCCATTCATAGCATGAATCTATCCATGGCCGCCACAGCCACTCACTAATCAGGCGTCCTGCCCCTTTTAGGATGCCGGGTGCCTGAATTACAGCGGCGGGGGTGGTTTTTTTAAGCACCTGATTAGAGGCATAGGCTCTAATAGGCTTCAAAATAGAGTGGACTCAGAGCGCAGAGCATTGCACTCAGAGCCCACTCAGGTATGTTAAAAAAGCAAATGAATATTTTCTTTTCTAACACTGAACCGCCTCTCCGCCAATCAGGAAGCGCGGGACTAATACCCATCATCTGATTGGCTGAAAGGACAGACGCTCCTATTGGATGCCTAGCAGGAAGAAAGAAGAGACGCATGGAGGACACAGCTCGCCGCTGCCTGACCCGCTGCCCATCCCACAGCTCGCCGCCATCACCCACTGCCTAACCCGTGACCAAGATGAAGTAAGTGCCGGTCAGATAGCGAGCGGGCGGGCAGGGGGTCACAGTGGCTGCATTTGATGAGTACAGTAGCTTTAATTGATGGGCACAGTGGCTGAAATTGATGGCACAGTGGCTGCATTTGATGAGCACAGTGGCTGCAATTGATGGGCACAGTGGATGCATATAATGGCACAGTGATGCTGCAATGGATGTTTTTTTTCAGTATTTTTCAGATTGTTTGCGCCTCCCCCCCCCCAAAAAAAAATGTTGCGCACCAGCGCCACTGCTTGGATCCTTATCCAATCCCGCCTGTGCTATCTCACCAGGGAGCTGTCACAGTGCCCCACCATAAGAGGCCAAGGCATTCCACATCCTGCAGACACACATATACAAGGGGTGTGTATATGTGCATCTACGGAGCAAGAAATGCCCTGGCCATTTATGACTACTGGGGCACTGTGACGGCTTCCTGGCAAAAGAAATCAGGTAGGTTCAGACTAGGATCCGAACATGCTTGAGCTCATCCCTAGTTCCCAAGGTTCCTCTGCTTTATTCAGGTCATGGTATATCTAGTAGTTGTTTGTCACATTCAACTAGACTTGCTCTGTAGACTGGACTTCTGTAATGTTGAAGACATTTACCAACTTCCAGGTGCCACTTCTTCAGAACAGAAGAAATGGATTGGAGAAGCTACGAAATGTCTTCAACATTACAGAGGTCCAGTCTACAGAACAAGTCTAGATTAATTTGACCGTCTACTATTAACTGTGGAGTTTCTTTCTTAAGACATTTTAATAAATAAATCCCCATTCAGCTTTCCAAAGCACTAAGGTTTCCTCCCTGGAACAGCCCTCAGACAGGGCAGGAATCAGTAACAACCACCTACCTGTCACTACAAGCTTGGCTCTTGACTCGGATCTTCTTGCTCGAAAGAGGATTTCTCCAGAGTCCCCACATTGGGCCCCACAGATCAACAGGAAATGCCTCCGCCCTGCAGAGATAGAAGAAATGAACACTGAACTAACAGAGATCTCCAAGCTCGGTTGGGTATGTCGCAAGCTTCTACATTTATTGATCAGAACTATGAATCAAACAGAAACCATACTAATGCCGCGTACACACGACCGGACTTTCCGGCAAACTAGAACTCGATGGAATTCCGACGGACTTTCAAAACAAACGGACTTGCCCACAAACGAACGGACTAAGTCCGTTCATAAATTTGTTTGTTTTGAACGTGATGACGTAAACGGGACTAAACAAGGAAGTTCAATAGCCAGTAGCCAATAGCTTCCCTTGCGTCGTATTTGGTCTGTCGGACCAGCACACAGACAAGCGTATTTCCTGATTTAAGTCTGTCGGAGTTGAGTCCGTAG
This sequence comes from Lithobates septentrionalis, assembly GCA_037952835.1. Lineage (NCBI taxonomy): Eukaryota > Metazoa > Chordata > Amphibia > Anura > Ranidae > Lithobates > Lithobates septentrionalis. Next base: position 233,284 of record JBBDGP010002438.1, read on the forward strand.
ATTTGAAACATGTTCTATTTCTAGGTCCAACGAATTTTCCCCCCCAAAAAATGAAGGATTAGCCCACATACGATCGGATTGTCCGACAGACTAATCCCGTCGGACCTAGTCTGCCGGAAAGTCCGGTCGCGCATTAGAGTCCCACTCTGTCCATTTGTTCAGTTAGAATTGGGAAGGGCTGCTTGATCTAAAGTTCTCCTTCCCTGGTGCTTACTCCCTCATCAACATGTTTATGAAATGTTTTAATACAATTCAGTTTTCATGACATTTTTAGACCCTGTTCTTCTCTATGCAATGCAGGCAGGTCATGGCTGGTGGGAGGGGCAGGAAGGGTACTGTACACAGCTTCCTGAAAACATCACAGCACTCTCTACAGAGCCTTAAAGTGGAGTTCCACCCACTTTTACAACTCTTCAGCATCCCTCACTAATTTTTTTTCTCAGCACTTACTCTATATCTGCTGTATTCATTTTCACTTCCTCCTCCCTGGCCGCGGCCCATCGCATCATTTCCTGTTTGCAATGCCTTCTGGGAAGGGGCGGCAACTTCCTCTGAAACTGTCGTTGCTATGGCAACCTGACCTGAAACCTATTACACTACTTGTGCTGCACTGAGCATGTACGAGATCTGCAAGGATGAGATCTAGGAAGAAATACAGTCTGGCTTCAGATGCCCAGACTTAAGATGGCCACGGCCTGTTTATAAACTAACAAACTACTGCTATAAACTAACAAAACAGACCTTAGTTTACAGACTAACTTTACTAGAATTCATTAAGCTTGTGTATTATTGGGGTATTTTTATTTAAAAAGTATAATTTCGGCTGGAACACCACTTTAAGTCCTGATGCAAGCAGTGCATAAAAACCCAGTGGTTATTCAATACCACCAAAAGAAAACTATCTGTCTCAAACAAATGATGTACAGTGTTGCATGCAGGAGTAATTGTCTGTCAAACTATCACAACACTGGAAAATAAAAATGGACTGTTAATGAAGGGGTATTTAAGGCTTGTACTCAAGTGGTTAAAGAGCCAGGTAGAATATAAAGGAAATTTATGGAAAACTAACTGACTAGATCCAGAAGGTGGGATAGGAAATGTACCTTCCTGACGGATCTTTGTGGTTGATGTTACTTTGATTTTCTCGCCGTTTTTGAACCACTCCCCCGTGGCCTGAGCACATGACAGTTCACAGATGAAGGCAGCATTGTCATTCTCTATTATCTCCACATCCTGCAGGTCCTTCACCACTTGTGGTTCTTGTTCTATGGGAAATGGAAGTAAATTATTTTATAAAGAACTCCACACAAACAGTTAAATTCACAGAATATTTCAGTTTTAAACCCCCAACTGTCATCAAATGTGCTAAAGCACTGTGTATCATAAACCATTGCCACTTTTTTGTCATAAAATATTGTTTTTATGTTTTCTTTCCATCCTTTTTTGCATATTGATGCTGATTTCTTCAAGTACCTGGTAGCCACTTCATGTGTACATGCGTCAACTGCACATCATTGCTCTGGATTGGCTTCCTGACAACAGTGAAACATGCCTGCACACAGTCACTTTTGGGGGAGCACTAGGAGGAGCACGTGACAGTGTGACAATACAATTGGAAGACAGGAAATGTCTGAACAAGGATTTTTCATGGCAGGATCTCCAGTTAATATTTTAGTAAAAACTTTAGGTATAAAAAGATTAAAAAACAACTGTTGGAAGCACTCAAAGTTCCAAAGCACCCTTCCAAGTCCTGTGCCGCCATCGTTGCTGACAATGCTCTGGGTTTCTACAGATCCCTTACTCTTGTCAGTTTAAACAGCTTAAAGCTGAAACCCAAACGTTCATTTAAATATATTCCTCAACAGTCACAACGGATATAAAACCACTTTGTGTGCACCAATTGCCTTTGCATACCCAGATACAGAGGCGTCGTCAGAGGGTGGCTATTGAGGCTACAGCCCCGAGCCCTGGGGCTAATAGCCCCAAGTCTCTTGTCCCGGTCCTAGAATGCAGGGGACAGGGGCGGACTGAGCCGTGGTAGCGCTGGCTCTGGCTCCGCCCCCGCCTGATTCTACTCTTGGTCACTGGTTGCTATAGCCGCCTCACTGCCCACTGTGCCCACACTGCCCAGCATTCAAAGCGGAGGAGGATTGTACTTCCTTCTCCTCCGCGCTAGTGCTCATGGGGCCTGCCATTTCTGGACTGAAGCGTCCCTCCGGTGGAGTGCAGAGCAGCAGGGATGGGGATACCTGGGCAGCCGGAAAGAGCCCAAGAGGGAGAGAGAGAAGAGACCGCCATCCTGAGCAGCATCCCCAGCACCTCCCAGAGCCTGCACTCCACCTATCAGTCCTCTCCCAGCGCGCTGTGACTGTAAGGGGAAGAAGGCGGAAATTACAATTCGGCCGCCGTGCGACATCGATCGGCGCTCGGGCGGGCGGCTCTCCTCCTCTTCTCTGGCTGCTTCACACACCAGCACCACGGCTGAGCTGCTGCTGCAGGACCTGGACACATGAAGTCTGTCTCCTTCTGGTCAGGTAGGTCAGTCAGTGTGTGTATGGCAGGTACCAGGTCAGTGTATGTATATCAGGTAGGTCAGTGTATGTAGGTCAGTGTGGGTCAGGTAGGTCAGTGTGGGTCAGGTAGGTCAGTGTATGTCAGGTAGGTCAATGTGGGTCAGGTAGGTCAGTGTGTGTGGGTCAGTGTATGTAGGTCAGTGTGGGTCAGGTAGGTCAGTGTATGTCAAGTAGGTCAGTGTGGGTCAGGTAGGTCAGTGTATGTCAGGTAGGTCAGTGTATGTAGGTCAGTTTATGTCAGGTAGGTCAGTGTGGGTCAGGTAGGTCAGTGTGGGTGGGTCAGTGTATGTAGGTCAGTGTGGGTCAGGTAGGTCAGTGTGGGTGGGTCAGTGTATGTAGGTCAGTGTATGTCAGGTAGGTCAGTGTATGTCAGGTAGGTCAGTGTATGTAGGTCAGTTTATGTCAGGTAGGTCAGTGTGGGTCAGGTAGGTCAGTGTGGGTGGGTCAGTGTATGTAGGTCAGTGTGGGTCAGGTAGGTCAGTGTGGGTGGGTCAGTGTATGTAGGTCAGTCTATGTCAGGTAGGTCAGTGTGGGTCAGGTAGGTCAGTGTGGGTGGGTCAGTGTATGTAGGTCAGTGTGGGTCAGGTAGGTCAGTGTATGTCAGGTAGGTCAGTGTATGTCAAGTAGGTCAGTGTGGGGGCGTGGCCAAGACCGGCATGTGAGAGGACGCACTTCTCACAGCTCCTGCCTGATCCTCAGATTGATCCTTTCCCGGCACCTCAGATCCTGATTTTTTCGACCCCCCAGCTGGCTACCGAGACCCCCTATCATCCGGACCCACCACCGGCCCTCTGCACGAGAGCAAAGACCCGCCGAGGCCCGTTGGAGATGGCGGGACCGGACTCGCAAGATGGCGCCGCCGCTGCAGCAGCCAAAGCACAGCGCACGCCGCGAACGACGGACAAGCCCAGGGATAATACCAGCAAGAAGCAGCTGAAAGGACAGGGTAAGGAGCAGTACAGAGACATGACATACTACACACAGAAAATACAAATCCCGGAGGAAGCGGGGGGGACTACAAGTAACGGGGAAGCTGCAGATCTTTTTTCACAAGCTGATTGGGGCCTTGATACAGACACCATGCCTGAGCAGCTCCATGAGGACATTAGTCATCCTCCCTCCCCCCCACCGTCAGATGAGATAATTGAGACCCTGGAGCAGCCCACCCTGGCTGATATTTTGAAGGCTGTTAATGTGTGCACGGCCACAGTCACTGATATGAAGGAGCAGTTTGGGGGCCTGAGGGAAGAGGTCTCACTACTTAGACAGGACCTCCAAAAGCTTAGAGAAAGAGCAACCGCAGCTGAGAGCAGAGTAAGTGATTTGGAGGAGCAGTTACCCCCGGTGGCGCGAGAAGCAAAGGCAGCTTACCGCATGGCCCAAGATATATATAACAGAGCAGAAGACACGGAAAATCGTTTGCGCAGAAACAATGTCCGTATAGTCGGCCTCCCTGAGAAATCGGAGGGTAGAGATCCCACATCGTTTGTGGAAAGCTGGCTGGTTGAACTGTTTGGCCGAGAAGCCTTTTCCCCATTCTTTACAGTGGAGAGGGCCCATAGAGTACCGGGGCGGCCTCCCCCACAGGGTGCTCCCCCCAGATCAATGTTGGCCAAACTGCTACATTACCGTGACAGAGAGGCAGTGCTACGCTGCGCAAGAGAACAGGCCACAGTGAAGTTCAATGGCGTAAGAGTGTCTTTCTATCCAGACTTTTCGGCCGAGGTGCAAAGAAATAGAGCTAAGTTCAGCGATGTGAAGAGGCGCCTAAGAGCTTTGCAACTGCCATACGCTATGCTATACCCAGCGAAGCTCCGTGTAACAGCGGAAGGACATGCACAATTCTTCGACTCTGCCAGAGAAGCTGCCGCCTGGTTGGACCATAATGAACAAGCACTACGGCGTCACCGTGCTGAGGTGGAAGGTGACTGAACAGGACATACTTCCAGATGGTAGGAGAGCTGCCTACACATCGAGATGCCACATTCTCTCCTTTTTTTGCTGTCTTTTCTGGTCCACAAAGTCACCACCATGCCGTCTTTGGGCCCCCTCCCCCCCCCCCTTTTTTTTTCCTTTTCACTTTGTTTTTTATACCCTTGTACCATAATCTACCAACTCACCTGACCTCTTCAAAGTTGCCCATGTGCCGGGAATCATCCCATATTTCTTCAGCGAGAGGAACTGAACTGTGAAATCCCCCTTTACTTGACTTGTGATGTCTGAATTATTAGTTGGCCTGTTTTTAGGCCTTGTTGGGCCCTATAGGCCTGCCCCGTTGGCATGGCTCATCAGGATGCCTACTTTGTTTATCCTTGCCTGCTCTCTCACAGGAGTGAGAGCGCCAAATCACAAAAGGAAATACCCCAGTGCAGTTGCACTGCTGTTTGTTGGCACCATTGTGCTAGTTTATTCTATACATCCTATGTTTTACCGCAGTCCAAGAGTCTCACTCCCACTAACCACCTGCTATTTTGAATTTACTCAAGCCTGCTGCAATCTCTCCCAACAGATTTTCGGTGGTCTCTGCGCAGGCAAGCCACCCTCTAACCTTCCCCCACAACTAACTGTGTTTTTGCCATGGCGGGTTCACCGGTGATCTCCTGGAATGTTAGGGGCATGAACTCCCCCCTGAAACGCACTATGATTTTCTCATGTCTGAAAAAGTTTATTTGCTTATAGGAAACACATTTAACGTCTGATTCTTCAAGTTGTATGAGATATAGATGGATTGGGTGGTCGTACCACTCCACTCACACCTCATTTTCTCGGGGGGTGAGTGTAGTGATACACAGCTCCCTGGACTATCAAGAATTTGAGTCCAAAATAGACCAGGAGGGTAGATTTGTATTTTTGTATTGTCGTATTGGTATTCTGAAATGTATTCTGGCTTGTGTGTACATCCCCCCCCCGTTTAATGCTCGGGTACTCCGGCTCCTCCTGGAATTTCTGGAGGGGAAGCCGGATCTCCCGTTATTGTTGGTGGGCGATTTCAATAGCTGGCTAGCTCCGGCCCTGGATAAACACCCGGGCCCGAGCACCCCGGCTTCTTGTGGTCTAACTCCGCTGGCTAGATTGCTACAGGAGGTGGGATGGCTGGATTTGTGGAGACACCGGAATCCCACTGCTAAACAGTTCTCCTGTTTCTCGAAAGCACACGGCTCCTTATCCAGAATAGATTTGGCAGTGGGAAACCCGGCTATGCTCTCCTCGGTGCTAGACGTTTCGTACAAACCTCGGTGTGTATCTGATCACTCCTATTTGGTGATAAACCTTATTGTTTCCCACCAATCCACACTCCCTAAGGTACCCTGGAAATTTAATGCCTTTTGGCTACAGCTTTTTACCTCCCCTGAGAACTTAGAAGGCAACATAAAAAAGTTTTTTTCATGTCAACCGGGCTCATTGTCTACCCTTGCAGAATGGGAGGGCTTCAAAATGCACCTTAAGAAAATACTTAGTAATGAGGTTACCAAGGTTAAGAAACATTCTGAAGCGCTGCGGGACACACTGGAATCCCATGCCTACTCCCTTGAGGCAAGGTATGTCCAAGACCCAACTGACTCCGCGAGGGAGGCTTGGCAGTCGGCTCAATCAGCTTATGAGCACCTGCTGACCTCCTCGGCGGACAAAAAGAGGTTTTTTTCAAAGACTGCCTTTTTTGAGGAAGGGGAGACGACCGGACGCCTCTTAGCCAGAATAGCCAATTCTGATAAGAGATCTCCGGCAATCGGGTCCATAAGGAGGGCTGACGGGCGGCTGGTACACTCCCCAGATCAGGTACTCCAGACGCTGGCGGAGTTCTATGAGAAGCTATATTGCTCCTCTTCCAGATATAGCTCCGAGGAGCTGTCCAGTTACTTGGATGGCATTGTATTTCCACAGCTTACAGAATCCCAGAGGAAAGAATTAGACGCCCCTCTGACTCTTGATGAGATGCAAGAGGCGGTGGCTGCATTCCCTAACTGTAAGGCCCCCGGGGGGGATGGTATCCTTATGGAAATCTATAAAACCTATTCTGAGATACTACTCCCCAAGCTCTTAAATGTATTTCTTACCGCTAGGAAGCACAATACCCTACCACCCTCCATGTCTAGAGCCCACATTGTTTTAATTTTAAAACCAGGCAAGGACCCCGTAGACCCGGCCTCATATAGACCGATATCCCTATTGCAGTCAGACATCAAAATATTGGCAAAGGTTTTGGCTATAAGGTTGAATAAGGCTGTTGCCTCAATTATACACTCTGATCAGGCGGGATTTATGCCCAACAAATCAACAGCAATAAACCTTAGGAGATTGTATCTTAACATACAGTCCCCACCGGATAATAAAGGTAAGAGGGCATTGCTGTCTCTCGACGCAATGAAAGCCTTTGATAGTGTGGAATGGCCATACCTATGGGAGGTAATGAGGAGATTCGGTTTTGGAGAGATATATATTTCTTGGGTGCGCTTATTATATCATTGCCCTCAGGCGATAATTAGAGAGGCGGGTAGAATGTCACTGCCCTTTGCTCTGGGGCGGGGTACGCGGCAGGGGTGCCCTTTGTCCCCCCTGCTGTTTGCTCTAGCCATAGAGCCGTTGGCAATACGGGTCAGAGACTGCCGGGATATCACCGGCTTCTGTTATGGTGACAGACAGGAGAAGGTGATGCTCTACGCGGATGATACTATGATTCTTTTGGGTGACACTGACCACTCCCTAAAAAACACAATGGATACAGTGGTTCGCTTTGGGGACTTTTCAGGCCTTAAAATAAACTGGACCAAGTCAGCCCTAATGCCAATAGATGATGCAAGATTATTAAATGAAGAGAAAGTTGGGGGAATCCCTGTGTCCGCTTCCTTCAGATACTTGGGGATACAGGTTTCTCCTAAGATTAGGGAATATAGTCAGTTGAATATTTCCCCACTACTGGCTCGATTTCGGCTACGAGTTAAAACCTGGAATGCTCTGTGTATGTCGGTTGCAGGCAAAGTGAATCTAATTAAAATGATTCTGATGCCTCAACTGCTATACATACTACATAATTCTCCGGTAGTCATCCCACTTAAGATATTCAGAATAATTAATGCCATTTTTCGTGAACTGATCTGGAAGAACCGCCCACCAAGGATAAAACTAGAAAACTTACAACGCCCTAAAGATGAAGGTGGACTTGCATTGCCAAATCCATGGCTTTATTACTTGTCATCGCAAATGCAACATTTAATAGGCACCATGGCCACGGAGGGGGAGTCTACGGCCGGGGTCCCTAGCGCTTCAGAATATATAATGCTACATACGATAGGGGTTAAATCCGTTCCCACGGCTTTGGAGGCCGCAGCCTTTAGCAAGCCTCAGAAATGTTTTCCCACTTATGCCCTCATACAAAAAATATGGAACAAAACTAAATACATTCAGGAGGCGACAGGTATTAACGAATATAGTCCTATATGGGGAAATGAGTCCTACCCAGAACTTGCCAAACTGCAACATGCGGAAAGGTGGAAGAGGTTTGGCATTTTCTACCTAAAGCAAATTATAATCGAGGGCAAATTACGTTCATTTGACAATTTAAGAGACCTATATAGTCTCCCGTCCTCCATGCTTTTTTACTATATGCAACTTAGACATGCATTTGAAGCACAGTCAAAAACCTCTGATTGGCACACTAGCTTGAACCCTTTGGCAGATTTGCTTAAAGGGGCTGAGACCTCTAAAGGATTCATTTCCCAGAGCTATAGCACTTTACTCCACAAATACCTTCTAAAGCATCCTTTGACAGTAAAAGGGAAATGGGAGTTGGATGTTGGACCCTTGGATGAGGATCAATGGGAGGAGGTCTTGCAGTCAGTTTCCATATGTTCATTAAATGTAACGCAAAGACTAACGCAACTATATACACTTCTGAGAGTGTATTACACACCCCATAGGCTACATAATATGGGACTTCTTCCCACCCCAACCTGTACTAGATGTAAGAGAGATCACGGAGATTTAATACATATGCTATGGAGATGTCCCAGATTGCATGTGTACTGGAGGGGGGTGGTGGACACGCTGAACGCAGTGTTTGGGGTCTCCATACCGCTGGACCCTAGACACTGTATTTTGAATGTGTTAGATGAACTAGAGTGGGAACCCCACGTCAGGGAAGCTTTAACTAGAGCCCTATTTGTGGCCCGCAAGCTAATCATGGTACACTGGAAATCTGAAACGCCTCCCTCAGTCAAGGAATGGATTATTGCACTAGGACATATATTAAGAATGGAGAAAATTGTATACCAACACAGGGGATGTTCAAGAAAATTTGAAAAACTATGGGAACCATGGCTAGGCACTCCTGGGTTAGCTCCGGAGGACCTAGTCATGGACAGATTACTGCGCCTTAATAACGGCTGAAGCCATGGTGTACCCCGCATTAGCCCTGATTGGAGCTCTGAACTCGGGTTGGTTACAGATAGAGGGTTGGAATTTCCATAGGTAGGAGGTTGTGTAATCAATTCCCATCTTATTTTCTAACAGTGGGATGTACTTTACATTTTTGTATATGCCTGATCCCTATATGGAAATATGTCTGTTTAGGCTATTATGTACAATTCAACTGTGGTTTTCTTGGACTGTACGTACTTGTTTTTTCAATAAAAACTTTTTCTTGGATAAAAAAAAAAAAGTAGGTCAGTGTGGGTCAGGTAGGTCAGTGTATGTCAGGTAGGTCAGTGTATGTAGGTCAGTTTATGTGAGGTAGGTCAGTGTGGGTCAGGTAGGTCAGTGTGGGTGGGTCAGTGTGGGTCAGGTAGGTCAGTGTGTGTGGGTCAGTGTATGTAGGTCAGTGTGGGTCAGGTAGGTCAGTGTATGTCAGGTAGGTCAGTGTGGGTCAGGTAGGTCAGTGTATGTCAGGTAGGTCAGTGTATGTCAGGTAGGTCAGTGTATGTAGGTCAGTTTATGTCAGGTAGGTCAGTGTGGGTCAGGTAGGTCAGTGTGGGTGGGTCAGTGTATGTAGGTCAGTGTGGGTCAGGTAGGTCAGTGTGGGTCAGGTAGGTCAGTGTATGTCAGGTAGGTCAGTGTGGGTCAGGTAGGTCAGTGTATGTCAGGTAGGTCAGTGTATGTCAGGTAGGTCAGTGTATGTAGGTCAGTTTATGTCAGGTAGGTCAGTGTGGGTCAGGTAGGTCAGTGTGGGTGGGTCAGTGTATGTAGGTCAGTGTGGGTCAGGTAGGTCAGTCTGGGTGGGTCAGTGTATGTAGGTCAGTGTGGGTCAGGTAGGTCAGTGTATGTCAGGTAGGTCAGTGTATGTAGGTCAGTGTATGTCAAGTAGGTCAGTGTGTGTAGGTCAGTGTGGGTCAGGTAGGTCAGTGTGGGTCAGGTAGGTCAGGTAGCTCAGTGTGGGTGGGTCACTGTATGTAGGTCAGTGTAGGTCAGTGTGGGTCAGGTAGGTCAGTGCGGGTCAGGTAGGTCAGTGTATGTAGGTCAGTGTGGGTCAGGTAGGTCAGTGTATGTCAGGTAGGTCAGTGTGGGTCAGGTAGGTCAGTGTGGGTCAGGTAGGTCAGTGTGTGTGGGTCAGTGTGTGTAGGTCAGTGTGGGTCAGGTAGGTCAGTGTGGGTCAGGTAGGTCAGGTAGGTCAGTGTATGTAGGTCAGTGTGGGTCAGGTAGGTCAGTGTGGGTCAGTGTATGTCAGGTAGGTCAGTGTGTATCAGGTAGGTCAGTGTATGTCAGGTATGTCAGTGTGGGTCAGGTAGGTCAGTGTATGTCAGGTAGGTCAGTGTATGTAGGTCAGTGTATGTCAGGTAGGTCTATGTAGGTCAGTGTATGTCAGGTAGGTCAGTGTATGTCAGGTAGGTCAGTGTATGTAGGTCAGTGTATGTCAGGTAGGTCAGTGTGGGTCAGGTAGGTCAGTGTGGGTCAGGAAGGTCAGTGTGGGTCAGGTAGGTCAGTGTATGTAAGGTAGGTAGGTCAGTTTAGTGGTCAGCATTGATGGGCACTGGTAAGCCAGGCAGCAACCAGCAAGTCAGCCTACCCCCCGCCACACAACCACACAACTCCTCCGGCCAACCAAAAAAACCCAGCGCCACTTGAGGCCCCCCCCCCGCCATGCCGGCCTTGGACTTTGGGCTGAAGCCCCTGGTCTTTTTGCCACCTAGCAATGCCCCTGCCCAGATATATATTATAACAGTGGCATACCTTATACCTTATAACAGTGGCAGTGACATCATCGCTGTGCTGTACATAGCCTGTGCAGAGAGCAGACCAGACCTATGGGAGGGACCCAGCAGGCCCCTCCTACTATAGGCTGCCTGCAGAAAACTACAGGAAGGGGCGGAGACAAGATCAGTCACCCTGCACAAGGAGAGAGAGCAGCAGTGATTGGTCTTTATTACAGGAAGCTCCTGCAGAGGGAAAGTCACACTGGATTACTGCGCAGATCTGGAAGAAATACACAAAGTACACCAAGATTCAAGGAAGAAAACACCTGATGAATGAATGATGAGCTGAGCATGCACACAGAACGATCCACAGAACTGTGCACAGATTCAGGATCGTGCGCACATATACACGTGCACATGCATGTAAGCATTATCGTGCTCATGAGCATCCATGTTTGAATTGACTTGTCTTTGTTGCCCAGTGGCCTGAGAGGTCGTCAGTTCCTGTGACCAGACCCTGCTTGTTCCTGTAAAATATCTACTTTGCCTTCTGACTATGCTGGATCTCGATCCCTCCAGTACCTGACCTCTGGCTTGTTTCTTGAATCTGCACCTTGCTTATGCCTTCAGCTTATCCTCTGCTTGCGTCATACGGACCTCTGCCTGGCTACTTGTCTTCTATAGCTGTACCTGTTCTACCCACCCATTGCCAACTTCTGCCAGCCTGGCCATGTTCCTACCTCCTGCTTCAGCAAGCCCTGTGATGACATCTGGCACAAGTTCCTGTTCTTCAGGTTTTGCGTCATCTCAAGATTCCGTTCTTCTGCTGGTCAGGACATATTACAGGCACCCGTGCCACTCCATGTCCTGTCCCACCCTATCATCAATCTTGGGGGACAAACAGGACAGGAAGTGTAAGGGAGAGCCCTCTCATCAGTTCGGTCTTTACCAGGCATGTGACAAATGTATTTAGACAATATTTGCTTATTCTGGAGTAGACATGTGCATGACCAAAAAATTTGTTTCGTTAATCTAGTTAATTCGTTCAATTTGGTTGATTCGTTCAATTCGTATTTGGAATTTTCGAATGTTCTTAGAATTTACCAATTTTTTGGATTTGAAACGTTCAAATTAATTTTCGAATCGGTCAAAACGAAAATGTTATATTGTTTTCAACTTGAATGCAGCAAAGTGAACAAACAAAAGCAAAATCTTCATCAAATGATTACAATGACTTTTTAAATCTCCTTTGGCTTAACAAAAACAGCATTATTTCGAAATAGTACTCTAATAACACATGCAGTCTTTGATTTTAGCAATATGTGTAGTTAGAATTCGACTGGAGTAAAATTAGATTCGAATTTCAGTCCAAATTTCCCAAATTCGGACTAATTTGGTTAAGTTATTCGGAGCATTCAGTAAAACTTGTTTATATTGTAATTCGGGTATTCGAAAGTATCCGAATCTCCGAATAATGAAAAATTTGTCCGAATTTTAATTCGGAACGAAACGAACCGCACATATTTATTCCGGAGTTCAGCTTTAAATCTGCATGTTGTTTCTTATAGAACTCAACCAACTTTATACCACAGACAGCTTTACACCAATACTCTCCTCTAGCACATTTCTCTCTCTACGGGGGCTTAGTTGTAAAGCTTACTCTATGACTAAGCCCAAGTAGGGGGCAAAACGCTTCAAAGGGTTGAGTGTCTATGACAAAATAAAAGCTTGCTGAATTCAGTGGGAATCGGTGTGCGTTTTGACGTTGCTTGAACTCTTTGAATTACATTGAAATATTAAAGCTTACAACTTTTATACAGATTTTAAAGTGGAAGTCAATGCAAAAACTAAAATCCCTGAATCTATAGCCACCAACATTCTAACACATACAGAAAAAAATCTGTATGCATACCTTTTCTACAGGCGATTCAACCCGATCTCCAGCGGCAGAAGCTCTGATCCCACACTGAGCTGTCAGCCGCAGCTTCGCTGCAGAGGACACGTCCGTCAACAGAAGCCCCATAGTAACTCTATGGGTGAGGTCACTTCCCATTCATTTCAGGGCGGTTGTCGGATGTGTACTCAGCAGAGTTTCCGCCGCTGGAGATCGGGTCGGATCGCCTGCAGAAAAGGTATGTATAGCGATTTTATCTTTACAGGGCTAGAGAAGTTAGTGCTAGAATGTTGGTGGCTATAAATGCAGGGATTTTAGTTTTTGCATGGACTTCCACTTTAAGGACTTTAAATAACAAGGATAACTTGCCACTAATTTGTGGCAGTGTTGAATAGTAAGTCTTGTTAATTTACTGCACATTTTCGCTGGTAAGTTGTACACTTGCAGAGCACTTGAAGCACAAGTTCTAATTGGCACTTTTCCAATTTGAAGCAAATTCGCGTGGCAAGTCTCGAGCAAGAGCAAAGTTGCAGTGGTGAGTCTACAGCAAGAGCTCTGCAAGTCACAGTGCCCCCTGTTTTGGGATGACTATTGCACAACATAACTGAACCAGAACTTGCAGCAGACTTGCAGAATGTTTGCAAAGAAAGTTGATCCGGAGTCATGCAATGCGGACTTGCTGCACTTGTGCAACAAACTTGCAGCTCAATTGCTCGCTATCTGGGACATACAGTAAATGCTTTTTGTTTACAGCACAAAGGATTTGTATAGTAGACTCCACATTTCCTGCACTTTGTAATTGAACAGACGACAAGACACAGTCCACTCACCCAGGACACGTAAAGTGGCAGATGCAGCCAGTTCATCCACATGGCATGTGTAAGTCCCGGTGTCCTGCGGCTCGCAATGGCTGAGATGAAGAATTCTGCGTCTCCCCACAGAGAACATACGACACGATGAACTGAGAACCAGTTGCGCCCCATCCTGGAAGAGAGACACAGGAAAGTGTCAGAGTGTCCTGCATGAGGTATATCTTTTTCTAATCCCACTGTATCTTTCCCCCGTCCGGTTGAAACAACCGCCCTACTCTATCTGTACTCTATAATAAAATTTAAACATTGTGTAGATTTCTACAACTTCAAATGCATATGTAGACCAAATATTTTTTTTTTAGTTTTGGATAGAGCTGGGAATGGTTAAAATATATGTTGGTTTATTTTTTGCTCTAGTCCAGAAAAAATATAACTTAAAATCACTGGTCGAAAAAGAGAGCCAACAAATTTTGGTGGGACCAGACATCCCTCTTCATCAGGGCATATATACAGTAGTATGTAACCTTAAAGTGTTTATAAACACTAACACTAAATTCCTCTTGTGAGCTGGTAACTTCCCGTACTCTCTGCCTCCTGACTCTGATCAGTTAGCATTGCTCCCTGCTAGCTCTGTGGACTACAAAACACCTCCCCTTGTTATGGAGCAGAGAGGTGTTATGTAGTTCTACCACAGCACAGTGTTATGCAGTCCTAACTAGAGAGTTAACGGTCCAGGAAAAAAAATTAAAAAATTTGGAATTTTTTTTCAGTTTTTTTAAAAACGTTTTTTGTTTTTTTTCTGGAAAAATTGTGTAAGAAAAAGAAGCATGGAATATGTTGTTTTACAATGATAAGTAATATATATGACATGGTATTCAAACTATATAATATGAAGACCTGGAATACAATTCAAGTAACACTGTATTTTTCAATGTGGTTCTCAAACAAGAGAAATATACATTCCTGCCTTGAGGGGGCACTGCAGGGGAAAGGCTCCAGTTTAGTTTGCTTGTAGGCTCCATCATGTCCTACAGTTGGGCGATTGTTGGGATCCAGTATCTAATTGTTTCTATCCTCTCAGGTCTTAACTGACAGGTAAGCGAGTAAACTTGTCTGTCAAATTAGTTTACCTTTTTTACCTTTAAATGATTCCTATTAATGTCCTCCACCATCACAGCATAATGTTCCCCTATAGTCTGCTCAGTAAATTGTTTTTCTTTTCCTCCTTTCAGTAAAATGGTGAGACCAACATCTAGAGTTTGGAAACATTTCCACAGTACAATTTCTGCAGAGAGCAAAGCTGCTTTTTGCAAATATCGTGAGAAGAAATATTCTTTGCCAAATGCTACAAGGATGACAAAACATCCTGGCATGTCAGAGGTGCCCTAAAGACATCAAAAATACCTAATGGAATGAAATGATGAGGACCAGAATGAAAGTGCGAGTTGCTTTTCCCTCCAGAGTCCTCATTCCATTCTTTCTGCTGCTTCTGGATCACCACAAAGTGTTTCTTCACCAGCAGCTTCTTCTAGTAAGGAAGTGTTACAAACCACAGCCTCCCAAAAATACACAATCCCTTCATTTATAGATATACTGACATCTGAAAACCAGGAGAAAATTGATCAAGCTCTTGCAAGAGCAATATATACTTCTGGATCACAATTGTCCATAACTGAAATTGCATATTGGCAGGAAGCTTATAAATCATCATGAGGGAAAGGGTGTGGTTACCTGTTCTCATGTATAGTTGAAATGTTCTGAACATATACAGTCCTTGTTATTCCATTTGGAATAAAAATACAATTTTAAAAATCAAGTTTAGTGTATTTACTGAATAAGCTGTACTTTTATTTTAAGCATAATACTTTAATATACACTTCATTTCACCTTCCCAGTATAACAAAAATGACTTTCAATTTGTAAAGCTACTCCACACTAAATTTTTTCTACATTTTACCAAATTTTCTATTTTTTCTATTAATTTTTCTACTAATGATTTATTTAGAAACTTTTCTGGACGCTACGATCATTGGAGTGGCGCCATTGCTGCTTTCTGCAAATACAGGCATACCCCACTTTTAAGTACACAATGGGGTTTATTTATTAAAGCTGGAAAGTGCTAAATCAGGCTCCCTTCTGCATAGAAACCAATGAGCTTCCAGGTTTTATTACCAAAGCTTAATTGAGCAAGCTGGGGTTAGAAGCTCATTGGTTTCTATGCAGCCTGATTTTGCACTTTCAGCTTTAGTAAATAAACCCCATAGTGTACTTAAAAGTGGGGTATGCCTGTATAGACTTCCCTCTGGGCTCTCCTCTTGTGTACAGTATGTGAGCAAGCTCTCCAAAGCAAGTCAGCTTCATTTACAACACCAAATATAAAAAATAGGAGATCTGGCACCTCTTTGGCATTTATCTCAGTTTATTTTTTTGCCGTCTATGGGGTTGATTTACTAGAACTGGAGAGTGCAAAATCTGGTGCAGCTGTGCATGGTAACCAATCATCTTCCAGTTTGTTTGTCAAAGGTTAATTAAACAAGCTGAAGTTAGAAGCTGAATGGCTACCATGCACACCAGATTTTGCACTCTCCGGTTTTAGTAAATCAACCCCTATATCTCGTTTAGGAGATTTCCCCTTACGTCCTGTTCAGAAGACTACAGGAAGTGAAGGTAAGTCTCTCCAAAGTAAGGCTAAATCTCCTCTTACGTAGATGTCACTGTAACAGGCACCCATGTTGTAAGATTTGCCCTCATCTACTGTAAGATTTTGAATCCCATCACCTTCTGGCCCAGTGACAATGGTCTTTAGAACAGAGGGGTAATGCTACACAGCAGGGACACAGAGGGTGGTAAAAAAAAGAGGTTCTAACCTAGGTGGCCACTTCTTCTGCGCATCCCTTGACCCTGCCCTGTTTGTTCTACTAACCATTACAGGTGATGTCATAGTGCTATCGGTAAATGAAATCAAACCTATATCATGACCCACTTTTAGATCTCACCTTACTCCAGGTCACAACAGCCTCTTGTTTGGAGACCTCACACTGGAATGTAGCTAGTCCGCCCTCATTGACCACAAAGTCCTGTGGAGGCTGTGTGATGGTCAGAGGAGGCTCAGTGACCGTCAACTGTGCTGTAGTGCGCAGAGTGTCTGTGGTGAAAGCTATGACCGATGAATCTGGGAGGCAGAGATCCGAGAGCAGCAGAAAATGTTGACGACCACTTGTTCTGATGACACATTGGTCATCAGCGGTCAGACGGACTCCGCCCTTCCACCATTCTCCGACCAAACCATCATGGGATAACTCCACCAAAAATTCCACGTTACTCCCTTCTTCACACGTCACATCTTTCAAGCCTTTCTTTATCGCTATACTGCGTGCTGTTGAAAGAAAAAAAAAAACTTCATATAGGTCTGTTAGTGTTTTCCTGGACACTGCTAACTTCTGGAAATTCTAGGTGTTTGACAGCCATGCCGATCCTTAGACATTCTGGGTCACTGTTAAGGAACAAGCATGTAGGCAGGTTGCCTACAGGTTTTTTAGTTAGTGGCTGACCCAGGCTGGGAAGAGGTTAATGCTGTGCTGTTTGCAAGCTTTTTGCATCCAGCCTGCCCACCTGTGATATAAAAAGGAGGTAGGCCAGGATCTGAGAGAACATACTGAGAACATACTGTGATAGCTGCGCAGGAGGACTGCTGCGTCTTGCAGTCTGTCAAAAGCATCTGGAGATCAGCCAGGACTTTGAGAATGCCTGAAATGGACTACTAACTTTTGGAGGTATGCCTGGGCAGCCAAGTAGAGACAGATAGGGACTTTTTAAAGTTGTTGCGCACGTTGGACTGTGCTGCTGAGATTTCTAAGTAAAGTGGCATCAACTGTTCTAAGCTTGGTCTGAAGTTATTCAAAGGGGTGCATGATGGTTGTGGTGTATGAAAGAACTTGGGTCAGTAAAGCACGTGGGGTATGAAGCAAACCTACTACAAAGGTATACTCGGGAAGTCTAGCAGGAGTAGTAATGCAGTTGCTGGTAATCAAGTACTAGTGCAAGGTACATTGCAGCCAGTCATTAAGCGTGGTACCTGGTGCAGGTGATGGGTCAACCGATAGTAAGGGGGTTGGTAATCTGGCTCCCTCCCCAGCTGTCAGTCTCCTGTAGCAAACGGGACCAAACCCACATTACGTGACCAATAGCCTGGCAACATGGTATGGAAAGGAAGGAGTTAACAAGTACACGTATGAGGTCCACATTATGTGCATGGCAGGACCCCATTCTGTCACTGGGAGTGAGGTGGCAGAGGTACGCTGGACTGGTGGAGAGGGCACCGGCTCAGCAGTGTCCCTTCTAAATGCAACATACATCAGGCAACAGTGTGTAGCGATATGGTACAGTACTTTTCTGAGGAACTCTGTACTTTTATTACTGCACACAGTAACACGACTCATCTCTACTCCCATGTGCAGAGTTAGTGGCCCCGCCCAGAAGCATGTAGCAAGCAAAGTCCAGGTGAAGTCTGAACTGCCAATTTGCATGCTTGTTGCAGATCACTGATGCAGAGTGCAAACAAAAAGCAACATTGAGGGGTGCTGGATCCTTTGTTGTTGTTAGGGTTTTGGTTTGGTGACTTTTTGTTACGTGCGAAGCTCTCTATCTTACAGGAGCCTACCCTTAGTAGGGTTTTTGTGCAAACATAGTAAAGGAGAAAACAAAGAGAGGGCCACATCAAAGATGTTTGTCCAAATTTGTTCTATTTGCTATTGTATTCAATAAGAGAAACCAACTCAGTTAGGGGGTACTGAAGGTCCCCTTCATGAGGGTTTTGGAAATGTGAAAGAAAGCTTTGACTGGACATTTGAAAGTATAATATTAATATAGTGAGAATAACAGAAATCTACTTATAGTGCTCAATTTTGCGGCCAAAATAGGCAATATAAGACGATTTTTGTTATTCTCAATATTTCCTTCTTTAATATATATCACCACCAGTTGTCCAGAATGGGCAATTTGACAAATTGCCCAGAATCGTCAATTGCCCAGAAAGCCATTTTCTCATTTCCAAAGCCCAGATGAAGTGGGCCACTTGCAACCCTAAAATAATGTATGTTGGCTTTTTTGATTGAAAATAACAAAAAAAAAAAAATAAATAAAATAAAAACATCTTTGAAGAAGTGGTGCTCTTTTCTTCAGCATTCATTGAAGTCAGAGGATCAGCATGATTGTTGTGTAACTTGTATTTTCAGAAGGCAATGGCATCAATCCCAGGTTTCATTTAAATATCTTGAAATCTTTGACAGAAATATAATACGTACGTAGGACATTAAGGCGGCAGTCAGTCCTGTCATGGAGGCTCTCACAGCTGTAGCGGCCCCGGTCAGAAGCCTGGACACAGTGGATAGTCAGCTTGTGGGTGCAGTCCATGTCTTCAAGCGTAAATTTATCGCTGGGCTGGATGACTATTCCCTGCTTCACCCAGCGCACCTCTCCTCTCTCCGTGGTCACCTGGACCTGAAAGGTGATATCTTCTTCTTCTTCTACCTCCTTGTCCTCCAATCCCTGAACAAACATCACATGTGCCTCTGAGAAGAGATAGGGGGCAGGTCAGTCTTCCACTCTTAATAAAATATAAAATCCTATGGAGAATTTCCTCCCACTTTCACACAAAGCACAAGAAATATCAGAATTAGAATTAAAGGACCAGTCCACCCAAAAGCACAATTTCAATTATGGATGAGGTCTGCCAGGCTAAATTGTCTACCGACTTCCTATATGACAAGATCCTCCTGCCGTCATTGTTAGATCTCTTCTTGCTCACCTTGGAGTTTAATGTGCTCCCATCCACTTTAGGGTTTCTCTACTCTTCTTGTTGAAGTCTCCACAGTAATAAATGTATCAAATACTGTATCTAACCAGGAGAATTTTAGGTATACCTGAATGATGCACTGTTTGGCCAGATTTTGATTCCCACCAGATTAGGATGATCTTCTGGAAACAAATATCAATGACAATTTCCAATCCTCTCTGGTGAACAGATATACTCAATTGAAAACTTGTAAAGGGATCCTTCAGATCTCCTAACAATTCACTTCTTAGTGCCATTTATAGATTCCTGCACTGTCTCTGGTAGAGTACTACCCTATTAGACCAATGATGTTGCAGGGGATGAAGTATCTTGTTGCTGACTATAGGTGGTGAGGGATGGGGAACCCATGTCCCAGGGCTCCCTAAGTGAAATGGGTCTACAAGGATTCCTCTACAAGCTAAGGTCTAAATGAAGACTGTCCTAGACTCCACTATTCCTGGATCACATCTTATGATTAAACTAAGCCAAGCTGCCTTCCAATGAAGTCACTTCACTTTCCCAGAGTTATTGGAACAGGTAGAAATAACTGACCCATCTTGATGAACAACTTGGGAAAGAGCATGTGCTCAAACATCATAGTTGGCAACCAGTGCCATGTAGTTGCATAGACGTGCATACATTTATCTTTATTTGAGCCTGTACCAGGCTTTGCTTGCTGTCAGGCTTCCTATGGTAGTCATATTGGTCAGTATGGTCAAAATTATGCTTTATAGACTGGTGTAGATGGAAAAATGTGGCATGCTTTTGGGTGCATTTGGCTTGCTTTGAGATCAGTGTGAGTTCCATCTGAGTTCCTTCACAGCTGCTTTTGACTTGCAGCAGACCCCCCTCTGACCTGTTTCTAGCCTTATTCAAGCTACTTTGGCATTGCTGTTGATTTATGTAAGGAGAAAAGCAGTTCTGACACAATCAAAAGCCATATACATAGGCCCATAAAAGCGTAACTAACATTCAGCTCAGCACAAGCACAAACTCTTGTAGTGTATAATGAGCAACATACCTTGCACCCTGAGCCTTGCTCGAGAGATGAGCCCCTCAGCATTAGCGGTGATGGTACCTGAGTCCGAAAGACGGCACCCATGTAAGGTCAGAGAGTGGCACAGTCCATTGCTTGCCATGCTGGCCCTCCGGTCTGAATTCACTGGGGATCCGTTCAGCTCCCAGTGAAGAATGACATCATCTGGAGAGACAACGCACTTAAAAGTAGCAGCATCTCCTTCCAGAACAGTCACGTTCTGCAGCTCGGTGAGGAACTCCACCTGACGGGGCGCTGATGGAAGAGGAAGAATGATGAGGGTTCTGGTCAAATTCTTTATATCTAGACATTGAACTAAAACATACAAACCAACCCTACTAGCATTCTAAGGATTTATAATAACAGTTGTATGTTTTCTAAAAATAATTTCATAGACCATAATTTTTATAGCTTTCAACCTTATATCAAGGAAAATATTTTATAATTAGTTTTTTTAGGCTTGCACGTTTGCATAGGAGTGAAATTCACTAATGCCCCGTACACACGGTCGGACTTTGTTCGAACATTCCGACAACAAAATCCTAGGATTTTTTCCGACGGATGTTGGCTCAAACTTGTCTTGCATACACACGGTCACACAAAGTTGTCGGAAAATCTGATCGTTCTAAACGCGGTGACGTAAAACACGTACATCGGGACTATAAATGGAGCAGTGGCCAATAGCTTTCATCTCTTTATTTATTCTGAGCATGCGTGGCACTTTGTCCATCGGATTTGTGTACACACGATCGGAATTTCCGACAACGGATTTTGTTGTCGGAAAATTTTATCTCCTGCTCTCAAACTTTGTGTGTCGGAAAATCCGATGGAAAATGTGTGATGGAGCCTACACACGGTCGGAATTTCCGACAACAAGGTCCTATCACACATTTTCCATCGGAAAATCCGACCGTGTGTACGGGGCATAAGACTGACATTTTATAGTCTTTTTGATGCCCTTCAACAATAATTCAGCAGTTCTCAAGTGATGACACTTTGCTACAATGTAAAGTAGTGAGTGTACAGCTTGTATAACAGTGTAAATTTGCTGTCCCCTCAAAATAACTCAACACGCGGCCATTAATTCCTAAACCGCTGGCAACAAAAGTGAGTACACCCCTAAGTGAAAATGTGCAAATTGGGCCCAATTAGACATTTTCCCTCCCCGGTCTCATGTGACTCGTTAGTGTTACAAGGTCTCAGGTGTGAATGGGGAGCAGGTGTGTGAAATTTGGTTTTATCGCTCTCACTCTCTCATACTGGTCACTGGAAGTTCAACATGGCACCTCATGGCAAAGAACTCTCTGAGGATCTGAAAAAAAGAATTGTTGCGCTACATAAAGATGGCCTAGGCTATAAGAAGATTGCCAAGACCATGAAACTGAGCTGCAGCACGGTGACCAAGACCATACAGCGGTTTAACAGGACAGATTCCACTCAGAACAGGCCTCGCCATGGTCGACCAAAGAAGTTGAGTGCACGTGCTCAGCGTCATATCCAGAGGTTGTCTTTGGGAAATAGATGTATGAGTGCTGCCAGCATTGCTGCAGAAGTTGAAGGGGTGGGGGGTCAGCCTGTCAGTGCTCAGACCATACGCCGCACACTGCATCAAATTGGTCTGCATGATTGTCGTCCCAGAAGGAAGCCTCTTCTAAAGATAATGCACAAGAAAGCCCACAAACAGTTTGCTAAAGACAAGCAGACTAGGGACATGGATTACTGGAACCATATCCTGTGGTCTGATAAGAACAAGATAAACTTATTTGGTTCAGATGGCGTCAAGCGTGTGTGGCAGCAACCAGGTGAGGAGTACAAAGACAAGTGTGTCTTGCCTAAAGTCAAGCATGGTGGTGGGAGTGTCATAGTCTGGGGCTGCATTGTGCTGCCGACACTGGCGAGCTACAGTTCATTGAGGGAACTATGAATGCCAACATGTACTGTGGCATACTGAAGCAGAGCATGATGCCCTCCCTTCGGAGACTGTACCGCAGGGCAGTTTTCCAACATGATAACAGCCCCAAACACACGTCCAAGATGACCACTGCCTTGCTAAAGAAGTTGAGGGTAAAGGTGATGGACTGGTCAAGCATCTCTCCAGATCTAAACCCTATTGAGCATCTGTGGGGCATCCTCAAACGAAAGATTGAGGAGCGCATAGTCTCCAACATCCACCAGCTCTGTGATGTTGTCATGGAGGAGTGGAAGAGGACTCCAGTGGTAACCTGTGAAGCTCTGGTGAACTCCATGCCCAAGAGGGTTAAGGTAGTGCTGGAAAATAATGGTGGCCACAGAAAATATTGACACTTTGGGCCCAATTTGGACATTTTCACTTAGGGGTGTACTCACTTTTGTTGCCAGCGGTTTAGACATTAATGGCTGTGTGTTGAGTTATTTTGAGGGGACAGTAAATTTACACTGTTATACAAGCTGTACACTCACTACTTTACATTGTAGCAAAGTGTCATTTTTTCAGTGTTGTCACATGAAAAGATATAATTTACAAAAATGTGAGGGGTGTACTCACTTTAGTGAGATACTGTGTATGTATATGTGTATATATATATATATATATATATATATATATATATACACACACACACACATATGTATATATATATATATATATATATATATATATATATATATATATATATATATATATATATACATACACACGAGAATCTACTTATATCAGTGGTTTTCGATCTTGTAGGTAAAATTCTTCCAAAATCTTCCCCATCCCCATCAGTAAAAAAAGAAAAGTAACAGTCAACGTATAAGAATGCCACATACACAGTATATTGAAATGACGGAGGGCTCTGGATGAGGATGGGTGTCTCCGTATGGGTGTGGGGGTTCTGGAAGGGGCTGAGGACTCTGAAGGGGATTGGAGATCTCTCCAGGAGGCTGGAGGGTTTTCCATGGGGCACTGTGGGAGAATGGAGTGCACTACAGGGACTGGGTGACAATGTAGGACAATGTTGGAGGCTAGAGGGGCTAGGGACTCCCAATAAGAAAAATAAGAAGGAATTTATGATATATGCCCCAGGAAGATCATACTCTGACTTTTTTTTTTATATTAAAAAAGTACAAAACTTTATTGCATAATTAAAATACATAGCTCCTATTGAAATCCTTATATATGACTAATGTATGATCTAGTAAACATAATATACAAATCACCAAATTAATATAATAAGCTGTCCATCACTGAAAGGAAAAAAATATTGATCTGGTGTATTATGTGATTTTGTATAGTCACTATTGGTTTCTTATTATCTATATTATCTTATCATATTGTATATTGTTCTATATGATTTATTGGCCCTTTTATAGATGGACTAAGACCACTCTGTGAAGTTATGTTATAACACATTCATAATCCTGAAGAAGCGGTATACCCTAGAAATGTGTAGAATATTGGTTTGAGTTTGGATGTGTTAGCTAGATCGTACTTTAGTCATATACAAGGATTTTAATAAGAGTTATATATTTATGTAATACAGTTTTGTACTTTTTAACATAAAAAATGATAGTATGAGTAATATCTTCCTGGCCTTCATATATCATAAACACGTTTTTTTTTCTGTTAGTGTGCTCTGACACATGATATCACCAGGAAAATGATACATATTGATGCTTTTCTGTCCTCCTGCATGTTTTTTACTTAGATTGTCATGAGCTAGAGGCTCTGCAGCAAGCTAGGGGGTACTATAGAGGGCTGGGCAACACTGTAGGAGGTTGGAAGGCACTATTGAGGCTGGAGGCCTGTGGAGGTTGAGGGCCACTATGGGAGCTTGGAAGCACTGTGGGAGGTTAGGGGTTCAGCAGCTGGCTAGAGGCTCCGGGGGAAGGAGGCTGTGGCTTGGCAATTAGCTGCTGCCCTGTGGTTGAGAACACTGTCCTATACCATACATCAGGGGTTTACTGTCCTTTAGACTTTGAGGGGGCCGGACTGTGGCCATCGGGAGTAGAAATTGTCCTGGCGTCAGTGGGAGTAAACAATGCATATTTGGTATTAGGGGGAGGAAAAGCGCCCCATTGTTGGTGTCAGTGGGAGGAAAAGTGTCCCATCTTTGGTGTCAGTGGAAGAAATAATGCCCCATCCTTGGTAATAGTGGGAGGAATAGTGACCATTCATTGGTATCAGTGGGAGGAATAGTGTCTTATCATTGGTGTCAGTGGGAGGAATAGTGACCCATCATTGGTGTCAGTGGGAGGAATAGTGTCTTATCATTGGTGTCAGTGGGAGGAATAGTGACCCATCATTGGTGTCAGTGGGAGTAATAATGACCCATCATTGGTATAAGTGGGAGGAACAGTGACCCATTATTGGTGTCAGTGGAAGGATTAGTGACCCCTTTACTGGTGTCAGTGGGAGGAATAGTGACCCATCATTGGTGTCAGTGGGGGGAATAGTGACCCATCATTAGTATAAGTGGGAGGAATAGTGTCTCATCATTGGTGTCAGTGGGAGGAATAGTGCCCCATTCATTGGTATTAGGGGGTGAAATAGTGTCCCATCATTGGTGTTAGTGGGAGGAATAGTGTCTCATCATTGGTGTTGGTGGGAGGAATAATGACCGATCATTGATGTCAGTGGGAGTAATAGTGACCCATCATTGGTATAAGTGGGAGGAATAGTGACCCTTCATTGGTGTCAGTGGGAGGAATAGTGACCCATCATTGGTGTCAGTGGGAGGAATAGTGACCAATCATTGGTGTCAGTGGGAGGAATAGTGACCCATCATTGGTGTCAGTGGGAGGAATAGTGACCCATCATTGGTATCAGTGGGAGGAATAGTGACCCATCATTGGTGTCAGTGGGAGGAATAGTGACCCATCATTGGTATAAGTGGGAAGAATTAGTGTCTCATCATTGGTGTCAGTGGGAGGAATTAGTGTCTCATCATTGGTATCAGTGGGTGGAATAGTGTCCCATCATTGGTGTCAGTGGGAGGAATAGTGTCTCATCATTGGTGTCAATGGGAGGAATAGTGACCCATCATTGGTGTCAGTGGAAGGAATAGTGACCCATCATTAGTGTCAGTGGGAGGAATAGTGACCCATCATTGGTGTTAGTGGGAGGAATAGTGACACATCATTGGTGTCAGTGGGAGGAATAGTGACCCAACATTGGTGTCAGTGGGAGGAATAGTGGCACATCATTGGTGTCAGTGGGAGGAATAGTGACCCATCATTGGTATCAATGGGAGAAATATTGCCCCTTTATTTATGTCACCACCAGGAATTATGCCTCATTGTTGGTATCAGTCGAAGAAATAAGGGCCGGATAAGGGCGAGCAAAGGACCACATCGAGCCCTCGGGCCACAGTTTGGAGACCGCTGCAATACATAATTATTTAAAAGAATAAAAGGTCTAATTCTAAATAAAACTTTTCCTAGAACATGTAAATTTCAATAAGTATGATTTTTCCCGACTGAGGACCACATTAACAGTTAGAAATGTGTTCATTCAGATAATAAAATGAAAAAAATAAACATTTCTACCCTTTGATTTTTCTCATCACTATGATCGAAAATAACATTCTATTTGTCTCCACTAACCATTCAAAAATCGAACAAACATTTCAAAAACAAACATTTTCAAACTAAATTCTAAACCAGTGTTTCTCAACTCCAGTCCTCAAGGCGCACCAACAGGTCATGTTTTCATGCTTACCATTATTTTGCACAGGTGATTTGATCAGTTTCACTGCTTTAGTAATTCCCAAAGCCGTTTCAGATGAGGGAAATCCTGAAAACATGACCTGTTGGGGCGCCTTGAGGACTGGAGTTGAGAAACACTGTTGTAAACCATGTATGGCCAGCTTTGCTCCTTACCTTCTACACGAACTTCTGCTTGTAGCTGGTCGGAGCCGGCATCACAGGTGTAGGTCCCAGAGTCGGAAGGCCGGACGCTTTGTACGGTGAGCTGACGATGAGCACCTCGGGTCAAGATTTTTACACGCCCTCCCGACACCAGCTCCTCCCCATCTCTGAGCCAGCGCACCTTGAAGTTTGGCCTTGACAGTTCACAGGCCAAAACCAGATCATCTCCCGTCACCAACACATGGTGCTCAGGAGTTCCGCTGTTACCCACGATGGTGACAGGTGGCGCTAACGGGGCAGAGAAAACAACGCACAGGTCAAACGCTCTATAATACAACCAATAAGTCACCACAAAGCAAAACCAAGTGCAGCTTTCATCAGCCCAAAACAGCAAACGTCATTACGGGCAATGTCATCTAAAGATAGGCACCGACAGGGAGGCATTGCAAGCATCGAGGGCATAGGGGTTCGGCACAAAGGAGCAGCCATTTAACTGAGGCATCACAGGAGGAGGAAGGAGGCAAAGCAAGACACACGGGTGCATGGAAGGGGTAAGATGAATTGTCCGAAAATCTGATTAGAAAATTTGGCAATGATGTTAGCATGACTAAAAGCAGGCGTCATGGCACTAGGAATCATCAGTGAAAACAGGTTAATATATAGGAGCACGCCATTTTTCAGAAAAGGGCCAGAGTTATTGTGTTACGAAGATAAAAAAATTTGCAGGAGCGAACAAGCAAACAGGGAAACTGCACCCAGCAATGTCTGTGGATGGGGCGCCTGAAATACATCCTGATGCTATAGTATGTTACTGAGAAAATGATCAGTGCTGGTTTTAGGACAGCAGGAATTTTCCATTCCACGATACAAGGGCCATGCTTACAATAAACAGGAGGGAAAACAGACTGAATATGGGAAATCTGTAGGGGGCTGTAATTACCCTACTGTGGGTCACCGTAATCTAATTACATTTTAGGTATTTAGGGGATTAGCTGACCAGTTATAAATCATAATTAAAAAGATTCAATATACTAATCCATTTGAGTACTTCCAGACGCAGAACCCTAATAAACACGCAACATTTTTGTTGGTTATTCAACTGAAAAATTTTGTAAGAAAGTTGGGTCTTATCCAGTTTAAATTTTTAAAGGGATTTTTTAACCACTCCCTATCCGGGCCAATTCTGGCACTTCGCTCCTACATGTAAAAATCTTTTTTTTTCTAGAAAATTACTCAGAACCCTTAAACATTTTATATATATATATATATATATATATATATATATATATAAATATATATATATTTTTTTTGTTTATTTTAGCAGAGAACCTAGGGAATAAAATGACAGTCGTAATTTTTTGGCAGTCGTTGTCACACGGTATTTGCGCGGCGATTTTTGAAAAGTGTTTTTGTTTTTGGAAAAAAACTGTTTCATGAATTAAAAAAAAGCAAAACAGTAACGTTAGCCCAATTTGCTTTTGCTCTAACGCACGTGGCGACACCTCACATTTGTGATTTGAATGCATCTACATATGTGGGCGCGGCTTACGTATGCGTTTGCTTCTATGCGCGAGCACGTGGGGACGGGGTGCTTTAAATTTTTTTTTAATTCTTTATTTTACTTTTATTTTATTTTTTTACACCTTTTTTTGATCACTTTTATTCCTATTACAAAGAATGTACACATGTAATGGGAATAGTGCGTGACAGGTCCTCTTTATGGAGAGATGTGGGGTCAATAAGACCCCACATCTCTCCTCCAGGCTAGAAAGGCTGAGATAAAAAAAAAAATTCTCGGCCTTTCGGCTTTGTTTACTTCTGCCGGCGCGGACGTGACGTCATAACGTCGCACCTGGGCCTCCGAGGGTCATAGAGATGACTGGGGACCATCTGCTCTCCAGAAATATCTATGGTAACTTCCGGCAGCGACCAATTCGTTTTCCGGTTCGCAAATCGTATGCACCAGAGGGTGGCGAGAGGGGGGACGTCCCCTCCTGCCCCCTGTAAGAACGATCAAGCGGCTGAACTGCTGCTATGATTGTTCTTACGGTGCACAGAATCGCTGTCTGAAAAAGATGATATCTGGATGATGCCTGTAGCTGCACCAATCATTCAGATATCCCCGCTCAAAGTTCATGACATCATATGAAGTACCTTGGGCGGGAAATGATTAAAGTGTATCTATAGCCAATACTTTGGAGGGAGAATATATATATACAATTTGCATAGCAATTTTCCCAGTGAAAGTGCACGTACATTCATTCTGTACAAATAGGGGTAAACAATTAATGTTATTAGGCTATTCCCTGTGCTAGTTGATCGTTTTTCATTGATTTAATATAGAAAATACCATATTTGGCCATGCGATGGCGCTAAGTGGCATTTCCTATGCAAATTTTTTATACCTAGACTCTTGTTTGTTTGAATGGGGAGGAGTTACAACCTCTCTCTGGTTTTTATAGCTCAATTATATAAGAAATAGTACAAGCACCATGCCAACGGTCAAAGAGTCCAAAATGATGTCTTTTTAGATATTTAGTAGAAAAAGAAGACTCTATTCTGGTTGCATGTTTCAGGCCCCTTTACAATTTGTCATAGCGCGCAATTTTTTTGTGCACGATTTGCATGCGATTTTGTTTTGCATAGGGCCAGCCCATTCACTTGAATGGGCTGCCCTAAGTGGGTTTGTCACCTGAAAAGTAGTTCCTGCTCAATTGCGGGTGACAAGCTTCAAGCGATTTTGAAAGCACCGATTGCCGCAGCAGAATTGCATTGCTTTTGGGGTGCCATTAAGGGATAATGTCACTAAAACATGCGATGCACGTTGTGCAGCAATTGCCACGCAATTTGGGATTGAGGGCAGAATCACAGCGATTCTGCCTGTGATCCCAAATCACTAGACGTGAACGCCTTATCTTTGTAGAAAGAAACTTTCAATCCAATTCATTCCAATCATAATACATAAGCCCTAATATAAGGCATTGGAAATCTTTTTCTACTAAATAGCTAGTAAAATATAGTTTTCTACTCTTTGGCCATTGGTGTGTCACCCTTATTGCTTTTTATATAGTTGGACTTTTCCCAAGACCTAGAGGCTGCTCATTTGTTCTGGTAAATATGAGCAGCCTCCCCAAAGCAAATCATCTTAATCAATACAATGATCTTTTACAATATTGGATATTATTAATAGAAGATCTAGCACCTATTTTGTATATATCTAGGTTTATACAGCTGCCTGTGTCCTGCTGGGGATATGCATTCTCTCTATGAAGGGAATATAAAAAGCATTTTCACCACTTTTCTGGCGAAAATGGTCCTGCCTCAGATTTAAAAAGCCCTGCCGCTAGGTTCAGTAGCTTTACCCAAATGTGCTACAGAAAGGGCGGTTTGGCTGCACCAAACTCAGAAAGGATTTCCTCCAGTTCATAGGTAAGGAAACTGGAGGCAAGTCCTACTCTACGTTGGCGTACAGAGACAGGCAAAGTGCCAAACTCTGTACACTGTATAGCAGGGCAGTATGATTATCATCGCTGAGGGAACTGAGGGACTAGTTCTCCATCAGGTCCTCTCTCTACTTATGATTAAAAGCAGACAGTGACTGGATTCTATAGCCAAAAGCAAGCTGTCTATTGGCTTTGGATCAACCCACTGCCTGCTGTCAATCAGAAGACCAGACCTGATGGGGAACTAGTGACTCTGAATCTTCATTAGGTTCCTCCCACCCAGTTGCAGCAGCGGGGAGGGAGCTCAGCTGCACTGAGGATACACTGTCCAGACTGGTGACCACAGTCAATGGAACACAAAACTTTTCCCCATCACTTTGTAGAGATTTTCTATGACTTCCTACTGCATGTCCAGGGCAGGAAGTATAAGTAAATCCCCCAAAGACACAACAGGAAGTGTTAAAAAAGCATTAGGAAAATCCCCCTACATGCTCTATAAAGCAGGAGGTAACCCCTGAAGCCAGCCTTTTTTTTTTACATTTTGCTTTCTCTGTGAAAAAAGCAAAAAACAATATTCCAGCATTGCCAGCTGGCGTGTTCCCAGATCAGAGCAGATGTGTTCCAGCATCACTAGTAGATGTGTTCCAGCATCTCTGGCAGATATGTTCCAGCATCTCCAACAGATGTGTTCCTAATGCCGCGTACACACGGTCGGACTTTCTATCCTACTTGGTCCGGCACACTTTCTGACGGACTTTGTCCGCCAGGTGCGCCGGACTTTAAAACGGACGGGCTTGCCCACACACGACCAGACTTTCCGTCTTTCCGATGGACTTTCGCCGGAGTTACGGCGGACTTTCAGAATGAATGGATTTGCCCACACACGGACAAGTCCGTTCATTTTGAACGTGACTCAGGTGCGACGGGACTAGCAAAGGATGTCAATCTTGCCGCTTTTATCGACGGACTGTTTTAGGGGGCGTGGTCACTGTGTGATGTTGACTACGCCCCCTAAAACGTCACAGTCCCAGCATGCCCAGGGACTGTGACATCAAAAGGGGGCGGGGTCTCCGCCTATATAAGTCACAACGCAGCCCTCGGAGAGCAGTCCAGCTGGAGAGAGCGTCGTGTCAACATCTGGGGAAGAGAAGAGAAGACAAGAAGCCCAGAAGCCCAGAAGTCCAGACCTCTGCTGGCAAGAGAGCTACCTGAAGACAGCAGAGGAGCCGGCCGAAGAACTGCAACACCGGGAGAAGAGAGCGGAGAAGAACCAACCGGACGCCGGGAGAAGATGAAGCGGAGGGACCCCCGAAGCCGGAGGAAGATCCCCCCCCCCTGGAGCTGTTTAATAAAATATTTTAAAAACCTGTGTAGTGTGTTTTATTACTTACACTTTTTCCCTAGGTGAATGGGTAGGGGTACCATGTACCCCATACTCATTCACATAGGGTGGGGGGCCGGGATCTGGGGGCCCCCTTATTAAAGGGGGCTCCCAGATTCCGATAAGCCCCCCGCCCGCAGACCCCGACAACCAACGGCCAGGGTTGTCGGGAAGAGGCCCTTGTCCTCATCAACATGGGGACAAGGTGCTTTGGGGTGGGGGGGCCCGCAGGGCGCCCCCCTCCCCCAAAGCACCCACCCCCCCATGTTGAGGGCATGCGGCCTGGTACGGTTCAGGAGGGGGGGCGCTCGCTCGTCCCCCTTTCCTGACCGGCCAGGCTGCGTGCTCGGATCGGGGTCTGGTATGGATTTTAGGGGGGACCCCGCGCCGTTTTTTCGGCGTAGGGGCTTCCCTTTATAATCCATACCAGACCTAAGGGCCTGGTATGCCCCGTGCTCGCCGCAATAGGAAAATTTGTTTTTCCTATTGCAGCGAGCGGGAGATGCAATACCCTGCCCTCGCGTCGTATCTGGTCCATCGGACCAGCATACACACGAGCAGGCTTTCCGTCGGACCAGCACACACACGAGCGGACTTTCCGCCCGAAACTGAGTCCGACGGAAAGATTTAAAACATGTTTCAAATCTTGGTCCGGCGGGCTTTTGTGAAAAAGTCCGCCGGAAAAGTCCGCCGGAGCCCACACACGGGCGGATTGTCCGGCACACTCTGGTCCACCGGACCAAGTATGCCGGAAAGTCCGACCGTGTGTACGCGGCATAAGTCACAGCAGATATGTTTCCTCAGGCATCTCCTGCAGATGTTATCAGATCACAGCAGATCTGTTTTAGCATCTTCGCCAGATGCATTCTAGCACCCACGACAGATGTGTTCCAGCATCCCCAGCAGATGTGTTCCTGGATCACAGCAGATGTGTTCCAGCATCCACGGCAGATGTGTTTCAGCATCCCCAGTAGATGTATTTCTGGATCATAGCAGATGTGTTCCAGCATCCACGGCAGATGTGTTCCAGCATCACCAGATTGCAGTACAAGGAAGGCTTGATGCACACTGCAGTACAACATGTGCAAAGTTAATTTTTAAATTCTGACTAGACTATACTTCTAACAAAAGCCTGCATCTCTTTGGACAACAGTTGATCCATTTAGTTTTTTTTTTCATTTCATTAGCATATCAGCCTGTCATCTCCAAATTTAAAAAAAATGGGCAGGATACTGTTTTAAAGATAACATCCAGCAGATTTTGATGGGTGGAGTTGACCTTTAACACATAGGAGAAGCTCAGTATAGGGGTGGCGGGAGTGGAGAGGTGGAGGGATAGGAAATATTATGGGGGGGATGCAGGGTGGGGAGGGGGTGTCAGGGTGTTGGTTGCAGTGCCTCTTCGTCTCTCCTGTTACCTCCCACAGTGACATAAAAGCTGAAGCTGTCGTTGCGGGCATCACATAGATATTCGCCAGCGTCATGACGCGACGCTCCCAGGATGGTCAGCGAGCACTCTGCTCCCCTCTCCTCCACTAGTATGTGCGGATTGTCTTTCAGCCGCTCGCCGTCCTTGTACCACCTCACTTCAGCGTCAGATCGGGACAGGGGGAGTGCCAGCCTGAGGTCCTCAGACACAGTGCACACCCTGCGTGGCATGATCTGGTCACGCTCTAAGATCACCACTACAGCCTCTTATAAGAACCAAACACCAAGAGGAGTTAGTGTCCCGGGCAGTAAAGGAGAGGGGACAGAATCTAATTGCAATTTAAAGAGGTTTTCCAGTTTTCAGTATAATATCCTTCAAGCTAAAAAAAATTATGAATAGCCATTGCTAAATAGGACAGCTGTTCTGGAACACTGTATCCATCACTGTTGCATTGGATTTCATTATGCACGTATAAATATCTTGGTGGTGACATCTAGTGGCAATTCATTGTAGTACAACTTGTTATTTTTAAATTGGTATATGGTACAATTCAGTTTACCTGTATCTCGGGGCTAGTTGGTTTAGTTCTTAGATATACCCCCTCCCTTCTACTTTATGGTCCCTCAGGTAAGTTACTAGCCTTCATAGCAGGCATAAGGCTGAGGTGAACATGGATGGTGAACATTCATGTACTGCATTTTAACAAATAAAACTTCCTTGGATTAAACTGCTGTGTCTTTTTGAAGAATTAAGCTGTCTGTGGAGGGTGCTTATTCAGCAGGTGACCATACTGGACGGACGGAACGAGGTCTAAAGTAAGCATGTCAATGCATAAAGAGGTGTGTGAAATGAAACATCATTTTGTTGTTCATTTTTTCTAACCTAAATATGAAAAAGTTGCTACAATACATTTTCACTGAAGAAAACACAATTCCTCTTGCTTCCTTCTCACTGAGCTCAATCAGCTGTATATCCAAAATGTGAACATATCTTGTATAATGAAGGGAAAGTTCAGAACCCTCTCAGGAACCTAGATTAAACTTTATTTAAAGGAATTCAGCTGTCTACCACATTGCGGAACATACATTATGTTGTCCATTATGGTGTTCATTTGCAGCAATACAAATCATTGCACAGTATTGTAGGCTGCAAATTCCCATAGGCTCGCTTACACATGCAGCTATACTGACGCTCCTTCAAAAAGCGATCCGGGTTGGATCGCTTTTCAGAGAACATTTGACAGGCAGTGGGTAGGCGATATGTTGCCTCCTTACCGTCTGCTTTAATCCCATTTCGTGGGTGCTACAGTGCACTCTTTACTGGATCAGGGGAAACGCTCAAGTAATGTATCCTTTCCTTTGCTTCCCCCTGAGGAAGATACGTCATAATCCTGGTATGTATGTGGTCTTCTACAGACATATTTCAGAGTGTGTATACATGGAAAGGCAGAGGGAATAATTAATTAATAGTTTACATGTTGCACTATATTGTTGCAGTCACTTTTTTGTTAATAAGTGGTGTCATTAGAGCACTTTATGTGTGTGGTTTGCTACAGATATAGTCTAGAGTGTGTATATATATATATATGTAGAAATGCAAAGGAAATAATTTAGTAATAGTAGTTAGCACAGCACTTTTTTCTTTTACTTATATGCTGAGTGCACGGCCTTATGGGACGTGATCAGTGCTAGCAGCTTTCTACATAAGAACCTAATATTTGTTTATGGTAGCTCGCAAGATGTCCAGTGTTTAAATCCTTAACAAGCTACAACAAAATTTTAAAATTGTTACATTACAGATCCTCTAATGAATATAGGGGTATAATGCAAACCCTTCCTTGAGTGGACCACTGAGGTCTTTTGACCTGAGGAGCTGATTCCTTTTACCCAACTGTGCAAGGATTATCATCAAGGTGAGGGACTTTCTGGAGTTGGACTCCTGGGGGGTATGCCTCATCAAATCACCCCCATTGCCATGTCCCTGGCTACCCCCTCTCCCCTTTTTTCCCTCTCTTTGTCTCAGTTTCTTGCTTTTGTCCTTCTATTTTTCCCTTCTTCCTTTTATTACTCTATCCTATGTGAGTTCCCACGGGAGTAGGATACCTGCATAACCTTATTTAAATCCCACAGGTCAAGCATTAAGCATCAGCATTATTTTCAACCACAGTTAGGTGAAAATTCCAAGGACCTGGATGTATTATTTCTCTCGGATGAATGAATTTCTAAAAGCAAATGCGGTTTTCGGTTTGAGAAAGTCCAAAATCAAATGTTAAAAGAAAATTAGGTTTTGAAGGCCTTTCGACTGACCTTCAAATCTACTAGTGCATGACCAGCTGTAGGGTAGCCATAGTTAGATCAGTTTTTTTAATTAGCCAATGGGCTGTTCAAAATAAACTGACTGGGTTTTCCTATCCACACAACAGTGGTGAATGGAGGAATCCTCCATGCTGTGATATTGTATTGACAGTGTGACTGCTCCATTGTCAGAATACACTAACAGAAGTTGATCATTAGATAACTTCTCACGAATGGGAATGGCCATAATTGTTTAGAAATTCGGCTGCTGAACCTGTAATATCTTGATCCATCTCTGGCCCGCTTTGGCATGAGGGGCCAGGACATAGACTCTGCCTAGACCAGCCTTTCTCAATGCTTAAAACAGTTTTCAAATTTAAGGGAGCCCCTGGTAAGATTAGTCTATCCTGGGTCATTGGGAAAATGCCCCTTACATTGGTGGTGGTAAGTCTGAAGAATGCTACCCTTAGAGGGATGGCCAGAACGACACCCTTGCAGTCATGTCGCTGGCTCTGACAAGCGGCATTGGACATGGAAGTATGCAGACCCCACCAGATGGGATCAAAGTTATCCACAGCTCAAGGAACCCCTAGCCATACCTGGAGGTACCCTAGGATTCTACAGAACCCCGATTAAGAATGACTGGCCTAGAGAAAAGCCTTGAGAGACAATGGCCCCTCAGGAGTGATTTTGGACAACGTCCGTTTAAATTTTTTATCTCGACCACCTGATACTGATGTCCAACTGTTTGTGTCTTCTTGGTTCTGTTCTTGGGTTCTATGGTAACTTGTATGTGCCTTTAGCTTCAAACGCTTGTATGCTGTCATGTTCTACACTCATGTTCATGGTACCTTTTTTCAAAAAGTTAGATAAAAACTTTAGCAACATTTCTAGATCTCTAGACAGATATTTCTTCTTCCCCTTCTCTTCTTTTCCTGCTTTTGCTCTTTTGAGACTTTCTTTCTAAATTGTGTTTGATAATAATTCGGGGTCCTATATCCCGACTTCTGGTCCTATCAGAGGTTTATCACAATATGGAAACTGTTATATCTTTGAATTTAAATTGTTAATATTTTTGATGGGATCATTCTGGGTTTGTACCCCTGGGTTAGTCCCTTGCTTCTAGTCGACTACTGAACCTGTGGACTGTTCCCAGGCAGCTCCATAATTGCGAGTACTACCTGGTTTAGATATGGGACTATACCGATATCCCTCAATTTTGATACTACTGTATGCCTTTACCGTTCATGATAGCCTCAACAATGTAAAAATGTATACTAAATTGTATTACTCTATTTTGCAAAACAAATAAAAAGGGATTGAAACAGAAAAAACTTTCTGAAAATGTAAAAATTGTTTGCAACTTTTATTTTAAAAAGAAACCTGGAAAACCTCTTTAATTCCTCTTTCAATCAATTGGTAAACACATTCTGCTTTACAGATAGCACACCAAATTCCAACTGATCGTAAAAAGACTTTGGTTTTGTGAATGGGAAACTGTCATACCATTGTGCAAGTATAGAATATATATAATACATCATTTTTTGTGCTGCGTCTCTTTTTCTATCAGTACTACAGGCACACTGTTCAGTCTATTTATGACAGTGTATGGCCAGCTTTACAATTGGATGACAACTTCAGGGTTCCAGTGTTATTAAAATTGAATTCCACATATGTATTTTTTTTTTTTTGGTATAGTTACATTGGTCCAGCATACATGTTCCATACCTGGCCAATCCCTGGGGAAGCAGAGAATAACTGTAATAGTCACTAATACTACAGTGAATGTTCTGTCCCACTTACAAGTGTCGTATAGTATGCTGGTAGTATACTGACATCTAGTGGAGGTTTTCAGCCACTTCAACTTGTTTACTATGTGTTCTTGGTTTCCCCCTCTGTCCTACCCTCCTGTTTAGTGCTAGTTAGTTCAGTCCTAGATGGACCCTTCCCAATTCTTCCATGTTGCCTCAGTTAGTGCACTTCTATTGTTTAAATAATATGTGGGCTATTTATAAATGGCACAACATCCTAGTAGCATAGTAGATAAGGAACTGGAAAATGACTTTAGAGGTCCCCAGAAAATTTACAACATACATAAAAAAAATGTACAAATTTATTAATACAAAAAAATATAAATGTATTCACATACCCAACAGTACAATGTTTAAAACCATTAACTGTACAAAAAATTTATTGGCAGGAGTGGTAGGACTCCCGCCTAATAAAATTATTTAGTATCAATAAATTTGTGCAATTTTTTAATTATGTTGTCAATTTCCTGGACACAATTTCCAGTTCCTCATCTAGTGTTAGTACTGTGCAGAGACAGGTCTTAGGAAAGCCATTGTCTTCTTACACTTCAAAGGACTGGAAAAATATCCTCTGTACTGCAATTAGCTGAAGTAAAATTGTGGTTGATTCAACTTCTGTGTAATATTGAAGAGTTAAGCTCTTGACCCTTTACAGTCTGGCTTTCGCTCGCAGCACTCCACGGAAACTGCCTTACTAAAACTTACTAACGATTTACTAGCTGCTAAAACCAACAGCCAATATTTCAAAGTCCTACTACTTGACCTCTCTGCGGCCTTTGATACTGTTGACTACCCGCTCCTTCTCAATAAACTACATTCCCAAGGCCTCTGAGATTCAGCTCTATCCTGGTTCTCTGCCTACCTATCACAGCGCTCCTTCAGTGTCACCTACAACTCTGTCTCCTCCTCTCCATTGCCCTTTTCTGTGGGGTACCCCAAGGCTCTGTTCTCGGACCCCTTCTCTTCTCTATCTACACCTCCTCCCTTGGTCACTTGATAACCGCCCACAGCTTCCAATACCACTTGTACGCCGATGACACCCAAATCTATCTGTCTACTCCTCACCTCACTGCTTCAGTACCCTCTCGCATTACTAACTTACTCGCCTTGACTATTGCAACTCCCTTCTCATTGGCCTACCTCTCCATAGGCTATCCTCTCTTCAGTCTATCATGAATGCTGCTGCCAGACTTATCCTCCTTACCAACAGCTCAGCGTCTGCCAACCCTCTCCTCCAATCCCTACACTGGCTTCAAATCACCCAGCGAATTAAATTCAAAATACTAACCACAACATACAAAGCCATTCACAACTCTGCCCCGAGCTACATCACCAATCTTGTCTCCAAATATCACCCAAATCGTCCTCTCCGCTCTTCTCAAGACCTCTTACTCTCAAGCTCTCTCGTGTCCTCCTCTCATGCTCGTCTCCAGGATTTTTCGAGAGCCTCTCCCATCCTCTGGAAATCGCTACCTCCACTGGTCCGGCCATCCCCTACTCTTGCTACCTTCAGGCGATCCCTGAAAAATCATCTCTTCAGGAAAGCCTATCACGTCTCCAACTAACCTCCTACTACTTCCATCAGCTCAATCCCCACAAATACAACCTTTTGTACCACCAGCCACACCCTATTAGATTGTAAGCTCTTCTGAGCAGGGCCCTCTTAATCCTCTTGTATTTTATTGTATTGTAACTGTATTGTCTCCTTTTATATTGTAAAGTGCTGCGTAAACTGTTGGCGCTATATAAATCCTGTATAATAATAATAAGCTGCCTGTGGACGGTGCCGAGACAGCAGGTGACCATACTGTTCGAACAGACTGGGTCTAAGGAGATATGTGCATAAAATTGCTTATGTCATTTTGGTTTCTCCCTCTGTCCTCACCTTCTGTTTAGCGCTAGTTGGTTTAGTCCTAGCTAGACCCTCCCATGTTCTCTCAGTTCTCAGTCAGTGTTAGCACATTGCAGAGACAGGTCATAGGAAAGTCATTGTCTTCTTACACTTCAAAGGACTTGAAAGACATCCTCTGTACTGCAATTAGATAAAGTAAAATTGTGTTGGATTCATCATCTGTGTCCTAATGAAGAGTTAAGCTGCCTTTGGATGGTGCCAATTTAGCAGGTGACCCTGCTGTCTATGCATTGACATACCTCCTTAGACCCAAATCTGTCTAAGGCCCCATACACACTATTAGATTTTCTGCAGATTTTTATCTTCAGATTTACCAAAACCATGTAGTGCAAGGGCCGACCTGATTGCATACAAATTGAAACTCTTATGCCGCGTACACACGGTCGGACTTTCTGTCCTACTTGGTCCGGCACACTTTCCGACGGACTTTGTCCGCCAGGTGCGCCGGACTTTAAAACGGACGGACTTGCCCACACACGACCGGACTTTGCGGCGGGCTAAGTCCGCCCGTTTTTCCGACGGACTTTCGCCGGAGTTACGGCGGACTTTCAGAATGAACGGACTTGCCCACACACGGACAAGTCCGTTCATTTTGAACGTGACTCAGGTGCGACGGGACTAGAAAAGGAAGTCAATCTTGCCGCTTTTATCGGCGAGATTGACACCTTGCGAGCCCCGTCGCGGGGCATACCAGGCCCGTAGGTCTGGTATGGATTATAAAAGGGAACCCCCCTACGCCGAAAAAACGGCGTGGGGTCCCCCCTAAAATCCATACCAGACCCCGATCCGAGCACGCAGCCTGGCCGGTCAGGAAAGGGGGTGGGGACGAGCAAGCGCCCCCCCTCCTGAACCGTACCAGGCCGCATGCCCTCAACATGGGGGGTGGGTGCTTTGGGGGAGGGGGGCGCCCTGCGGGGCCCCCCCACCCCAAAGCACCTTGTCCCCATGTTGATGAGGACAAGGACCTCTTCCCAACAACCCTGGCCGTTGGTTGTCGGGGTCTGCGGGCGGGGGGCTTATCGGAATCCGGGAGCCCCCTATAATAAGAGGGCCCCCAGATCCCGGCCCCCCACCCTATGTGAATGAGTATGGGGTACATGGTACCCCTACCCATTCACCTAGGGAAAAAGTGTAAATAATAAAACACTACACAGGTTTTTAAAATATTTTATTAAACAGCTCTGGGGGGGGATCTTCTTCCGGCCTCGGGGGTCCCTCCAGTTCATCTTCTCCCGGCGTCCGGTTGGTTCTTCTCCGCTCTCTTCTCCCGGTGTTCCAGTTCTTCGGCCGGCTCCTCCGCTGTCTTCAGGTAGCTCTCTTGCCAGCGGAGGTCCGGACTTTTGGGCTTCTTGGCTTCTTGTCTTCTGGGCTTCTTGTCTTCTCTTCTCCAGATGTTGACACGACGCTCTCTCCGGCTGGACTGCTCTCTGAGGGCTGCGTTGTGACTTATATAGGCGGAGACCCCGCCCCCTTATGATGTCACAGTCCCTGGGCATGCTGGGAGTGTGACGTTTTAGGGGGCGTGGTCAACATCACCCGGTGACCACGCCCCCTAAAACGTCACAGTCCCAGCATGCCCAGGGACTGTGACATCATAAGGGGGCGGGTTCTCCGCCTATATAAGTCACAACGCAGCCCTCAGAGAGCAGTCCAGCCGGAGAGAGCATCGTGTCAACATCTGGAGAAGAGAAGACAAGAAGCCCAGAAGACAAGAAGCCCAGAAGTCCAGAAGTCTGGACCTCCGCTGGCAAGAGAGCTACCTGAAGACAGCGGAGGAGCCGGCCGAAGAACTGGAACACCGGGAGAAGAGAGCAGAGAAGAACCAAGAAGATGAGAAGATGAACCGGAGGGACCCCCGAAGCCGGAAGAAGATCCCCCCCGGAGCTGTTTAATAAAATATTTTAAATACCTGTGTAGTGTTTTATTATTTACACTTTTTCCCTAGGTGAATGGGTAGGGGGTACCATGTACCCCATACTCATTCACATAGGGTGGGGGGCTGGGATCTGGGGGCCCTCTTATTATAGGGGGCTCCCGGATTCCGATAAGCCAACCGCCCGCAGACCCCGACAACCAACGGCCAGGGTTGTCGGGAAGAGGCCCTTGTCCTCATCAACATGGGGACAAGGTGCTTTGGGGTGGGGGGGCCCCGCAGGGCGCCCCCCTCCCCCAAAGCACCCACCCCCCATGTTGAGGGCATGCGGCCTGGTACGGTTCAGGAGGGGGGGGGGCGCTCGCTCGTCCCCACCCCCTTTCCTGACCGGCCAGGGTGCGTGCTCGGATCGGGGTCTGGTATGGATTTTAGGGGGGACCCCACGCTGTTTTTTAGGCGTAGGGGGGTTCCCCTTTATAATCCATATCAGACCTAAGGGCCTGGTATGCAATACCCTGCCCTCGCGTCGTATCTGGTCCGTTGGACCAGCATACACACGAGCGGGCTTTCCGCCCGAAACTGAGTCCGATGGAAAGATTTAAAACATGTTTCAAATCTAGGTCCGGCGGGCTTTTGGGAAAAAGTCGGCCGGAAAAGTCCGCCAGAGCCTACACACGGGCGGATTGTCCGGCACACTCTGGTCCGCCGGACCAAGTATGCCGGAAAGTCCGACCGTGTGTACGCGGCATTAAGGTTTGACCTCATATTATATGGTTTTGGTAAATCTGAAGACAAAAATCTGCAGAAAATCTATTAGTGTTTATGGGGTCTTAGGCTGGGTTCACACCATCACCAACTGTGGCTCACAGCAGGGTGTCCGGTGCGTCCTGGTTCACCCTTTCAGGTCCGGTTTCAGCACGAATATTTGGCTGAATTCGGACCTAAACGGACCAAAAGACGCACAAGACTACTGTGCAAATTCGCACCAGAGCCGCAGAAGAGATATGTGAACCGGCTCCATAGAGAGCCGATCAAAATCTCCTGCTATTGTGAGTTGGATGCGGATTTTCCGCATCCAATTCGCATAGGTGTGAACCCAGCCTAAAGCAGCTTACTATGTGATTTTGGTTTCTCCATCTGTCCTCCCCTTCTGTTTAGTGTTAGTTAGTTTAGTCCTAGCTAGACCCTTCCTGTTTCTTCCAAGTGTTCTCTGTGTTAGCACTTTACGGAGACAGGGCTTAGGAAAGTCATTGTCTTCTTACACTTGAAAGAACTTGAAAAACATCCTCTGTACTGCAATTAGATAAAGTATAATTGTGTTGGATTCAATGTCTATGTCCTAATGAAGAGTTAAAGTGATTGTAAAGGCAGAAGGCTTTTTATCTTAATACATTCTATGCATTCTGTGTGCAGCAGCCCCCCCCCCCATACTTACCTGAGCCCCATCTCTGTCCAGTGATGTCCACGAGTTTCTCGGCCGTCCAGGACTCTCCCTCCTGATTGGCTGATACACAGCAGTGGCGCCATTGTCTCCTGCTGCTGTCAATAAAAGTCAGTTAGCCAATCAGGAGAGAGAGGGGGCGGGACCGAACCTCAGCACCATGTCTGAATGGACATATGGAGCTGCAGCTCGGCTTGGGTGCGACTGGGTCTAAGGAGGTATGTCAATGTATAAAGGGGCATTTAAATCAAAACTGTGACCCTTGCTGTCTTCCAGGCCCCGTGCCGAGAGTCTGCCCCTGCTCACTTGGCACAGGCACCATTTAGAGAACACCTTGTGTTTTTCTCCATGAATACAAGGTTTTTTCTAATTGGACGAGGTGGAGAGGCAGGGTGGTGATGTCACAATCCCCATATCATCCAATCAGTGAATGCCTTGTATTCAAGCTGCTCAAGCCGAGGGCGTGACCCATTGTGTTCACTACGAAGCAGGGTAGCCACTCAGCACAGAACCCAGAAGACAAAGAGGATCATTGTAGTAGCACCGACTACTACAGAGGTTTTCTGCTTCCAGAAAGATCAGCCAGGTAGGGAATATGTACAATTACTGTACATACAGTAGGTCCAAGCTGGACCAATGTAACTATGGAAATAAAGCATCTCGGGAAATAAGCTTTAATCCACTTTCCTAAGCATCTCCACCTTGGGAGTCAGCGGTCAGGTAAAGTCCCACAGCTGCTGCTTTGTCACCTGCCTGGCCTCTAATTCACTATTTAGATGACAGTTTCCCATCTAGATGAATAAACACAACTATGAATTACAATCGATTTTTTTATTACAGCGATGTACTATACAAATGAATCATATCAAGAAATAGGATGGGCACAGTCTAAAGCTCTAACATGGAACAGTGAATCAGTATGACAACAAGTCACTTATGGCGGCCATACATGCTTCGATCCTATCATCTGATCGATATGCAATTTGGTCAAAACTATGGAATCAGCAGCCAATCTAATAGTCCGATTCAATCAAACTGACTCGGTCAGCCAGGGTGGAAAATTTTTGATCGTTTTGCATTGAACGGCAACACTGAGATACTTTGTTCATGACTATAATTGTATTTACATCGATCAGATTATGAGATTACATGGTGGAACACAGAGATGTGGTGGATGAACTTGTGATTGTATCTAAAAGCAGTATTAAACACAATAAACTTAATATATTGCAGCTTACCAATCATTAGATGTGGTGGCTGCAGAGGCGTTGCTAGGGGGTGGCTTTTGGGGCTATAGCCCCGAATCTGGGGCCCATAGCCCCGAGTCTCTGCAGGGGTCACCAAGGGGAGGGGAGGTTCTCTGGGGACCCTGATATAGGTGGGGGCTCTCTGGGGACCCTGATGCAAGGAAGAGGCTCTCTGGGGACCCTGATTTTAAGGGGGAGGCTCTCTGGGGACTCTGATTTAAGAGGTAGGCTCTCTGTGGACCCTAATGTAGGGGGGGCTCTCTGGGAACCCTGATGTAAGGAGGAGGCTCTCTGGGGACCCTGATTTTAAGGGGGAGGCTCTCTGGGGACTCTGATTTAAGAGGTAGGCTCTCTGTGGACCCTAATGTAAGGGGGGCTCTCTGGGAACCCTGATGTAAGTGGGGGGCTCTCTGGGGACCCTGATGTAAGAGAGAGGCTCTCTGGGGACTCTGATATAAGGAGGAGGCTCTTTGGGGACCCTGATGTAAGTGGG
This sequence comes from Lithobates septentrionalis, assembly GCA_037952835.1. NCBI lineage: Eukaryota > Metazoa > Chordata > Amphibia > Anura > Ranidae > Lithobates > Lithobates septentrionalis. The sequence goes on from JBBDGP010002438.1 coordinate 276,710, forward strand.
GGGCTCTCTGGGGATATACACACACACACACACACGTATATTACTGTATATACATCTGTATGCCTGCCCAAGCATATGACTTTCTTTACTACGCTGCTATGGGCTCTAGCCCCAGATCTTTTGTAGACCTAGCAACGCCCCTGGGTGGCTGCATTACTTTTCTTTGGATTTTCCCCTCTGTTTTCACCTGTTGATCTGGCCAGCAACACACCTCCTGTATTGGAGCGCCCCCCCTTTCTGGATGAAGGAACAGAGGGGGCACCTTTGGACAACAGCATTATCAGTGTGGGGGGAGGGGAGTGTCAGACGTGCTAGCAGGTTTGGATACATTGAAAAATTGAAGCCAAACTCCAGCTAATACTTTATAACCATTTACAGCAAACTGTTTTTTTTTTCCTTGTGGGATAAAGGTTTTACATAAATAAGCTGATCATTGTAGGCACCCTTGTCAGTGCTAAATGGCTTGTCTCAACCCTCTAACTGCTACATCTGCAGGACAGTTTGTTCTGCTTAAAAGCAACAGACTTACTGGCAGGATCACCCGGTGGAAACAGAGTGAAAGAGTCTAAAAAAAGAAAACAAATACAGCCATCACATGTAATAAATAGTAAGCTGCAATATAAGAAAAAGTTTGATTTGGGGGCTTAATTCTGCTTTAACTATTATTCAAAATCCACTTTACCGTGTGTTGAATATCGATCGAATGAGTTGAGGGCTATAGATTGATTATTCCTATCAGAAGTGATTGATTGGAAAAGAAATCAATAATTTATTGAAGAGTGCATGGTCACCGTTAGAGACCAGATCACATCACATGCATGACTTATAACACAAGGAGAGGGTCCTGGGGGTCCTAAACACAAAAAGATCACTCATTATTCAACATGCTTCACCATATGTGTGGGAAGTTTTGGTGCGTAAAATTTGTCAAAGAATTTGGATCTTCCATGTTGGCAAAAGCTGTAAATATGTAAAATTGTGTGTGTACTATACAGCATTAATGTTAACGTATCAGATATACACAACTCCCAACTGTCCCTGATTTGGAGGGACTGTCCCTGATTTGGAGCAATGTCCCTCTGTCCCTCTTTCCTCCTCATTTGTCCCTCATTTTGGTCTGATCTATATAGTTGGATATAAAATGCACTTTTATTATTTATTCTATTAAAAAAGTGTTTCCCAGCGCTAAACCTTTCATCCGATTTCTAAATTGCTGCATTTGTAAATTCCAAAAGCCAATATAAAGGAATAGTTGTGGTAAAAAAAAGCCCTTGTGGGTTTAACCAATCTTTTGTTTTTTTGTACAATTCTCCTTTAAGGGGGCGTGACAGGGGTTGTGTCCTATGCCTGCATACTTTTGCTGATAGATGTCCCTCATTCCCATCTCAGAAAGTTGGGAGGTATGCTTGAGAGGACTGTCAGAAACTGCAGACCTAAGGCAGGCCATACATGATGTGATTGCGAATCGCTCAAATCCCCCATCAACCCTGACTGGGTTGATGGGGATATCCATCCTGTGAAACGATTGTGTTCTCCTGGGGGGGGGGGGGATTCAAATTTTGGATGGTTCAGTTGGGACTCGGTTCAGGGGAGAATCGATCCATCTATGGCTGGCCTAATAGAGGAAATGAGGATCGGAGAGTGTGGATATGCTACTTATGTGGCTGGGGGTATGCTGCAGAATACAAAACTGGGAATATGTTACAGTGCCTTGAAAAAGTATTCATACCCCCTTGAAATTTTGCACATTTTGTCATGTTAAAACCAAAAAGGAAAATGTATTTTATTGGGATTTTATGTGATAGACCAACACAAAGTGGCACATAATTGTGAAGTGGAAGGAAAATGATAAATGGTTTTCAAACGTTTTTACAAATAAATATGTGAAAAGTGTGACGTGCATTTGTATTCAGCCCCCCGGAGTCAATACTTTGTAGAACCACCTTTCTCTGCAATTACAGCTGCAAGTTTTTTTGGGGATGTCTCTACCAGCTTTGCACATCTAGAGAGTGACTTTTTTGCCCATTCTTTAAAAAATAGCTCAAGCTCTTGGATGGAGAGCGTCTGTGAACAGCAATTTTCAAGTCTTGCCACAGATTTTCAATTGGATTTAGGTCTGAACTATTCTAACACATGAATATGCTTTGATCTAAACCATTCCATTGTAGCTCTGGCTGTATGTTTAGGGTCTTTGTTCTGCTGGAAGGTGAACCTCCGCCCCAGTCTCAAGTCTTTTGCAGACTCTAACAGGTTTTCTTCTAAGATTGCCCTGTATTTGGCTCCATCCATCTTTCCCTTAACTCTGACCAGCTTCCCTGTCCCTGCTTTCTTGCCACTCTTCCATAAAGGTCAGATTTGTGGAGAGCACGACTAATAGTTGTCCTGTGGACAGATTCTCCCACCTGAGCTGTGGATCTCTGCAGCTCCTCCAGAGTTACCATGGGCCTCTTGGCTGCTTTTCTGATTAATGCTCTCCTTGCCCGGCCTGTCAGCAGGGCGGGCGCTACCTATAGGCAAGGTAGGTACCAGCCCAGAGAACCCAGGCAGTGACGCTGTGACACAGGGGAGAGGCGAGCTGCGGGCTGTCTTTCCACCCTGCCACTGGAGCCGCTGCTCTGCAGAGTGGCTATTGTGGGTTGTGACAGGGCAGGCTGTGACATGGGTTGTGCCCCTCCTGTTGCCCCCCACCCCCCCCCCCCCCTTGCCGGTGTTGTTGGAGAGCAGGCTGAGCTCAGTGCCTGCTATCTCTTCCTCCAAGTGCTGCATAGGGAACCAAGAGGGCAGCATTTATGTCTGCTCCCTCCTCCTTCTCTCCCAGCAGTGGCAGTACATAGGGGAGAGAACAGAGCACCGTGTTCCTCTCTCCCCCTCCCTCCTGGATGATGTACTGAAAAAAATTGTGGGTAATGTATTCCGGAGGGACGGTATTGCCTTGAAAATGAATGGAACTACAGACTGTAATGGCCCCAAGTAGGAGGTAAGATTCTGCTATAAAAGTTTGCATATAAGTAATTTTTTTCCTTTACTGATATGCTCTGATGAGGCTGCACTGATGGCCACTGGTAGGCTGCACTGATGAGGCTGCACTGATGAAGCAGCACTGATGGGCATTGATAGGCTGCACTGATGGGCACTGATAAGCAGCACTTATGGACACTGATGAGGCAGCACTGATAGGCTGAATTGATGGGCACTGATGAAGCGGCACTGATGGGCTGTACTGATGGGCACTGATGAAGCAGCACTGATAGGCTGCACTGATATGCTGCACTGATAGGTACTGATGAGGTGGCATTGATAGGCTGCCCTGATGGGCACTGATATAGGCTGCACTGATGGGCACTGATGTGAGGCAGCATTTAAAAGGCTGTACTGATGAGGCTGCAGTGATGAAGCAGCACTGATGGGCACTGATAGGCCTCACTGATGGGCATTGATAGGCGGCACTTATAGGCACTGATGGGGTGGCACTGATAGGCTGCACTGATGAGCACTGAAGGGCTGCACTGATGAGGTGGCACTGAATTGCATTGGTAGGCTGCACTGATAGGCGACACCTATGGGCACTGATAGGCTGCACTGATAGGCTACACTAATGAATCGCATTGATGGGCACTGATAGGCTGCACTAATGAGGCAGCATTGATAGGCTACACTGATGGGCACTAATGAGGCTGCACTGATGGGCACTGATGAGGCTACACTGATGAAGCAGCACTGATGGGCACTGATAAGCCTGACAGTCCTCCCAAGGATTACATATATTAAACATTACATATATTAAGAATTGATGTGCGTTGATGAGGCTGCACTGATGGGCATTGATGAGGCGGAATTGATAGGCTGCACTGATGGGAACTGATGGGGCAGAATTGATAGGCTGCACTAATGGGCACTGATGAGGCTGCACTGATGAAGCAGCATTGATAGGCTGCACTGATGGGCACTGATGAAGCAGCACTGATAGGCTGCACTGATGGGCACTGATGAGGCGGCACTGATAGGCTGCACTGATGGGTACTGATGAGGCCGCATTGATAGGTGGCACTGATGGGCAGCACTGATAGACAGCACTGATGGGCCTGCACTGATCATCAGGGCCTTGATTATCTGTGTACATATCCCCTGTAAAGGGCCGGCGCTACCTAGAGGCGAGGTAAGCATTGGCCTAGAGAGCACATCAGTCAGGGGCACCATGCCGTTGCTGTCACCTTCAGGCTCCTACATACGCTGCATGAGTATCATGCGTTGGGCCGGTGACTGACTCCACCCCCAAATTGGTAGCAGTTATTAAAAAGTTGGGGCATACATGGGCAGGGAAAAGGGGGTGGAGTCAGGGGCGGAGCCAAGGGGGTGGCAAAATTAGGTTTCGCCTAGGGTGTCAAAAATCCTTGCACCAGCCCCGCCTGTCAGTTTAGGTGGACGGACATGTCTTGGTAGGTGTGCAGTTGTGCCATAATCTTTCCATTTTCGGATTATGGATTGAACAGAGTTCCGTGAGATGTTCTAAGATTGGTGTGTTCCTTGGCCTTCATGATTCTGTTTGTTCACTAAGGTTCTCTAACAAACCTCTGAGGGCTTCACAGAACAGCTGTAATTATACTAAAATTAAATTTTACACACAGGTGGACTCTATTTACTAATTAGGTGACTTCTGAAGGCAATTGGTTCCACTAGATTTTAGTTAGGGGTATCAGAGTAAAGGGGGCTGAATACAAATGTACCCCGCACTTTTCACATATTTATTTGTAAAAAAATTTTGAAAACCATTTATCATTTTCCTTCCACTTCACAATTATGTGCCACTTTGTGTTGGTATATCACATAAAATCCTGAAAAAATACATTTACGTTTTTGGTTGTAACATGACAAAATGTGAAAAATTTCACGAGGTATGAATACTTTTTCCAGGCACTGTACATGAGATCAATGCTATTACCCTAATCAATGTTCCCACTACAGACAGCTGAGGGCGGAGGGAACGCATATCATATACCAAAGGGCCACATGCCGCCCTCGGTCTGCAGGTTGGGCACCAGGGCTGTAGGGAGAGCGACAAAAGCGACAGTTCCTTTAAATCTCCTCCACCGAATTTTTCTCTTTTTTCCCCCGAGGAGTCGGCCAGCAGTCCAGCGAGCCCCGTCTTATGTTTGCGGCTGACTTAAACGTAAATGAGACTAAAACCGCGCCGGGGAAATGACGCTCCCAGCTCCGCTTTAAATATAATTTGTTCTAATAAGTTCCCGGAACTTTGAAATATCTATTCACGAGTGTTATGAAAAATCCTTTATGTAATCCAATTTGTAATTTATGCCGAGTGGCCTTCTAATTACTTTTAAAGACACATTTATATCAGACTCCTCTGAATCTATCTAGGAGAAATGGAGGTTTTATGGAGCTGGAGAACGCGGCCGCTGACTGAGGAGCGCTGGGCTGGAAGGAGATTAGTTCATAAATTAAAGAAATATTTAAGTCTCTGGATCTCCGAAGCGGAGTCGCTGTGCCAGGACAGTAATTCTCCCCTCGGGGGGGGGGCTGGAGCTGTATATCTGTCTCCTGCAGACTTTGCCGGGACTCCCGAGACACCATAAAGGCCGCGCCGTGTTGCGCTGTAAAACATTACATTTTCACAACTTCCAACTGTCCCGGATTTCGAGGGACTGTCCCTGATTTGGAGCATAGTCCCTCTGTCCCTCATTCCTCCTCATTTGTCCCTCATTTTGGTCTAAACTATATAGTTGTATATAAAATGCACTTTTTATCTATCAAAAAGTGTTTCCCAGTGCTAAACCTTTCATCTGATTCCTAAATTTCTGCATTTGTAAATCCCAAAAGCCAATATAAAGAAATATTAGTGGTAAAAAAAAGCACTTGTGGGTTTAACCAATCTTGTTTTTTTTTTGTACAATTCTCCTTTAAGGGGGCGTGGCAAGGGGTGTGTCCTATGCCTCCATACTTTTGCTGATAGGTGTCCCTCATTCCCATCTCAAAAAGTTGGTAGGTATGTCTCTGTGCTTTTCTATGCAATGCAGGCAGATCATGTCTGGTGGGAGGGGCCGGCACAGTACTGTACATAGCTTCCTGAAAAAAAAATCACAGCACCCTGCCTCAGTTCTAGACATGTGCAATTCGTTTCGTTCCGAATTTGTTTTTTAGCAAATTTTGACAAATTCATTTATTTGGAAACATCCGAATTAACGCTTTTTTTTTCAAATATTGGTAAATTCAAATATTCGAAAATTCGTAAATTCGAAAGTCCGAAAACCCAAAAATTCGAAAATCTGAAATAATAATTAAGTATTAAATTATAGGTATTGGAATTTCCTTTCAAATTTGGCTGTTAGTGGACGTAACAAATACGAATTCATCCGAAGTTACGAATTATCGGAAATAACAAATGCCGTATCTAAACGAATGAAACGTAATGCATTAATAATAATAAATATCAATAATAATAATAAAAACTTTTTATTATTATTATTTATTACTAGTTAGTTCCGTTCCATTGGATTAGATGCAGCATTCGTTATTTTGGATAATTCGTAACTTCGGATAAATTTGGATTTTTTTTTTTTCCACTTCAGTGAATTCTTTTGAGAGACTTATTTCAACTTTGCAGTTCAACTTTTGTCCCTTCCCATTTTCATTGTGACTTTTATCCATTATTTTAAAGAATTTATTTAGAAAATATCATTTACTTTTATAGAAAACATGAATTTTCCCCCCTTTATCTATTCCTTCCTTATTTATTCCTTAGTAAGGAATAAATTTAGATTTGTTACGTTCACTAACAGCCAAATTTGAAAGGAAAATTCCAATACAGTACCTATAATTTAATAGTTATTATTAGTTATTATTTAGAATTTTCGGATTTTCTTTCTTATTTTCGGATTTTCGAATTTAGGAATTTTCGAATTTACGAAATTACGAATTTTCGAATTTACAAAATTACGAATTTACGAAATTACGAACTTACGAAATTAAGAATTTTAGAATTTACAAAATTAAGAATTTTAGAATTTACAATTTTCGAATTTACGAATTGCGAATATAACGAATGACCCAAAAAACGAAAAAAAGAAAAAACCCGAATAAAACGAAAACTAACGAGTTTTTCGACAGCAGTGCACATGTCTACTCAGTTCTCCTCTCAAGACCCCTCTTCCCTGATGTAAGCAGTGGGCTGGCTCTTGAGAAGGGTTGTGCAAATATCAAAATGCCTTGATGGGTGGAAATCAATCTGGAGCAGTGGGTGTTCCTATGCAGAATATATTTGCATGCAGACCACCCTAGGTAACGCCTACATGATTGATAGACCTGAAATCCAGTGAAGGAAAGGGAACTACGAGTCCCCTTGCCTTGGTGGAAGATGGGAGTTGTAGTATTTTCACTTACAACTTCCTGTGCATGAATGACATGGCTGTGTGGGCAGATTTTACATTTAAAAGGATGCTGCAAGGAGAAATTTAAAGTGGTTGTAAACTTCAGACATGCAATATGAACAAAGCATATCCCTCTATTGTGTGTACTTGTCCCAATTAAGAGCACTATGGGGGTTATTTACGAAAGGCAAATCCACTTTGCACTACAAGTGCACTGAAAGTGCACTTGGAAGTGCAATCGCTCTAAATCTAAGGGGTAGATCTGAAATGAGGGGAAGCTCTGCTGATTTTATCATCCAATCACATGCAAGCTAAAATGCTGTTTTTTATTTTCCTTGCATGTCCCCCTCGGATCCACGGCGACTGCACTTTGAAGTGCACTTGTAGTGCAAAGTGGATTTGCCTTTAGTAAATAACCCCCTAATAGGGCGTACACACGGTCGGACTTTGTTCGGACATTCCGACAACAAAATCCTAGGATTTTTTCCGACGGATGTTGGCTCAAACTTGTTTTGTCTACACACGGTCGCACAAAGTTGTCGGAAAATCCGATCATTCTGAACGCGGTGACGTAAAACACGTACGTCGGGACTATAAACGGGGCAGTAGCCAATAGCTTTCATCTCTTTATTTATTCTGAGCATGCATGGCACTTTGTCCGTCGGATTTGTGTACACACGATCGGAATTTCCGACAACGGATTTTGTTGTCGGAAAATTTTATCTCCTGCTCTCCAACTTTGTGTGTCGGAAAATCCGATGGAAAATGTGTGATGGAGCCCACACACGGTCGGAATTTCCGACAACACGCCCTGATCGGACATTTTCCATCGGAAAATCCGACCGTGTGTACGGGGCATTAGTGTAATTTCTGTCGGCTGCTTCCTTCCTCTGCTATCAGCATGAGTTACTTCTGACAATTTTTTCTGACACCAAGAGAAAAAAAGGTGACAGGGGAGGGACCTCCAGCTGATTGACAGCCTCAGCTCTGTTCCTGTGAGCTGTGTGAAGGGGGGGGGGGTCTTTTCCCACCAATCAGCTCTCAGATCTCTCCTCACTGAGATCTGCAGAGTGCAACACCCCCATTTTTTCAACTCAGACAAGCTTTATAAAGGACGGATCGATTTGGGTATAATCAGCCTGCCCATAGATGGATTGAATCTTGGCCAGTCCTTCCTGAACTTCAATTAATCTGTGGCTGGCTTTAGTAAGGACAATTTTTTTTTACATCACCCTGCCTAGCTGGGATGTGAATCTCTCATCTGCATCCCAAGTAGGTGTTCTCAGATAATTGACAAAAGGCGGTGGAGTGGGCTGGAGATGGAACTCAAGGAGAAGTTCATGGCAATTGGTGCATCTTTTTTTTTTTTTTTCTGTCTTCGTCTAGAAACATTATGGAATTTGGTTACTAAAGCTTTTCTACCTATTGATGGAAAAGTGTCTATGTGCATGAAGGCTTTATCTGAAATGAAGTATAACAGATGTGTAGGGCGTAATGTGACTACAACTGGCCATGACTGCATCTGATGAGTGAATCCACTTTATCTGCAGACTCAACCCCGATCTGCTTGGTAGGTCCAAAAATCTGGATGGAGTGAACCGCTAAAGGAGCTGGTAGGTCAGGGAAAGACTGGGAACAGTCCTGGCTTGGTGGGGCAAAGTCCTGGCTTGGTGGGGCAAACTCAGCCAATTTGTCCTTTCATGGTGGAGATTAGAGATGAGCTTTGGTGAATCTAGTCCGAATTCACCTAAGCGAGCCTACCAGAAATACTATACTGAGCCAATTATCTGTGACCCACACATTCCACTGAGGTGGGGAACACCTTGTTGGCCTTATGCTTGGCCCAGTAAAGCTCACAGCTTCCTGGCGGGCTCACTCACGTGGGTTCGTTCTAGGTTCTCCTAACACAAAAGAGAGTTAGTCACCTTTTGGCCAATTTATTAGGTGGGGCAGGGGACCCAAACTACCTCCTGAGATGGGAAAGCTGCTTCTTCTGCACACAGGAAGGGTACTGGCCATGGATACAAAGGACCTCATGACCAGCTCACAAGTCATCCAGAGATCAACGGCAATTGCCCGATAGCTGCCAATCGGTCTGCAGATCCAGGTTCGCTCAACCCTACTAAAACATTTGGCATGAAAGGATATGATTGTTTCCCATGCATGATAGTTGGAAGACAAGACAATGAGGTCACACCACAACACAAGGCACCTCTTAGAGAGCAGATCCGATGGAACTCACCATCCACATGCACCTGAAAAATGCAGGAGTCGGTCCCCACATTGCACTCATACTGTCCGGCATGGTCCTCCTGTGCGCACAACAGACTCAGCGTACACTTTTTGTCCTCATCATCCATGGTCAGGTTGCCGTCCGGGGTCACCCTCTGACCATTCTTTATCCAGCGAATGACATCGGGGGTGCGTGTCAGCTCACAGACTATAGTTAAGGGGTCACCCTCTGTCACATGGAGCACAGACGGGGAGCATCCACCGGGTACGAACTTTGCCGGAGGCTCTGTGTGCGATATAGGAAGAAGAAATCTGCATGGGTTTTTGCGTTAGGCTGCAGGGTTCTCTAAATCAGGGTACTGAGGGTAAGGGTAGAGGGGGGGGGGATAGGGTTAAAGTGGACTTAGCATTAGAAATACATTTTCATGTAAAGTGTAAATTGTAATACTTCCAGGTATTTATTATTTCTCTCCACAGCAATGTCTTTTCTCTCTAGAAGGGCAGCGCCATCTTTGTTCACATATCATTCAAGAAGTATTAAACCCAAAAGTAAACATTTATTATATTGCAATTCTTAGATGTGATGACTGTATTAGTTTTCTTTTTTTTTCTTTCTTCTATTTTCATCTGGTGATTCAGACAGCAAGTCTTTTGTTTTTCACAAGCCCTCCAGTAGAATGTTTCAGTTTACATGGATGAGACAAACCACTTAACCGTTTGCCGCCCGCCCACCATCAAATGACGGAGGGAAGGTGCAGCTCTTATTCTGGGAGGACGTCATATGATGGCGCCCCAGAATGGCTGCTATCGCATGCCCACTGGGGCGCGCAGCTCGGCAATCGCAGCCGCCCTGTGTTGCTCGGACACGGTGTGAGACGGATCTCTGTAAAGAGCTTTGGCTTTTTATCCATGTGATTGGCTCTGTGCAATCACAGCCTGTCACATGTAAATAGTAAAGAAGTGCCGTTTATTGGCTCCCCGCGCCTCACACTGACAGAGTGCCGATCAGCGGCATCTCCTCACAGAGGAGACCTGGGTAGGTAATCAGGGCTCTGACCATCAGTGCCCTGATTACAGAAAAGCCCCAATAGTGCCCATCAGTGCCACCAATCAGTGCCCATAAGTGATGCCAGTCAGTGCCTCCCATCAGTGCCTGCTCATCAGTGCTGCCCATCAATGCCTGTTAATGCCTCATATCAGTGCCCATCAGCGCTGCCCATCAGTGCCCATCAACGCCGTCCAACAGTGCTGCCTACCCATGCCACCTATCAGTGCCCACCAGTGCTGTTCATCAGTGCCCACCACTGCCACCTATCAGTGCCCACCAGTGCCACCTCTCAATGCTAATCAGTGCCACCTATCAGTGCCCATCAGCGTGGCATATTAGTGCCTCCTCATCAGTGACACTTAATCAGTGCCCATAAGTTACTTGTTATACTTACCTGCTCTGGGTAATGGCTTTGCACAGGGAAGCCCGGATCCTCCTCTTCTCGGGTCCCTTGCCGGCGCTCCTGGCCCCTCCCTCCTGTTGAGTGCCCCCACAGTAAGCAGCTTGCTATGGGGCCACCCGAGACACAGACACAGAGCCGTGGCCTAACCCCGCCCCCTCTCTCTCCTCATTGGCTTACTGACTTTGCCTGACAGCAGCGGGAGCCAAAGGCGCTTTGTTGCTGTCTCAGCCAATGAGGAGGGAGAGTCCTGGGCTGCCGAGTCTCTCCTGCAACACCGCTGGATCGAGATGGGGCTCAGGTATGTATTAGGGGGGCTGATTAGGGCTGCCGGACACATAGAATGCATAAGATAAAAAACCTTCTGACTTTAGAAAAACTTTAACTGTTGAAGTATAACTAAAGGCAAAACTTTTTTTTTTAAGGCTTGGATAGATTGGAGAGGGATTAGAATCCCTGTCAGGTTTTTATTGCTGTCTGTGCCCTCATTAGGATGACTCACCCCCTCTATTTGTCCTGTTTACCGTTATCATAGAACGTAAAGAAAAAACAAAATTTTGGGTTGTCCCAGAAAGTTAACAGAGGGGAAATCCTCCAATGGGGACGCTAGTTCTGGTGCGACCTGGAGGGCCCCAAGGGATTCTTCTAATTTGCAGGGATTTCTTCTAACTTCTTGTTTTGGCTATGGGACAGGAAGTGAATGGAAATCTCTCCAAAAGGACACATATGGCAAAATAAAATCTGACAGGGGAATAACCCACTCTAAGACCCCTTTCACGCTGCTAGCGCAGCCGCGTTAGCGGTAAAGCAACGCTAGTTTTAGTGGCGCTTTTCCGCCATTTTAGCGGCGCTTTTCGGCGGCTAGAGGGGCGCATTTAACTCCCGCTAGCGGCTGAGGAAAGGGTCAATAGCACCTGAAAAGTGCTGCTGCCAAAGTGCTTTGCAGGTGCTTCAGCAGTGGTTGTGCCCATTCATTTCAATGGGCAGTGGCGGTGGAGGAGCTCCTTCACTGCCCCAAAGATGCTGCCGGCAGGACTTTTTCTAACGTCCTTTCAGCGCACCGCCCCAGTGTGAAAAACTCAGACTCTCACACTGGGGCTGCAGGGGAGGCGTTTTTCAGGCGCTTTACAGGCGCTATTTTTAGTCCAAAAGCACCTGAAAAACGCCCCCAGTGTGAAAGGGGTCTTACTCTATCCAAAATTAAAAAAAAAATAACATTTCTGTCTACAGTTCTACTAATAGTACTTTTTAGTGTTAGATTTGAGGATAAAGGGTTCATCCAAAAGTGAATCTGTGCTTTGCCCATGTAGTCATAACCATTTTTACTCCTCCTTTTTGCCTTACCTGAGACCTTGACATCAAAAGTGACCGAGTCACTGTCAGTGTCACAGATATATTCCCCAGAATCGTCCACCGCGGACCGTTCCAAAATCAAGCATCGGCGGGGCCCGTCTGTGATCAGCTGCAGATTGTCATCTTCATCTACTTCCAGTCCATCTTTAAACCAACGCACAGCGCCATTGCTACGTGACACCTCCATCGTCAGCTCCACCCTCTCTCCCGTCAGATATTCCAGTTCTTGTGTGCGGGCCTCCGGAAAGACAATCCTCGTGGGAGGCTCTGAAAGCAGCCACATGAAAAAAAAACAAAACATTGTAACATATCTAACCAATAATGTATGTTCATAAAAAATATCTAAAACATTTAACCTAAATTCTTCTCAAAAAATGTTGTTTTGGGTAGTGGAGAGAGGTGGTAGAGTAGTGGAGGGAGGTTAGAAATCTCCATTGGGGGTGATTTCCCCTCACTTCCTGTCCCAATGACATCCTGTTACATCCTGACTTGCAGGAAATGAGGAAAAATCTCCCCACTTAGGGAGACAGTAATACATACCTGACAGCCGTCATAACTCAGCTCCACTCTACTAATATGGTGTTTAATGCCGTGTACACACGGCCGGACTTCCCAACAGAAAAAGTCAGATGGGAGCTTTCGGTCGGACATTCCGACCGTGTGTATGCCCCATCAAACTTTTTCTGTTGACATTTCCGACGGACTCAGATTTAGAATGCCGACGGAGTTTAGACCTTTCGCGAGTCCAGCCGTGTGTACGCGGCATAACTGTCTTTGTATTAGAGAGATTTCCCCCCACTTCCTGTAGAGTATCAAACAGGAAGTAAGGCAGTGGGGGACTGCGAACATAGAAGAAACAAAGAAGAGTGATGGCAAAAAAAAGACCAATTGATCCATCGAGTCTGCCCCATTTTATAGATGTTATATATATATATACTGTAGATAGATAGATAGATAGATAGATAGATAGATAGATAGATAGATAGATAGATAGATAGATAGATAGATAGATAGATAGATAGATAGATAGATAGATAGATAGATAGATAGAGTACTGTGCAAAAGCTTTAGGCAGGTGTAAAGAAATGCTGTAAAGTAAGAATGCGTTCAAAAAGTATATAATTTAATTGTTTATTATTAGCAATTTACAAAATGCAAAGAGAGGGAACAGAAGAATACTCTAAGGCCTGTTTCACACCTATGCATTTTTTAGTACGTTTTCAGTTTTGCAGAAACACACTACAGTCCATTTACCATGGTTTCCTATGGATGTAGTTCACATCTATGCATTTTATGGAACGGGCCAGGGACTTTTTTTATGGTTTTTGGTTCCATAGACTTCAATGGATCAAAAACGTCTATTGAAAAACGCAAAATGCACCTGGGATATGGACGTCAGGGATTTTGTAGGATTAGAGTCAGGTGTATGATTAATCAATTATACTGAGCAGGTACTCATGATCATCAATTTCATATGTAGATTGAAACACAGTTATTCACAGAAGCAGTTATGTAGGAGGATTAAAACTGGGTGAGGAACAGCCAAACTCTGCTACTGAGTTGAGGTTGTGGAAGACAGTTCCATGTCACAGGTCATACACCATGGCTAGACTGAGCACAGCGAAAAGACACAAGGCGGGTATACTGCATCAGGTCTCTCCCAAGCAAAGATTTCAAAGCAGACTGGGGGTTCAAGATGTGGTGTTTAAGCTCTTTTAAAGAAGCACAAAGAAAAAAAAAAAAATTATATATATATATATATATATATATATATATATATACACACACATACACACACACACACACACACACACACATATATATATACACACACACACTATATTACCAAAAGTGCACGCACATGAACTTTAATGGCATCCCAGTCTTAGTCTGCAATATTGTGCTGGCCCACCCTTTGCAGCTATAACAGCTTCAACTCTTCTGGCTCGCAGTCTCTGCTCTAATGCATCCCAAAGGTGTCCTATTGGGTTGAGGTCAGGACTCTGTGCAGGCCAGTCAAGTTCCTGCACCCCAAACTCGCTCATCCTTGTCTTTATGGACCTTGCTTTGTGCACTGGTGCGCAGTCATGTTTGAACAGGAGGGGGCCATCCCCAAACTGTTCCCACAAAGTTGGGAGCATGAAATTGTCCAATATATATATATACACACACAGTGGATATAAAAAGTCAATGCACCCCTGTTAAAATGTCAGGTTTCTGTGAAGTAAAAAAATGAGACAACGATAAATAATTTCAGAACTTTTTCCATCTTTAATGTGACCTATAAACTGTTCAACTGTTGAACAACAAACTGAAATCTTTTAGGATTTAGAACTTTTAGAACTTTATTTGAAATTCTATGCATCTAATGCCGAATCTTTAGACCGGGGGGGGGGGGGGGGGGGTTGTTGCGGCAAATACAACCAAGTGGACCATTCATGATAGATACAAATTCAGTTTTTCAGCAATAAGCTTCCTTTGCGACTCTTGGTTTTTGGTCACATGACATCTCATAGCCACAAAGGAATTTGGTGCTGGACTCCCCATTGCCCATTAACATCTGGAAGCTTTCACTGAGGTCCCACTCTGATCGATGCCTGGATGCTAAAATAGGATTCTGGTGCCATAAAATCCTTTGTATGGAGTCCATTGAGGGACACAGAAAGACTATGAGCAATACTGACACCTAAAGTGGCCATACACTGTTCAAATATCAACTGGTACCTGATGCACTGGCCAACATTCGCTCAATGGGTGGCCCTGTCCTTCCTGCCTAACATCCCTCGATTGAGAAATCAAAGGAGCCTAATGGAAGCCGAATAGTGGCTGCATCCAATCAGATGCAGCTTCTGTTCGGGTATTTTGACAGCCAACGGCTGTGAGCAACTTCCCGGGACAAGCAATGGCAAAGGGAATGCAGAGGCTGCCGTATAATAGGGGCAATGAGCACGGTGGGAGCTTTGTCCATTCTGTATAGTGTAGATGGAGGAAACTGTTGGATTTTTTTTCAATCAGCCTGCAGACCCAACAAATAAAATCTAAAAGTGCATGGCCTGTCTTACAGGACGAATGGACCAATGTAATGTAAGTTCCGTACTTACAATCTCCACCTCAACCAATCAGAAAACACTTGCAATAATTGAGAACATGCAAATTGTTCTCGGAATGGTGCCCATGCCAAGTGAGAGACCTTCAGTAAGCAGAAGGGCAGTCGCTTGGCATGGGACCCAGAAGCTAGTGGAGATCTGTGGAGTAGGGATGAGTACTACAGTGATTTCCAGCTTCCCAATGAATCCCACAGGAATGGCACTTATATATCCAAGCTTGACCAATGTAAATATGTAAAAATTGCCAAACCTGGAATTCAGCTTTAAGACTTCCTGTGTTTCTCAAAGGAAGAAAAAAGAAAGTCCGTCAGCCCAACCTTTCTCATTAGGACTGGTACAGAGGACCCCCCCAAATCCCTTAGTCCGGTGCTCCCTTGAAATGAGGGGAAATCTCCCTGTTGGGGATACAAACACAAATGAATCCCCACTGCATCAAATGCTAAAACAAACATTTTGGTAGATGTTGGGCTAATAACATTCAAAGTCAAACATTATTTCCTTTTGAAAACATTAAACCACCTTGAAAGTCCTGAAATATTGGAGAAGTTGGAGGAGTTTCTGAGGCACGAGAGGCTAATAAAAACTCTTTCAGGTATATACGGTTGTCCCCTAAAATGCTAATCAGCCAGTTGAGCTCTCTCCGTGTGTACTTGGCAATGAGATATTCCAAGCTTGGCAGAAGAGTTATGGGAGCAGGCCCTGAGAACCAAGCTGAGGATGTAAAGTTTCACCTTCGAGTTTTGTGACTTTCATTATTACACTCGTCCTGCAGCTCGTTCAAGTCCTCTGTGAATCCTAAAGTTCTTATAATTCACAGCAGGGGAGGCATTATCCCATATATTCAATGTGAATGTTTCCCATATGTATTTCAATCCAGTAACACAGATTGCTTGTGTTCAGGATGGTTCTTTAGCAATAAACTAGATCTCTACAAGTGCTGGAAAATGACAGAGAATGAGAGACTGAACTTCCAGGTATACCCTGAGGAAGTAAGTCCTGATTTCCAAAAAATGAATTGGAAGCAGTGCCGTATTATTAACAATAGCACTTGTAAGTCAATCCCTGAGTAAGCAGGCTTAGAGGGCTAACATCAGACCTCAACAGGTACATAACTTTTTCCTTAATTTATTTCCTCCACTGGCCACCTATGGACATTATGGCTAAAATCAGCAAGAGCCATAATGAAGGAAGGGGGTATAGGCAGTTGCAGTCTGTATTCTCCACTAAAGGTGGCACTCGACCGCACGGGCAATGCAGTTGGGGAGGAAGTGGAGGGGAACTTGGTTTCTTTATGATTTCCTTGGTCACAGGGGAGCCACTATCCAATTCAATGTGGGCGCCCCATGTGACTTTGGCAGCCATCTTGGGCCAGGCAGTGTCTATTTAAGACTCCAGCTCCCAGATTTAGCGTTCTTTTGGCGAGTGGCTAGCATAGGGATCAGATCCCTGTCTGCAGGGACAGTGCTTAGAGACAAAAAAAGGCTCTGGAGGAATAGGAACAGCACAGGGACTATGTCTGCTTCTCCACAAACCCTCCTCTTTTAGGTGTGGGCCGGCCAGGCTGCATTCCACTCCTTGTGGCAAAAGACGCTGTCGGCATTTTCCACTCTTCATTCCACTGCTCTATTCTGTCACGAATGTCACGTCTATCCCAATGCAGTGTCAGGGCTGGGCTCATCCCTTCTTTCTCTGAGCTGCCGCTCAGCTGTCGGCTAATTGCCAGCTCCCGTCTCTCTCCACAGTTACTTAGCTGTTGATGATATCCTGCTCGTCAGTCCTTAAGCTGTCCAGTCCAGAGGATCTCTGCCTTCGCCTTGGTCAACATCACAGAGACAATCTCTTGTGTTCCTGTTTAAAGACTTGCTTTGCTGACATCCCTTCTGGCTCCAGATCCTGCTTGCTGTTTCACTACGTTGATCCCTGACTTCTGGCTTGGCTGACTATCCGTTCTGGTAACTGAACTTTGTTTTGACTACGTTTGTTCTTTTTACTTTTAATTATTAAACAAGTGTGATTTAACTGTACTTCTGTTTCGGTCTGATTTCATGGTTTCTGACATGCAGGTGGTCAGACACTATAGCTAGCTACTGTGTGCTTCACCTATAGCAGCCCCCTTTCCCTTAAGGCAAGCAGGCCTACTGGTACTTGGTTGCCCCCAGGACTTATACGCAATGCTATAGTGCCTGGCCACCACAGCAGGGCAGACACGAACAGAGCAAACAACAGACAAATTGCAGTTTAGCAGACAGATAGCGTGGTTCAATGACAGTCCAGGTAAAAGGCAGGCTGAGTTCAGGGAATAGTCCGATCCGGGTCATACACAGGGAAATCCAACAGCAAAGCAGGGCAGACAAGGGGGAGGCTTGATCAGGGACATTGCAGGTAACGCTGTCTCTATCACAAGCAAGGGATAGACTGTTCAGTTTGCTTATAACAGGTGACTGACCATCAATCACCTTGCAGGTGAACACAGACAGGAAGAATGCAACAGCCAACACCCAGATGCTGAAATGAGGAGCAGGAGCACTAAGTGATGCTAACACATTACTGTCATAGTTGTAAGTGGCTCCAGACAGGTTTGCTTCCCCGCTGGGCCTGTCTGTACTTGCTGAACTTTTCTAAAATATATTGCTATTGCCAAACTTGGACTCTGTGTCTTCACTGCCCACAACGCTGCACCTAGTCCACAGGGGTGCAGGAGATATTGGGAGAAGTCAGAAAACTCTTTATAGATGTCTATGAAGGCTCTCATTGAACAGGAGTGGGGGCCTTCAATACCATCTGTCTTCCACATATAAGGCCATTTTAACATCTCTCCTGCTGTTCTGACAACCACAGATGGGATTACCTACCATCCTGTTCTTGGACAACAACATCTACCTTTTCATGGTGACTGGGTTAACCGCTTCCTGACCGCTGCACGACGATATACGTCGGCAGAATGACACGGGTGGGTAAAAGGGTGTACAGGTACGTGCCCTTAAAGAAGTGGTGCCCGCGGTGTTCTCCGTGACCGTGGGTCCCGCAGACTCTATGTCTGCTGGGTGCCTGCGATCGTGTCACGGAGAGGTAGAACGGGGAGATGCCTTTGTAAACAAGGCATTTCTCCGTTCTGCCTAGTGACATGACAGAGATCACTGCTCCCTGTCATCAAGAGCAGTGATCGCTGTCATGGGTGTTGAAGCCCACCCCCCCCCCCACAGTTGAATCACTCTCTAGGACACACTTAACCCCTTCATCGCCCCCTAGTGGTTAACCCCTTCACTGCCAGTGTCATTTACAAAGTAATCAGTGCATTTTTGTAGCACTGATAGCTGTATAAATGACAATGGTCCCAAAATAGTGTCAAAAGTGTCCAATGTATCCGCCATAATGTCACAGTCATGATAAAAATCACAGATTACCGTCATTACTAATAAAAAAAAAATTAATAATAAAAATGCCATAAAACTATACCCTATTTTGTAGACGCTATAAATTTTGCGCAAACCAATATATGCTTATTGCGATTTTTTTTTTCTTTTTTTACCAAAAATATGTAGAAGAATGCATATCGGCCTAAACTGAGGAAAAAAAATGTTTTTTTATATATTTTTGGGGGATATTTATTATAGCAAAAAGTAAAAAAAAAAATTGTTGCTCTTTTTTTGATTATAGCGCAAAAAATAAAAACCGCAGAGGTGATCAAATACCACCAAAATAAAGCTTTATCTGTGGGAAAAAAAGGACGTCAATTTTGTTTGGGTACAAGGTCGCACGACCGCACAATTGTCAGTTAAATCGACGCAGTGCCGAATCGCAAAAAGTGCTCTGGTCAGGAAGGGGGCAAATCCTTCCGGGGCTGATGTGGTTAAAGAAGATTTCTAATTTTATATTTTTTTACATTCTGCTCCCTATAGTACAAACTACATGTAGTACTTTGTCCCATGTTTCTAACCCTAGTTATGAGGTCCGACAACCTTCCTCCTCTCAACCTCCCATGGCCAATCCGACAACTACTATGAAGGAGACGACAGATTCATAAGTGTAACGTCTCTTAGCAGTGAGCAATTTCCTGAGCCAAGCAATGGCAAGAGGAATGCAGAGGAGGAGGGGGGTGGGGTGTCAGCCTCTGCATTCCTCTTTTGGCCACTGCTTGTCTCGAAAGATTGCTCAACGCTCAAAATTGTTCAATTGCTCAACGCCGCACAAACGTCCTTAAAGTGGTTGTATACCTTTAAATGTAACTTTTACCTACAGGTAAGCCGATAATAAGGCTTACCTGTAGGTAAAAAAAATATCTCTTAAACCTGTAAGGTTTAGGAGATATTCCCCTCGCAATGAGCCGCTGACTGCAGCGGCGCATGTGCACAGGGGACTCTCGGCTGACAGCCCGGCAAACTCCGGAGCTTGCCGGGCAGAAGTCTCCTGCGCGCATGCGCGGGAGTGACGACATCGCGGCTCCGGCCACTCACAGCACCTGAGCCGCGATACCCGGAAGACACGCCGAGGGGAGATGTCAGCTCCCTCGGTGTGGACCGGATGAGATGCCGGCGCCTCGTTCTAAGGTAAGTATCTCATAATGAGCTAGTATGCGGTGCATACTAGCTCATTATGCCTTTTCCCTTGCAGGTGTAAAAAAAAAAAAAAGAAAGACAGCGGGTATACAACCGCTTTAAATTAAACATTTCAAACATTATTCTACTACTGTACGGCCAGCTTTAGAATTTTGTTTGGCCATATAACAAGACAAATTTTCCTTCCTTCGCCTTCGATTTTTCTTTTCCCCCGTGACCAAACCATCATTGAACTGTCCCTGAAAATCAAATTAAAATATAACCATGAATGGCTAGCTTTACAATAAAGAGACTTCGGAATTGTAAGAATTTAGGATCGCAGGCATAAAGGTGGAGCTTGTTCTTTTTTTTTTTGAATCAATAGTTTTTTATTGATATAATAGAAAAGGTACACAAAGGAAAAGAGGTATACAAACCTGTATACATTAAGATATAAAAGGTATAAAAGTATATACAGATATGGTACACAAGGAGTACAAACAATTAGGCATTCATGTAGAATAGTTAATGGCACAAGCATGAAGGTGAATCCATAAATTCTTAGAAATTAGTGCAGAGTGTAAGTTATTAGTGCAACCGTTGAATATTGGTACAATCCTTACCGATTGGTACGTGTTGGGCTGCCAGTAGGGAATATTGGAGATCTGAGCAGATATTGCAGAGTTTGTCAATAACAAATGGCATGGATTAAGAAATGGGATGGTCTTGTGTAGGAGTTTGTTCTTTTGATGGCCTTGTATGCCAGTAGGAACATTTTAGTAATGAAGTCAGTACAAACAGATGAGTTTCCAGCCCATTAAATCACCAAAGAGATCGCTCTGTCTTGTGTGCGCAATAAATGAAAACCGCTTTTCCATTATAGTTCAGAGTCAAGGCAAAGATTGGGAACTGTCGGTACAGACTACATTCTTCATTACCAACAATGACCAATGATGACAATACAAACAATACAAATGTTATATAACGTCTGGAACACTTTTCTCATAAAACTCCACTTACATAAATATCATTGAAATCTAATGGTAGAAGAATCCACATTTTTCAGGGCGTACTGATGCATCAAGTTCAAGGGCTACACCCTGAAAAACATCCACTCCATTCTTCTCTAATTATGAATCTATTTGCTGAACATTGCTTTCAAATCATTTCTTTTATTCTAGAAATAGCATTTCTAGAATAAAAGAATATTTCACCGGAAAGAGCAACAAATGATCAACAAATTTCAACTTTCCCTTTCCTGAGCTCGGTAAAAGATGAATTGTGATTGGTTGTGGCTGTGCTCTTTCTCTTGTAAAATAAGACAAAAAACAAACCCTTGGGGTGCAGTATACCCAAAAATGAAAAGGACATTGAAGAGAATGCATGGTCATTTTCTATATGTGTTCTTCCTATCTTTATTATGGTTTAAGACTAAATATATAATTTATCCATAAGTGATACTAAACACACACACTGTTTAATATACCTTGTCCCTTCTGTATTTCTGTATGTGGATAATAGCACTGTAATTATTTAAAAAAAAAAAAAAAAAAGTACCTTTTTTCCTAATTGATATAAAGCTGTCACATGACCCAGCTCTTTCCTAGCCTGTCTGCAGGGAAACAAAGGCAGGAGGAGCTTCAAGTACTCTGCTGCTGGTCACATGTGCAAAATTAAAAAAACAGCCTTTGGAATACGGAGTAAAAATAAATAATTATTATCAATAAACGGTTTTAAATCATCATACAAATATATATTTGAAATCAAATCTTTATTATTTTTTGGCAATAACATGGTGTGGGTGGATTTCTGCCGGTCACAGGCTGTGTCACTAATCATCCACAGGTCTAGCTGGAGTAGCACTTTGAACTATTTATTATCACTCTTATCCTAATTTTATTTTCTCATGTTTATTTTTAATTCTTTTCCATTCATATGTTTAAATATCTCAAACTTTTCTGAACTTTACAAGGACTTCCTTTGTATATTGACACCCCCCCGCAGGTGCGCTGGGCGTTCCATATGCTTGTAACAGGCTGTGTCACGCCCCTCCAACCTGTGTCTTAGAATAAGAGGGGGGTGAAGTCTCCACCAATCAAGATGTAATATCCCACCCCCATTGTGTTTTAGCTGGTTGGTGGGCATGGAGGAGGAAGGGAGGGAGTGGGCTGTCATTTACCACTGTGTATACGCCCACATGTGTGATTCTATAGTCACATGGGATCCTCAGATGTGGTAGGGAGGAAATGCTCAGCATAGAAACTCACTGAAAACTGAGCATGTGCGGAGCTGCCAACACTGCTCTGCAAAATCCCCAACTGCATTGGAGACATGAACAGAAGGGGGAGATAGAGAGCAGCAGGATCAAACCGTTTTTTTCAGAAAGCAAATCCTATAGTGACTGAATGAGTATGAACAGCATGTAATACACCATTTATTGATAGTTTTTTATGATGTGGGTGTGGATGTATTACGAGGGACTGTCCCTGATTTGGAGCAATGTCCCTCTGTCCCTCTTTCCTCCTCATTGCCCCTCATTGGTCTGATCTATATAGTTGTATATAAAATGCACTTTTTTTTTTCAAAATTGTTTATTTGTAACAGGGAATCAGTTCACCAGGATACATTTACGTATAACAAGATACAGTTGCATTTACGGCAGTTTCAGTATAGAATTACATGTACAAATCAAAGTTATGTGAACTAAACAAGAGAGAATATACAACACGTCTGTAAGTTTTGTGTGATTGGTAAACGGTTATAGATGTGGAGACTCTATTTATTAAAGTCATGTGTCACACGTATGATCTGCTTTTCTGCTTTCTCTATATAATCGTGTATCCTGTTTTTTGAGTCCAGGTGTTCCTAAGGATTGTAATCCTTATGTGAATGCTCCCCTGTCGGTTTTGTCTTTTCCAAAGAAAGAGATAGTAAGTATTCTGAGAAGAAGTAGAACATTAAGATTGGAGGGTGAGGAATCAGAGCGATAGAAGAGAGAAGAGGTGGGGAGGGGAATAGAGAGAATATAGGAGGCCAGGGAGGAGGGGTGGGGAGGACGGGGGGGGGGGGGGGTATGAGGGGTGGGGAGGGGGGAAATGAGAGGGTTGATGATCCGCAGAGATGGGGGTGAACATATTTTAGATATTTCCTAATTCTGGTCAGCTAAGAGGGGTGCTGCTACCTGCCATCAGGGTTTTTCCCTCCTCCGAGTATTTGAAGATGTTCCAAAGTTGCCAGGTTTTGGTGTATTGCTCCTGTCTATCTTGGCTTGTGAGTATTAGGTCTTCCATCTGGTTTATCTCCTCAACCCTTTGGAGCCAAGAGGCTATAGATGGTGTTTGCGGGGATTTCCAGAGGGATGGAATGCAAGCCTTCGCTGCATCCAATAGATGTCTTATGATAGATTTCTTGTATGACCGTGCAGGTATGTCAGTCGCATGAAGGAGACAATAAGCGGGGTTGTCAGGGATAATGCGATCAGTGAATTTTTGCACTATCTGGCGTACTTCTCTCCAAAAAATCTGGATCCGAGAGCAGGTCCAGAAGATGTGGACGAGCGTACCTCTTTCTTTCTGACATCTCCAACAGGCATCTGTTAAGGAGGGGGAGATTGATTTCAGAAGAGCGGGAGTTCTATACCAATGTGTGAGGATTTTGTAATTGGTTTCTTGAATTTTGGTGCAAATAGAGGATTTGTGGGTGAACATTAATATTTGTTGTTTTTGGTTGGTTGTGAAGCTACAATCTAGTTCTCTTTCCCATTTGTTGAGGCTTTGTACCTGATAGTCTCCCGTTGGGGTGATGAGTAGTTTGTACATGAGTGAGAGTGTGTGTGGGAGGTTCCCTGACTCCGAGCAGAGGACCTCCATAGTTGTGAGAGTTTGATTAGCATCCTGAGGGGGCGGTAAGGAGCGTAAAAAGTGGTGGAGTTGCATAGCTCTGTAAAAATCAAGTCGGAATTGACCGTCCGGGTCGGTGAGCTCCGAGAGTGTCCTCCACCTCCCCATAATGCTAAAGTGAGAGGCTTGGAACAGCCCTACCTCTTTTAGGTTCAAGAAGTTCCTATCTCGTATCCCTGGTTGGAATTGGGGGTTGCCTAGAATGGGTCTGAGCGGGGAGTTGCGTGAGAAATGAGGGGAATTATGTATCAGATGTGAGCACACTCGAATTGTATTACCGATTAAAGGGTGACGTGCGATATCCGTTGGAAGGGAAGTGTGGCACCACGGGGCTCTGGAAAGGGGATCTCAGTCTGCGCCTGTTCGAGTCTAGTCCATAGCTTGGTGTTAGTGTGACGGCACCAGTCTATGAGCCTACTCAGATGGGATGCTCTGTAGTAGTTTCGAAGATCTGGCATTGCCAAACCCCCATTGAGTTTAGGTAGTGAGAGGATCCCCCGTTGCAGACGTGGCTTCTTCCCTGCCCATAGAAATTGTATAAAGGCTGTTCTTATCTGGTTAAAATAATCTATCGGGATACGGATTGGGATGGCCTGTATGATATATATGAATTTGGGTAGTATCGACATTTTGAGAATGCTACAGCGGCCAAACCAGGAGTGCAACCCACCGTTCCATTTGTCTAGTAATTGTTTGACCTTAATTAGGAGGAGTGGGAAGTTGAGCTTAAACAGTTTGGAAAGCTTTGGGGGTATGAGCGTACCTAGGTATTTCAGGGCCGTGGAGGACCATTTGAAATGGAAGCTGGACTGAAGGTGTGAGAGTTGTGTTGTAGGGATCCCGATGCTCATCGCCTCAGATTTGCTGAAGTTAATTTTCAGGTTAGCTAGTTGGCCGTAGGTGTGGAACTCTTTCATAAGATTAGGGAGTGAGATGATGGGTTTTGCAAGAGAGAACAACAAGTCGTCCGCGTAGGCAGAGACCTTGAATTGTTCACTGTTGATTTCTACCCCTGTGATGTCAGGGTTTAGCCTGACGTGGCATAGGAAGGGTTCCAGAGAAAGGGCGAATAGTAGCGGCGATAGTGGGCAGCCCTGGCGTGTCCCATTGGTAATTGGAAAGTTTTTGGACAGTACCCCGTTAGCCCTAACTACCGCTGTTGGATTCAGGTATGCTGCCGAAATCCAGTTTAACATTGTGTCTCCTAGGCCTATGTATCTCAATGTTGCGAACATGAATTGCCAATTGACTCGGTCGAAGGCCTTTTCGGCGTCTGTCCCGAGGAACACGCATGGGGTTTTGGTACTGTTTGCGATGTGTATTAGGTTGAGCACTTTAGTCGTATTGTCTCTAGCTTCCCTGGTCGGGATAAAACCAACCTGATCTAGATGTATTAATGCGGGGAGATGATGTTGTAGTCTTGTGGCAATGATTTTGGTGAAAAGTTTTAGGTCCGTGTTTAGGAGGGAGATTGGGCGGTAAGACCCGCAAAGGCTTGGGTCTTTACCTTCTTTCGGTATGACTGTAATTTGCGCTTGTAAGGTGGCTCTATGGAACATATTTCCTGTACCTAGAGTGTTATAAAGTTTAACCATGTGATCACCTAGGGAAGGTAGGAGGGACTTGTAATAGTGGTGAGGCCATCTGGGCCCGGGGCCTTGCCTGTTTTGGAGCTTTTTAGTGCAAGTTGTAGTTCGGGCAGGGTGATAAGGTCATCTAAAAGTGATTTAGCGTCTTCTGGGAGGGATGGCATGAGGGAGGTCTCTAAGTATTCTGTTATTTTCTCTGAGGAGATTTGCGTTTCAGTCAGGTTGTATAGAGACGCATAGTAGGAACCGAATTCCTGTGCTATTTGTTGGGGAATAGAGGTTTTCTGACCTGTATTTGACGTGATGTGTGGAATATATGTAGCAAGACGTTGTTCCCGGAGAGACTGAGCCAGCAGCCGGCCGCATTTATTGCCTGCTTCATATATTTTCTGCCGAGTGATCTGCAGTGTCGCTTTTGCTTTATAACGCAAGAGGTCTGTGACCTGCCTGCGAACTAAGTCCAATTCTGAGCCTAATTGGTTTGTGGGTGACTGTTTATGGCGTGTCTCTAATGTTCCTAGCGTCTTGAGTAGTGTTTCCAGTTGTGCCGTTCTCTGCTGTTTAATGCGTGCCCCATGTTTGATAAGTATCCCCCTGATAACAGCTTTGTGGGCTTCCCAAACCAAGCCTGTGTCACAGTCAGGAGTATTATTGGAGGCGAAATAGTGGCCTATTTCTTTAGTCACCTCTGCTATAGTTACTGGGTCTTTCAAGAGACCCTCGTTCAGTCTCCATGGTGGTCTTTGAGTTCGCATGGCGTCCGAGAGAGCGTAACGGAGGGTTATTGGAGCATGGTCAGACCATGTGATTGACCCAATGGTGGTTTCTTTGATCGCTTGGAGATGTCTGTGAGGGATTAGGAAGTAGTCAATTCTAGAATAGGATTGATGTGGCTTGGAGAAGAAGGTGAAATCCCTCTCCTGCATGGAAGAGACGCCAAACGTCAGTCAGTTGTAGAGAGTGCAATGTCGCGTTAATACGTTTACGTAGGTCTCGAGACGTCGAAGATACCCCATTGGAAGTGTCTTCTGACGGTGTGAGTGGGATGTTCAAGTCTCCTCCTATGATCAATTGACCGTCGGAGAATTGGTGGAGTAGGTCTAGCTGTCGCTTTAGAAAAGTGTCCTGGTGTGTATTGGGGGCATACAAATTGGCCAGGGTAATTTTAATGTCGCCTATCTTACCCCGTAGGAATAGGGATCTCCCCTCTCTGTCAAGCCTGGCATCTATGTGTGTCCAAGGGACCCTTGCCGAGATCAGGACCGAGACCCCCCTAGATTTAGCTTCCTTGTATTTTGAGTGGTACGCTACCGGGTAGTATCTGTTCTGAAGGGTCGGCATGGACCCCTCTCTGAGGTGTGTTTCCTGTAGGAAAACAATATCAGCTCCTTTGCGGCGCATGTCCTGCAGCATCATCCGTCTTTTCTCGGGCGTGTTTAGGCCCTTTACGTTTAGGGAGACTATATTTAGGGAGTCCATCTCTGCGGGTTGTCTGGTGTGTGTAAAAACTCGGGGTTTGGGGCAGGGAGGGGAGGAAGGAGGGAAGGGGAGGTGGGGGTAGGGTAAAAGAGAGGGTAATGAGAAGTAAAGAAGAAAGAGCAGGCACTAAGGTGTATAGTTTAGTAAGAAAAATCTAGTGTAGCTCAATCGGCTAATACACTCCTCCGACAGAAGGTCGTGAACGGAGCGCGCACCTAGTTGGGACGGTGAGAGGGCAGGGCCAAGTGAAGAGTCCCCGCACCTCGCCATCCACACCCGACCATCTATATTTGTCATATGAAAAATAAAAAACAAGAACCATAACTGGAGATAAAGCATACAATCAATCTAATGTAGTAATTAGATATAGACCAATAAGAACATATGATTAAGCAGATAAAGTTAGACATCAGTGAAGGAACCATGAACACACGGGAGTAACAGTTGAACTGAGCAAACCAAAAATCCTTTCTTCAACCTGAGTCACGGCGTCCCCAGACAGCGCCCACGGCAGCACCACCGAAGTATGTGAGCCGAGAGCGCAGCCCCAAGACACCGCACCAGTGTATGTTGTCTGGGATGGAATGACGTAAAGTGAAACATAACAAAGTGGGTTATAGTGTGGGCAACCTCCCGGGGAATAAAATGGCTGTGCCCATGATAGGGGTTTAAGGATTTTGGATAACAGAGGTAAAGGATAATGGGTACTTTCGTCTCCCTCCAAGGGATTAAGTGAGATTCGGGTCTCTTTTAAAGGTAATGTTCCCACATCTCGTAGCTGATCAGGTAGCGGGTGTGCAGAAGGGATGGTTACACTTGATCCCGCTCACATGAGGTCATGTTTTCCTGTGTCCAAGAGTGCGGGGGGTTGTAAAAAAGGTCCGTGTGGGGTAACCACTGAGTGCTCCTGCGTATGGCGCTAGTCCTGATGAGTTCAAGGCTCAGTGGGGCCCCTAAATGAGTCGGGCAAAGTTCCCCCGATACGGTTGACCCCCCCAGAAGGGGTAAGTGGGAGAGTTCTCGCGTGGGATGGGATCAGTGCCAGCGGGGTAGGCCAGAAATGTGCCGGGATTGTTAAGTTCCCGGGGGTCTCTTAGATGTTTGAGTACCCCCCTTGAGGAGTGGGTTAGGAATTCTGTGGGATTAGGCCGTCAACAAGGGCCTGGGGTCCGCCGTCTAGGACGGTAAGAGGTTGTGTCTGGGTAGGGAAAGGCGGCCAGAGGCCTACTCACGTATGTCACCTCCCGAGGCCGACCGGTTCCTGCGTCTGTTCCTCTGTTGTCTCGGTGGCAGGGAGTCGCGCGGTCTCAAGAGTCCTGATCTTCCGGATGGACGAGGGAGGAATTGGAGCCAGTCTGGGACTTGAAACGGCTCCGCTTCCATGAATCTGAAGAGGGCTGGGAGGTCCTCCGGGCGCTGTAGAGAGAAGGTACCCCTTGCTCCACGGAACAGCACTGAGAAGGGATATCCCCATCTGTAGGTGAGTCCTTGCTGTTTTGCCAGATCCAGAAGTGGGCGTAGGAGGGCTCTGCGTCTCAGGGTCGCTCTGGATAGATCTGGCAGGATCTTCGCGCGGGAGCTCTCTATCTCCACATCTCCATGTTCCCATGCTCGTCGGAGAATAGTTTCCTTTTGCGTGTATCGGTGGAGCCTGCAAATTACGTCCCGGGGTCTTTCCGGATCGTCAGATCTGGGGCCCAGGGCTCTATGTACTCTATCCAGCTCGATTTCCACCTGAGGATCGTCCAGTACCGTGCGGAAGATCTCTCGCACTGTCTCCCCCAAGTTCTCTTGGTGTGCTGTTTCTGGGATACCCCGGAGCCGCAAGTTGTTGCAGCGGCTGCGGTCTTCTACATCTTCCAAATGTAGTTGCAGGGTTATGGCGGCTTCCCTCTGTTGGTCCCTGGCCTGCTCCAGCGCTGACACTCTCTCCGTCAGTAGGGAGACCGAGGACTCTCCGGTTGACATACGTTCTGTCAGGTTTGATATTTCACCTCTGACTTCTTGGATATCCCGGCGGTGCGTTTCCTCGAGTTTGAGCATCAGGGCCTCTATATCCGATCTGGTGGGTAGAGCCTGGAGCAGGCTTCTGATGTCGTGGTCGATTAGGACTGGTGCGGGTGGTTGTGGGGAAGACATCGTGTTTTGTTGAGGTTCTCCGTGGGAGTCTGCGGGGAGTTTCAGTGCAGGCCGGGAGTCGGGAGACGGACAGGCCTCAGCTTGTCTTGAGGCCCTCTGCTGTTCTCCGCGCGGTGAGCCTCGTGGCGCCGTAACTTTAGTCCCGGGATAAGAGCCTTGTATTTGTAGAAAATAGCGGCGTATCTCACCGGGGCTTTTGCCAGTGGGTGTCCCTCGGATGGATGCTCTGGTCCTGTGTCGTTTGGCTGATTGCATGCCTCAAACAGGGTGTTATTAGTCGGGTGTTTCTGGACGAGGACGGGAGCTCAGGGAAAGTGCGTCCTCACTCAGCCATGTCCAGGCCACGCCCCCAAAAAATGCACTTTTTATCTTTCAAAAAGTGTTTCCCAGAGCTAAACCTTTCATCCAAATTCTAAATTGCTGCATTTGTAAATTTTAAAAGCCAATATAAAGGAATAGTAGTGGTAAAAAAAAGTCCTTGGATTTAATTAACCTTTTCTTTTTTTGGTTTCTTCTCCTTTAAGTGGGTGTGACAGGGGGTGTGTCCTATGCCTACATACGTTTGCTGGTAGGTGTCCCTCATTTCCATCTGAAAATGTTGGGAGGTATGCACTTATATATATTTTACTATGTTCTATCTGATCTTTTTTATACACCTTTGAAAAAAAACCACACGTAAAATTTTTTTTTTTTATAAGATAAGTGTCCAAATTGTTTTCCTCTCTGTAGTTATCCTAGGAGTGGGACCCAAAGTGCCGAAGCCAAAGGATCATCAAGATAGCCAAGAATGAGCCTTCTCAATAGTAGAGGTGAGCAATGGAAGCCCACATCATTCTCTTTGGACAGATAGACTTGAACAATCCATTTGGTATTCAGACAGACAGTAGGTGATGGTGTCCCACATAGTGAAGAATAGTGTGAGTGACGACATGCACACCCAATTGTACTCACCGGTCACTAACAAGCTATAGAAGACGGCATCATCGCCCGCATCGCAGACAAACTCCCCGGAATCCTGTGTCTGTGCCGATTTTATGACCAGCCTGCGGATCCGGCCATCGGACTCCAGCCTGATGTTGTCACTCTCCTCCAGTTCCATGCCATCCCGGTACCAGCGCACCTTGGCGTTCTCCCTGGACACCTCGCAAGTGAGCACCACCGGCTCTCCGCTCACACCTGCCAGATCGGTGTCTTCACTTGTGTTCACAAATTTCACAGGAGGCTCTGGAGATAAAACAACCGACAACCGAACACATTATTTACAGTATAGAGCATCTATATCGGTGTACTGCAGGCAAACGGCTAAATACACAGATGAAATAGATCTAAGAGAGCTGCTTTACCTGACGAAGGATTTGTATTCCTGCCCATCCAATCCTGAGGTTTACACAGCTCTGCCACACAGCACAGCCAGGAGCGTGACACCACTAACAAATAAGGTATACAGTGGTGTCATCTCCCACCCCCAGTCTGTGACTGGACAGTGAAGGAGCAGAAACACACCAATGAGGTCATTCCTCTGCTCACGCTGTTCATGTTCCTTGTCAGTACATTGACCCAACCAAGTACACTATATTGTCAAAAGTATTGGGACACCTGCCTTTACACACATGAACTTTAATAGCATCCCAGACTAATGCCCTGTACACACGGTCGGACTTTGTTCGGACATTCCGACAACAAAATCCTAGGATTTTTTCCGACGGATGTTGGCTCAAACTTGTCTTGCATACACACGGTCGCACAAAGTTGTCGGAAAATCCGATCGTTCTGAACGCAGTGACGTAAAACACATACGCCGGGACTATAAACGGGGCAGTGGCCAATAGCTTTCATCTCTTTATTTATTCTGAGCATGCGTGGCACTTTGTCCGTCGGATTTGTGTACACACGATCGGAATTTCCGACAACGGATTTTGTTGTCGGAAAATTTTATCTCCTGCTCTCCAACTTCGTGTGTCGGAAAATCCGATGGAAAATGTCCGATGGAGCCCACACACGGTCGGAATTTCCGACAACACGCTCCGATCGGACATTTTCCATCAGAAAATCCGACCGTGTGTACGGGGCATTAGTCCGTAGGGTTCAATATGGAGTTGGCCCACCCTTTGCAGCTATAACAGCTTCAACTCTTCTGGGAAGGCTGTCCACAAGGTTTAGGAGTGTGTCTATGGGAATGTTTGACCATTCTTCCAGAAGCAAATTTGTGAGGTCAGGCACTGATGCTGGACGATAAGGCCTGGCTTGCAGTCTCCGCTCTAATTCATACCAAAGGTGTTCTATCATGTTGAGGTCAGGACAGTCAAGTTCCTCCACCCCAAACTCACTCATCCATGTCTTTATGGACCTTGCTTTGTGCAATGGTCCAAATCATTTAGTGGAGGGGGGATTATGGTGTGGGGTTGTTTTTCAGGGGTTGGGTTTGGCCCCTTAGTTCTAGTGAAGGGAACTCAGGGCGTCAGCATACCAAGACATTTTGGATAATTTCATGCTCCCAACTTTGTGGGAACAGTTTGGGGATGGCCCCTTCCCATTCCAACATGACTGCGCACCAGTGCACGAAGCAAGGTCCATAAAGACATGAATCAGCGAGTTTGGGGTGGAGGAACTTGACTGACTCGATAGAACACCTTTGAGATGAATTAGAGCAAAGACTGCAAGCCAGGCCTTCTCATCCAACATCAGTGCCTGACCTCACAAATGCGTTTCTGGAAGAATAGTCAAACATTTTCATAGACAACCTCCTAAACTTTGTGGACAACTTTCCCAGAAGAGTTGAAGCTGTTATAGCTGCACAGGGTGGGCCAACTCAATATTGAACCCTACGGACTAAGACTGGCATGCCATTAAAGTTCATGTGCGTGTAAAGGCGGTGTGTCCCAATACTTTTGACAATATAGTGTAGTTCATTTCTGCTATGAGCCTCTTAAAGCGGAGTTCCACACAAAAATTAAACTTCTGCTTTTCGGAAACCCTCCCCCCCTCCGGTGTCACATTTGGCACCTTTCAGGGGGGAGGGGGGTGCAGATACCTGTCTAAGACAGGTATTTGCACCCACTTCCGGCATAGACTCCCATGGGAGTCTACGCCTCTTCCCGTCCCGACCGCGCTGTCTGCTGGGAAACACACAGCTCCCAGGAGAGAGCGGGGACCACTTGGGACGCGCAGCGCGACTCGCGCATGCGCAGTGGGGAACCGGGAAGTATTGTCGCAACGCTTCTCTTCCTGATTCCCTCACCTAGGATGGCGGCGCCAGCTGCCGAGAACCGAGCGGTTC
This sequence comes from Lithobates septentrionalis, assembly GCA_037952835.1. Lineage (NCBI taxonomy): Eukaryota > Metazoa > Chordata > Amphibia > Anura > Ranidae > Lithobates > Lithobates septentrionalis. Next base: position 309,150 of record JBBDGP010002438.1, read on the forward strand.
TCGGAGTCCCCTGCCGACATCGCTGGACCCCGGGACAGGTAAGTGGCCATGTATTAAAAGTCAGCAGCTGCAGTATTTGTAGCTGCTGGCTTTTAATATTTATTTTTTTTTGGCGGTGTGGGTGGACCCCCGCTTTAACTCATCAAATATTTTGTCATTTTTTAAGATAATGACGTAATACATGAATTGCTTTTTTTGGGACAAGCCAGGTTGTTGTTTTGCATTATAATATCTGTAAAATATTTTTTTTGTCTAAAGACACAAAAAGTAACTAGCAAATTTAAAAAAAGAAAACGAGTGCTTATTTTTGTCTTTTTTAGACCTTGGGCACATTTGCCCATACCTGGGAGGCACAGATGGTGCATACAATCCGCTGCCAGCAGCCTGTCAAAATTAATGACAGGCTGAAATATACTTTGGCTGTATATGGCTAAAAGCACATCTGAACGATAGTCATGTACAGAGCTGTATGCATACAGGAGGTATACCCCAAATGCACAGATTCTGCATTCAGGGTATACATTCCTGTATTCATAAGGATGTACAGTATACTGCTCAGATGTCTTTACAGCCATAGCGCATTTCAGCCTGTCATTGTGCCCCCCAGGTGCTCACAAACTCACATTTTTTATGAGCTACGGGCAAAAGCTCCCATGTGCACGAGGCAAAATTAGGTAAAAAAACAAAACAACAAAAAACAGCAATATACAGTTCATCCGGGAAAGTAATCACAGTGCTTAATTTTTTCCATATTTTTTTATGTTACGGCCTTATTCCAAAATGGAATAAATTCATTATTTTCCTCAAAATTCTTCAAACCATTCCCCATAATGACATGAAAGAAGTTTGTTTGAAATCTTTGCAAATTTATTAAAAATAAAAAACGAAAAAAAAAATCACATGTACATAAGTATTCACAACCTTTGCCATGACACTCAAAATTGAGCTCAGGTGCATCCTGTTTCCACTGATCATCCTTGATTGGAGTCCACCTTTGGTAAATTCAGTTGGTTGGACATGATTTGGAAAGGCACACACCTGTCTATATAAGGTCCCACAGTTAACAGTGCATGTCAGAGCACAAACCAAGTCATGAACCATCCTGGCTGCCCCTAGTAGTCACATCCTCTCTTCAGTCTATCATGAATGCTGCTGCCAGACTTATCCATCTTACCAACCGCTCAGTGTCTGCCAACCCTCTCCTCCAATTCCTACACTGGCTCTCAATCACCCAGCGAATTAAATTCAAAATACTAACCACAACATACAAAGCCATTCACAACTCTGCCCTGAGCTACATCACCAATCTTGTCTCCAAATATCACCCAAATCGTCCTCTCCGCTCTTCTCAAGACCTCCTACTCTCAAGCTCTCTCATCTCCTCCTCTCATGCTCGTTTCCAGGATTTCTCCAGAGCCTCTCCCATCCTCTGCAACTCACTACCTCAACCTGTCCGGCTATCCCCTACTCTTGCTACCTTCAGGCGATCCCTGAAAGCTCATCTCTTCAGGAAAGCCTATAACGTCTCTAACTAATCTCCTACCACTTCCAACAGCTCATTCCCCACAGTTACAACCTTTTGTACCACCTGCCCCACCCTTTTAGATTGTAAGCTCTTCTGAGCAGGGCCCTCTTAATCCTCTTGTATTTTATTGTATTATAACTGTATTGTCTCCCTTTTATATTGTGAAGCGCTGTGTAAACTGTTGGCGCTATATAAATCCTGTATAATAATAATAATAATAATAATGATGATCTGCTGCCATGGTGAAGATGCAGAATCATCATGGCTGCCCCCAGTAGTCACATGATAGCCCAGTTCCATGCTTAAGCTGCTAAACCATTATGGCTGCCCCCAGTAGTCACATGATGATCTGGAGCCATGGTAAACCTTGTGAACCATCCTGGCTGCCCCTAGTAGTCACATGATTATCTGCTGCCATGGTGAAGGTGCAGAATCATTATGGATGCCCCCAGTAGTCACATGATGATCTGGAGCCATGGTAAAGCTGCAGAATCAAATTACACATAAAAGGTGGATTAATAAAAACTGAGCAGGTGGGTTGTGCTCCTTCAAGGTCTAAATTTCCATTTTTGAGTGGATTTTGCCTTTAATAACATATTACCAAACAAGAAAGGAGAAACTCAGCTTTTTTGGCTCACCTGTGACTTTAACATAATAAAACACAGAATCATCAATGGCGTCGCAGACAAATTCTCCAGAATCTGCAATCTGGACAGAAGGAATGATAAGCCTGCGATGTTTCCCATCTGCCTCCACCCGAATGTTCTCCATCTCCTCCACCTCAACTCCATCCTTATACCAACGCACCACGGCGTTTTCCCGAGACACCTCGCAGCTCAGCTCCACCTCTTCTCCAGTCAGGTAGGCCAGTTCTGTGTCATCACTGGTGTTTATTATCTTCACCGGGGGCTCTATGGGACAAACATTACCATGATACAGAAGACAATGTGGGCTATAAATTAGACTTATAATACATTTTAAAGCTGAACTCCAGGGAAAAGAACAAAGACAAATTAACACAGCTCTGTAATCATTAAAGGAGAAATCCAGCCTGAGCTCAGTTGACCGGGCTTCTCCTATGGTGGATCACAAAAGTGCAATTAGTTTTGCACGCCTGTGACCCGTTTTTCAGCAGAGAGCGGTCTAAAGTCCGCTCTCTGCTGATTTCACCAATATCAGTCGAGGCACCGCGTCATCCCGACTCTGGGAGTCTGGATCCACCAGGTGCCTGGACTGATAGCCGTCTTAGCCTCTCAGCGAGCCGATGAGAGGCTGAATTGGCCGCTCCCCACCCCTTCACAGCTCAGAGCTGCAGTGAGTTTGGAGGGGCAGAGCAGGAGAGCTGCTGGTTGACAGTCAGCAGCTCTCTGCTCAGGGAGCCAAGAGAACCGAGACATCGGCAATGTTCGATCGCTCGGTTCTCAGTGCAGAGGCGCCGGGGGGACAGATGCTGCATCCACCTAGGTATGTATGAAACTGCAATGACCCCCAAACCCATACTTCTCTTTTAATACATAGTTAAATATTATTTTTAAATGAAAGTAATGTAAGTATCTGAATTTGACCTATTATCAGCCTTTTACAGTCTCTGCACAGCAGAAATCAGACTGAGGGAGGGAGAAGCAGCACAAGGAGCCAATCACTTGTGCTGCAGTATAAGGAACATGCAGAGAGGAGGAGAGGGCAGAGTGACAGAGAGAGAAGTTTATCAGTCTGCTTGTTCATCTTTCACTGTTCAATCACAGAGATGGGGTGGGGAGGAGACCAGTGAATGTTACTCAACTGCAGAAGATCAAAATCAGGTCTTCGGCTGTGAGGCAGAACCGTAGTAACCTCAGAACTGGATGGACAGAATTTCAGATCCTTTGGCTGTTCCCTTTTATATAAGTTATCTGTAGATTTAGCCGTTTGCCTGGAGTTCAGCTTCAAAGTGTGATCATTTCATTCTTTTCCCCAACTTGCCCACATACCTTTGATGGTTACATTGTAGAAGACACAGTCATCCTTGGCGTCACAGACGTACTCTCCCGAATCCTTTACTTGAGCATTTGGAATGACCAGCCTGCGGTGCTTTCCATCAGACTCCAGAATGACATCCTCATCCTCTTCCACCTCCACCCCATCCTTGTACCAGCACACCTTGGCGTTCTCCCTGGACACCTCGCAGCTCAGCACCACCCGTCCTCCGCTGACACATCTGTGCTCCACGTCATCACTGGTGTTAACAATCTTCACAGGAGGGTCTGGAAGGATGGAGACATTCGTCACTCATACAGGTCTATGTAACAAGACAATGTGCAAAGAGCAACTGTGATGTGCAATGTGCAGTCAGAAATGGGTAGTGCCGCCAGACAAACTCTGCAAGCCGAGTTAAAATTGTCAATGCCGTGAAGCAAAGCATTTTGGCCATGGCATGTGTACCTCTTTGTCCAGGTGTAATGGTAAAATTTAGGTGAATGGATGGGGTATGGTAAAACCGTGACTCAACCACCTATTTTACCTCCCCCTTGACCACCCTGGTGAATGGAGCCTAATGCCCCATACACACGATCGGATTTTCCGACAACAAATTTTGGATGTGAGCTTGTTGGCGTAATGTCCGACCGTGTGTATGCTCCATCGAACATGTGTTGTCGGACTTTCTGCCAACAAATGTTGACTAGCAGGTTCTCAAATTTTCCGCCAACAAGTGTTTGTTGTCGGACTTTCCGATCGTGTGTACACAAGTCCGTCGCACAAAAGTCCACGCATGCTTGGAATGAAGTACGAGCTGGAAGCGCTCGGTCTTGTAAAACTAGCGTTCGTAATGGAGACATCACGTACGCCTTGTACGTCACTACGTTCGTAATTGTTGGCCAACATTTGTGTGACCGTGTGTATGCAAGACAAGTTGGAGCCAACATCCTTCGAACAAAATTCCACGGTTTTGTTGTTGGAAAATATGATCGTGTGTACGGGGCATTAAGCTCCATTCACACCTAGGCGATATGAAACGTGGACAGAATTGCTGCGATTCTGGCAGTGCTTCCAAATCGTGGCAAAACGCGGGACGCTTTTGCGATGCCATTACTTCGTAATGTCACCCCAATCATGGTGTGATTTTGCCACGATAAATCGTGCTGCAATCGTGGCACAAAGCTTGTCGCTCAAAAAGGAGCAAGAGCTTTCTTTGGGTAACAGCATCGCACGTTGTGATTTGCTGCGATTGCAGCTTGATTTATAGCGTGACAATCGCGGCAAAATCGCACCACGATTGGGGGTGCCATTAGGAACTGATGGCATCGCAAGCCCATCCCGCGTTTTGCCGCGATTTGGAATCACGGGCAGAATCGCGGCTATTCCGCCTGCGATTCAAATAGCCTAGGTGTGAATGGAGCCTAAGGGGTTTATATAAAATTCCAAAAACTAAACATAAAGTCATTTTAAATCTGCAGCTTTCAGCAGAAGTCCAGCCTAACACTAAAATCGCTACTTCTATAGACATCCATGATGTAACACTTATGCCCCGTACACACGGTCGGACTTTGTTCGGACATTCCAACAACAAAATCCTAGGATATTTTCCGACGGATGTTGGCTCAAACTTGTCTTGCATACACACGGTCACACAAAGTTGTCGGAAAATCCGATCGTTCTGAACGCAGTGACGTAAAACACGTACATCGGGACTATAAACGGGGCAGTGGCCAATAACTTTCATCTCTTTATTTATTCTGAGCATGCGTGGCACTTTGTCCGTCGGATTTGTGTACACACGATCGGAATTTCCGACAACGGATTTTGTTGTCGGACAATTTTATAGCCTGCTCTCAAACTTTGTGTGTCGGAAAATCCGATGGAAAATGTGTGATGGAGCCCACACACGGTCGGAATTTCCGACAACAAGGTCCTATCACACATTTTCTGTTGGAAAATCCGACCGTGTGTACGGGGCATAACACTAATCTAACCCTGTAAAGAAGAAATCAGTATACATACCTTTTCTGAAGCCGATCCGACCCGAACCCTCGCTGAGCTGTCAGCCGCGGCTTCGCTGTGGAGTCGGGTGCAGAGGACACAGCCGACAACGGAAGCCCCATATTAACTCTATGGGTGACGTCACTCCCCATTCATTTCACAGCCGTTGTTGGCTGTGTCCTCTGCAGAGTTTCCGCCGCTGGAGATCAGATCGGCTTCAGAAAAGGTATGTATACTGATTTCTTCTTTACAGGGCTAGATAGGTTAGTGCTAGGTCATGAATGTCTATAGATGTAGAGACTTTAGTGTTAGGGTGGACTTCTACTGTAGCCTCCCTGACGGTATGTCAGATTTTTGAATCTCAAAGCAGTACATTGTTTTGCATAGAAATTTGACATTTTATATTGTAGGCCTGTAATTCTTAGTAATAACTCGCTTAAATATGTCCAAACAAGAGTCTAGTAGACATCCCGGGTATGATAAAGTTTGAAACACAAAATGATAAATTATAATATAACTATAAATAATTATATTTAAAAAAATATATAATAATAATAAAATGAATTACCCCGCGAATCACTATCGCTCAATTTTGCAAGTGTTCTAATTTACTATCGCTGTTTTCCAGCTGATCTAAAACCACTTTTGACGTAAAATGTCACTTTTTGGTTGCCATGGACAATTTCAAGTTTCCAGGCGGAAAGAACAGTATATATAAAATAAAAGTGCGTGCAGGGCACTGGACAAAGCACTGGGGACAAAAGGGAGGTGAAATGATTTGATACAGTAATGTCATCTGTAAGATTACAGTGTACTGTATGTGTTATGCTTGCAGGGAACAGAGCCCGGAACACAGAGCATCGGGCGGATGATTCGGAGGAGGACACAGCGGGGGGACATCGCAGGATCCTGGGGACAAGGTAAGTACGCAGTACCAGAATTCTGCAATTCAATCCCGAGTGTGGCTCGGGGTTACCGCTAATGGTACTGAAATTTAACCCAGAGCCACACTCGGGAAAACCGCCAGGGAGGTTAAAGCGGACCGTCACCCTGAAGCACAATGTAGGATGTACCTGGCTCATGCCTCCTCCCTATTTTTTTTTTTATATATATACACAATATATTTTTATTAAGATTTTCATCATAGGCAATCACAAAGAAAAAGAAAAGAACAGACTTTAAATGTACAGTAGAGCCTGTAGGCACATCAAGTACACAATAGTGACGTGTTGTGGGTCTCAGTATACAGGCAGTCCCCCAGTTATGAACACAATAAGGACTGTAGGTTTGTTCGTAAGTGGAATTTGTTCGGAAGTCGGAGCACTGCATTTGTAAGTGTAACTTCCACCTGGGCATTTGGATGTGTGATGTTCCGAGCGCTTGTTATGTTATCTGGGGCCAGGGGCGGACTGACCATTGAGCAACTCGGGCACTGCCCGAGGGCCCTGGGCCACTAGGGGGCCCCATCAGGGTTGCCAGCCTCAGTAAAACCAGGGACAGTATGTATAAATCTGTGTTTTTTTTACATCTGTCTGTGTATACTGTGTGTACATGTATGTGTATACTGTGTGATTGTATACTGTGTGTGTGTATACTGTGTGGCCCCATAATCTCTGATTGCCTGGGGGCCCCATAATCTCCTATTGCCCGGGGGCCCCATGAGTTATCAGTCCACCCCTATCTGGGGCTCCTCTGGCCATGCAGTACATGTAGTACTGCAGTGTGGGATGTGTCCGGAGGTATCCAGGACCAGCGTGGAGCACAAGAGTCGTTCGTAACTTGGGTGTTCATAACTCGGGGACTGCCTGTATATTGTTGTAAACCTTCGTGTTTTTTCCTATGCATCCTATGCATTAAGGTGAAAAAACACGTGGCAGTGATCGGCCCCCCAAGTCCCCCCTGTTTTACTTACCTGAGCCCTGGAACTTGACCCGGCGGGGAGCGCTGTCTCTCTGCCTGGGGTTCTCGGCTTTTGATTGGATAGATTGATAGCAGCACAGCCATTGGCTCCCGCCGCTGTCAGTCAAATCCAATGAGGTGCCGGGGCCGAGTCATACATTCGCCGGCTATGGACGCCGAATGCTAGCGCCCACAAGGTAAGTCGCTCGGGAGAACGCTTCTCCTAGGGGGTTATCTGATGTGGGGAGGAACCGCGAGAGCCCCTGGGGGACCCCAGAAGAGGATGTTCAGGGCCACTCTGTGCAAAACGAGCTGCACAGTGGAGGTAAGTATGATATGTTTGTTGTTTAAAAAAAAAAAACTAACCCTTAGGCCCCTTTCACACTGGGGCGATTTGCAGGCGTTATTGCGCTAAAAATAGCGCCTGCAAACCGCCCCTAAACAGCCTCCGCTGTTTGTTCAGTGTGAAAGCCCTCGGGCTTTCACACTGAAGCGGTGCGCTGACAGGAGAAGAAAAAATCTCCTGCAAGCCGCATCTTTGGAGCGGTGAAGGAGCGGTGTATTCACCGCTCCTAAACCGCTCCTGCCCATTGAAATCAATGGGACAGCGCGGCTATACCGCGGTAATACCGCGGCTATAGCCGCACTATACGAGGGGTTTTAACCCTTTTTCGGCCGCCAGCGGGGGGTTAAAACCGCACCGCTAGCGGCCGAATACCGCGGTAAAACAGCGCTAAAAATAGCGCTGTTTTACCGCCTACGCCCCCTACCGCCCCAGTGTGAAAGGGGCCTTACAATCACTTTAAGACAAAACTACAAATATGCATTTAAAAAGTTAAATACCAAAAAACCATGATTAGGTGTAGAAAGACAAGAAAAAACAAATAAACCAAGGACTCCAAGAAAGGAAGGGAAGAAAAAAAAAGGAGGTGGGCCTGTCGGCAAGATGTCTAATACTATATAAAAAAGGTAGCATTTCTGAGCTTTTTGATGTTAGGTATAGGAATTCTAGGATAGTAGGGTTGCAAAATTAGGGTTATTCATAAAAGATCTTTTTTTTTAAGTGCTTTCTAATTTTTTGTGGCTGCAGGTTGGTACTTCCTCCTTTCTCACCCAGGGGAGAATGGCTTTACGTATGCATGCGCAGATGTGCTGAAGGTCTCTGCCAGGCTTCGGGCCCCAGCAGAGACCTTCAGCAAATCTGCACATGTGCAGGTTTCCGTGCACAAACGTGTAAGGATGGCGCAGTGAGCGTCTGGGACCCCTCTACATGCACAGTTCAGGGTGTGAGTCACTTCCTGTCCAATTGACAACATTATCACTGTAGCAGGAAGGGATCACAGATCACTATCAACAGCTGGCAGAAGTTCTCCTGGTCTCCACTGTATCCAAAATTAAAAAAAGGAAAGAGTTACATTTGAACCCGCTGAGTTTTTCCTTTGTTCTGTTACTTGGTTGTCAACCCCACATGACCCCTCTGACAATCATGCTTGGTATGTGGCACGGTTCTTCGGTCTGACGCACAAAATCTCGTATTGTGCCCCCTATTGTGTGATTCTTTTTTTCCATGTTCTACAATACACTGCTCTTCTAACCTCTTCTTTGTCTTTACTCCTCGGTGATATTTAGGGCCGGCCATTAAAAACGGCCATTAATGTATTAAAAGGGTCAGTGAAGGAAATGAATGCAGCTAAAAAAGAGATGAGTCAGGACGGTGTGGGAACAGGCGTGATATTGTCGGGTTAACCAATCATCTTCCAGCATTGTTTAGTAAGGAATGGTCACAGCCCAATACCGCCATTTCTATCCTATTGCTTTATATGGTAAACCTCCTGGAATTCCTATAAATAAACGTATAGAGTGTACGGAGATTTTACACTGAGATGAAGATGAACTATTCCTAATCTTTCTAAAGGTGTTGTATAAAAATTTGTATCTATGGCAGTTGCTTTGGCAAGCACCGAAATGTGTGATAAAAAATACAATAAATATGAATTAAAAATGGGTTCAGAACAGGAAGGCAGGCGAAATAGGTAGGTAGGAAGGGAGGGAGGGAGGGAGGAGTGGAAGGGGGAGGTAAAAAGGAGAACAAGGTAGAAATGTGTTTTCACTGTTGTCTACTGTTGGCCTCCAGCTTGTTATATCTCTTGGCCCATTGTGGTAGTAGAGGCGGCAGTTGTAACCTTGCCCTTACTTCTGGGGGGCCGAAGGTCTTACCCAGACATAACAAAATGCCATCTTTACTGCCATCACCATGAGCAATAATGTGGACATATTGTTCAAGGGAAGGAGGTTGAAGGAGTTGCTGAGGGAGTTATAATAAAAATACAATGTTAGTTTGATTTTAAAGCAGTAGATTCCACCCTTTTACCTTTCACTGTCACATTGAAGAATATAGAATCATCTCCGGCATCACAGACAAACTCCCCAGAGTCACATGGCTGTGCCGACAGGATGACCAGCTTGCGGTGTCTTCCATCACATTCCAGCCGGACCCCCTCACTCTCTTCCACTTTCTCTCCATCCTTGTACCAACGCACCACGACGTTCTCCCGAGACAGCTCACAGCTCAGGACCAGCTCCTCGCCGCTCAGGCATCTCTCATCTGTGTCATCGTCTGCATTCAAGATCTTCACTGGAGGCTCTGCAAACACACAATTCTTTTTTGGTTCCACAACTAGACTGTTAAGGTGGCCATATATACATATGGAAATAATTGTTCGATGGAAACAATACACCTCCACACAGGGTACAGCGCTCCGACACCCCCTGCTCCAATCAAATTCACTACTCAGAGAGAGTTTATGACAGGATTTAAAAATATGACTTCAGTAGATATTGAAAGAAAATCAGAATGTGAATGACTTTTACTTTTGCAATCTATAATACAAATGACACACACTACCACATACAGAATAGCCGCGCTACTGCTTGTCTGACAATTTCTTAATTATCACTACCATTTAAAAAGAGAAATACATTTATGGGTTCTAATATTAACATGCAAAAAAATACACTTCTGATTCTAAATTTTGAACATTGGTAAAATTATACTTTCAAACACATTTACAGAAATCGGTCTAGCTATAATTTTGAATAAATATCATTAAACATAAAACTATAATGAATATTATTATTATTGGTATTATTATTATTAATAATATATTCAAATTGCAGAGATTTGTCTATCTATAATTTTGTAGAATTATAATTAAACCTAATACTATAATGTGTAGAAAAATAACAATAATAATTATTATTACTAATAATAATATTTTCAAACAAATTGCAGAGATTTTTCTATCTATAATTGTGTATAATTATCATTAAGCACAATAATACTATGATGTTTATTATTATTATTTTTTTTTTAAACAAAATGCAGAGATTACGCTATAATTTTGTATAATTATCATTAAACACAAAACTATAATGTTTATCATGATTATTATTATAATTTGTTAATCTTATTCAGTATTCACAGTATATTAATCGCAAATGCAAAAAAAAGCTTGGCAAGCTTCAAGCTGCTTTCTCTAAGCCTCTAAAGCTCCCTTAATGTGAGTGCTGATCTGCACTTTAAACAAGCTACTAGCAGGCTTCAAACAAGCTTCAAGTAGTGCTGAAGCCTGCTAGCAGCTTGTTTAAAGTGGCAATTGGCACCCACATCGGGATCTGTGTTCAACATTTAGAAACTGGAGCTGAAGGGTTCTTTAAAAGCTTCAACAAAGCTCGCTGTAAGCTCTGCAAATGTTTTTTTTTTTTTTTTATGTACGTTAAAAGTTAGTTTATAGGACCACACTTGATTGAAGTGAGTTGGCATACTCTTTCAAAATAATCCTTATGCTCTATTTTTTTTATAGTTTCCTTGGAGTAAAATACTGTATACCCCTGTGTCAGTGACCAGTAAGAGCAGCAAAATGCTTTTCCAACAGCCATTGGAAGGAATATTGCCTCATTGTTGGTGTAATTGGGAAGAATGGTGCCCTATCATTGGAATCTTTGGATGGAGTGGTGTCCAATCATTGGTGTCATTGGGAAGATCGGTGCCCTATCATTGGTTTCATTGGGAAGAATGGTGCCCTATCATTGGTTTCATTGGGTGGAATGGTGTCCAGTCGTCGGTGTCATTGGGAGGAATAGTGCTGCATTGTTGGTGTCATTGGTAGGAATAGTGCCCCATTGTTGGTGACATTGGGAGGAATAGTGCACCATTGTTGGTCACACTGGGAGGAATAGTGCCCCATCATTGGAGTCATTGGGTGGAATGGTGTCCAATCGTTGGTGTCATTGGGAGTAATAGTACCCCATTGTTGGTTTAATTGGGAGTAAGTGTCCCATTGTTGGGGTCATTGGGATGAATAGTGCCCCATTGTTGGTAACTTTTACTATCAGTAAGGTCAGTGGGATCAGTTTAATATCAGCATGGTCAGTGGGATCAGGAAAGCCCTCCCAGTATTGGTCTTTAGAAGATATTACATTCCAAGTTATGTGTTGCTCCTGTCCTGTCCAGGTGATGTCACATAAAGAATTAAGTCACTGTCAGGCAGGAAATCACTGACACCAACAAGTGCCTAGGATACATTGCTAGCTCTGTATTCCAACACCTGGCACCAGGTACCACCCTACATCCAGTGACCCTTTTCAGCGTGTAATGATAAGGCCCTGCATGCAGGGCCTTTTCATTGCAGGGGCCGATTGACAGAAAGCAGCGGGCCGTAATTTGAAAAATGCTGATCTAGACCCTCTGTTAGGCTTTTACTGCTTTCTGTGCCCCATTGTTCATCTTCAATTTGTATCACTGTGATAATAAAAACAAGAAATAAAGACAATGGGGAGCACCAAGGAAAGCAAAGACAGCAATAGAATTAGGAAATGATGAGCACTCTACTCTACTAGAAGACCAATGTCCAAATCACACATAAACTTAGAGTAGTCACTGATTTTTAATAATGACTAAATACTGTACGTTAATTAAATAGTCACGGGAAATCAACGTTGTTCAGTGATGTATATTTCTTCCTCAGGGCTAATAATAAATATATTATGTTACAGGCTACAGCCATTGCTCTTCCTAATAGTGTCCATGATTGCCCACTCTTCACTAATATACACAAGGTCAAGTTCCAGTGCCTCCTCTTTATAGATCATGTAGCCTGTTACCTGTATTGTACTATGTCTTAGCCCAGGGGTCTCCGAACTTTCTAAACAAAGACGCAGTTTTCTGTTCTTTAAATTTTAGGGGGGTCGGACTGTGGCCAGCGGGAGTAGAAAATGCCCTAGTATCAATGGGAATAAACAGTGTACCTTCTTTGCTATTTGGAGGCGGACTAGTGCCCCATAGTTAGTGTCAGTGGGAGAAATAGTGCCCCATCATTGGTGTCAGTGGGAGAAATAGTGCCCCATCATTGGTGTCAGTGGGAGGAATACTGCCCCATCATTGGTGTCAGGAGGAATAGTGCCCCGTGTTAGTGTCAGGAACTATGCCCCACTGTTCAGAATAATGCCCAATGGGCCAGATAAAAGCAAGCGAAGGGCCGCATCCAGCCCCCAGACCACTGTCTTAGGCTAGTTGCACAGTCAGGGGAGTAAAAAAAATTGGAGTTTTTTACTGATCTGAAATGAGATGCATTGCTGTCTATGACAATGTTTCTCAACACCAGTCGCCCCAACAGGTCAGGTTTTCAGGATTTCTCAGCTGTGGTAATTACCGTATTTATCGGCGTATAACACGCACCCCAAGTTTAGGAGGGAATTTTAAGGAAAAAACTTTTATGGGGGAAGTTTAAGGAAAAAAACTTACATTTAAATGCTCATCAATGCAGCCTTATCAGTGTCCATCTGCAGCCTTGTCCATCATTGCAGCCTTGCCAAGTGTCCATCTGCAGTCTTGCCCAGTGCCTTTGCAGCCTTGCCCAGTGCCTCTGCAGCCTTGCCCAGTGCCTCTGCAGCCTTGCCCAGTGCCTGTGCAGTATTGCCCAGTGCCTTTGCAGCCTTGCCAGTCTCTTTGCAGCATTGCCCAGCCCCTGATTATTTAAAATTGGCGCCAATCTCCGCTGACTGTGAGCGAAGAGGAGCGAGCGCCGGCGAGATACACAAAGCCGAGTGTACTCGGCTAGTTTCGGCTCCTCTCGCAGTCCCACCCATCTCCACTGATTGCGAGAGGAGAGGAACGAGCAGCGGCAACAAACATATAGCCGAGTGTACTCGGCTAGTTTCGGCTCCTCTTACAGTCCCGCCCCTGACTGTGAGTAGAGCCGAGAATAGCCGAGTACACTCAGCTATGTGTATGTCGATGGCGCTCGCCCCGCTCACAATCAGCCGATGACCACGCCCCCTTATGACGGCACAGTCCCAGCATGCCCCGGGACTGTGACCTCATAAGGGGGTGGGGTCACCGCCTATATAAGTCCATTGCGGAGCGCTCAGAGAGCATTCCAGCTGGAGAGAGCGTTGTGTCAACATCGGAAGAAGAGAAGAGGGAAGAGGGAAGAAGGCAGAAGGTAGAAGGCTGAAGTCTGGGCCACCGCTAGCAAAAGAGCTGCAGAAGATAGCGGTGGAGCAGGCCGAAGATCAGGACACCGGGAGGAGACGCCGGAGAGACCCCCGAAGTCGGAAGAAGACCCCCGGAGTCGAAAGAAGACCCCGAAGTCGGAAGAAGACCCCCGAAGTCAGAAGAAGATCCCAGAGCTGCCTAATAAATTACTTTAAAAACCTGTGTACTGTGTTTTTTCATTGACACTTTTTTCCCTAGGTGAATGGGTAGGGGTACGATGTACCCTATACTCATTCACAAAGGGTGGGGGGCCGGGATCTGGGGGCCCCCTTATTAAAGGGGGCTTTCAGGTTCCGATAAGCCCCCCGCCCACAGACCCCGAGAACCAACGGCCAGGGTTGTCGGGAAGAGGCCCTTGTCCTCATCAACATGATCAACATGCCCAAAAGCACCCACCCCCATGTTGAGGGCATGCCGCCTAGTACGGTTCAGGAGGGGGGCGCTCGCCCGTCCCCACCCCTATTCCTGACCGGCCGGGCTGTATGCTCAGATAAGGGTCTGGTATGGATTTGGGGGGGACCCCCACGCCGTTTTTTTGGCGTAGGGGGGTTCCCCTTAAGGTCCATACCAGACCCAAGGGCCTGGTATGCTCTTGGAGGGGGGAACCCATGCCGGTTTTTTATTTAAAATTTGGCGTGGAGTTCCCCCTCAAGATTCATACCAAACACAGTGCCGGGCATTGGCGGGGATCCAAGTCGGATCCCCGTTCATTGAAAGTCGGACGCATGCCAGCTTCATGTCGCAGGGCAAAGTTGGATCCAAAGTAGGATGGCTGTCGTGTCGCACCAGTGTGAACCCAGCCTCAGCCTATGCATCAAATTATTACAATGGTATCTGAGGCTGGGTTCACACTGATACCACAGGACTGTTGTACGACTATCATTCTACTTTGCCCTGCTTCATGTGTCCTTCTTCAGTCCTACTTCCATCCGACTTGAATGAACAAGATAAGATTTTGCTTCGACTTTGAGATAGTACGACTTGTCCTTTGACCAATCAAAACAATCCCAGAGTGACATAAATTCCTTTTAATGTTGCTGTAATCACCATGTCGGATGTCACAAGTCGGATAGTTATGCCGCGTACACACGGTCGGACTTTCTAGAAAGCTAGGTCCGACGTACTTGCCGCCAGACTTCCGGCGGACTACCGCCGGACTTTCTGAACGGCCGGACTTGCCTACACACGGCCGGACTTTCCGGAATCCGGTCTTCCCGACGGACTTCCGCCGGACTTTCAGAACGAACGGACTTTCCCACACACGGACAAGTCCGTTCATTTTGAACCTAACTTTGGTACGACGGGACTAGAAAAGGAATTCAATCTCGCCGCTTTTTTTGGCGAGATTGAAACCTTGCGAGCCCCGTCGCAGGCCCTTAGGTCTGGTATGGATTATAAAGGGGAACCCCTACGCCGAAAAAACGGCGTGGGGTCCCCCTAAAATCCATACCAGACCCCGATCCGAGCACGCAGCCTGGCCGGTCAGGAAAGGGGGTGGGGACCACGCCCCCTAAAACGTCACAGTCCCAGCATGCCCAGGGACTGTGACATCAAAAGGGGGCGGGGTCTCCGCCTATATAAGTCACAACGCAGCCCTCAGAGATCAGTCCAGCCGGAGAGAGCATCGTGTCAACATCTGGGGGAAGAGAAGAGAAGCCAAGCCAAGCCAAGCCAAGAAGCCAAGAAGCCAAGAAGCCCAGAAGTCCGGACCTCCGCTCGCAATAGAGCTACATGAAGAGAGCGGAGGGGCCGGCCGAAGACCTGCGACACCGGGAGAAGAGGCCGGAGAGCGGAGAAGAACCAACCGGACGCCGGGAGAAGATGAAGCGGAGGGACCCCCGAAGACGGAAGAAGACCCCCCCGGAGCTGTTTAATAAATTATTTTAAAAACCTGTGTTGTGTTTTATTACTGACACTTTTTACCTAGGTAAATGGGTAGGGGTACCATGTACCCCATACTCATTTACATAGGGTGGGGGGCCGGGATCTGGGGGCCCCCTTATTAAAGGGGGCTCCCAGATTCCGATAAGCCCCCGCCCGCAGACCCCGACAACCAACGGCCAGGGTTGTCGGGAAGAGGCCCTTGTCCTCATCAACATGGGGACAAGGTGCTTTGGGGGGGGGGGCGCAGGGCGCCCCCCTCCCCCAAAGCACCCACCCCCCATGTTGAGGGCATGCGGCCTGGTACGGTTCAGGAGGGGGGGGCGCTCGCTCGTCCCCACCCCCTTTCCTGACCGGCCAGGCTGCGTGCTCGGATCGGGGTCTGGTATGGATTTTAGGGGGACCCCACGCCGTTTTTTCGGCGTAGGGGTTCCCCTTTATAATCCATACCAGACCTAAGGGCCTGGTATGCCCCGCGCTCGCCGCAATAGGAAGATTTGTTTTTCCTATTGCAGCGAGCGCGAGATGCAGTAACCTGCTCCTCCGTCGTATCTGGTCCTTCGGACTAGCATACAGACGAACGGGCTTTCCGTCAGGAACTGAGTCCGGCGGAGGTACGACGTAAAGATTTGAAGCAGGCTTCAAATCTAAAGTACGTCGGATTTCCGCAAAAATCCGACCGAAACGGTCCGTCGGAAGTCCGATGGAGACCACACACGGTCGGACTTTCCGCCGGACTTTGTCCGGCGGCGTCCGTCGGACTTTTGCAGGTGAAAAGTCCGACCGTGTGTACGCGGCATTAGGACAAGGATCCTACTTTGATCCAACTTCAATGATATTCAATGGGCTTAAGTAGGAACAAAGTCAGACCAAAGTAGTGCAGGGAGCATTTTCAAAGTTGGACTGACTTGTGTCGGACCAGTTAGGACGGCTCTCATAAGAAAAATTGATTTGCACACGTCATGCGACTTGAGCTCCCAGAGTTTGTTGTACAAGTGTGAAAAAAAAATGTTTGGCCAGACATACACTTTAAGTGATAACCACACACCAAAAAGTTAGGTAGATTCCAAGGTAGAGGTCACTGAAATTAAATGCAAATCTTGACTTTTCCTGGAAAAGTCGAGTTTGGTCCATCCCTTCCACCTTCTATGCCTTCTTATTGATCTTTTAATGGAATTTTTGGTTTCATCGACCAGGGCAAAGGGGTGGGCAGAAGGGTAGGCTGCCCTGGGCTCAGCGTGTATTTTAGGGATGGGGGCGCTGCAAGTTCCTTTTACTACAGTGTCATTACTACTTCTTTCAACCCAGCACTGGAAGCAGCAAGGAGAGAGCCAGGAGAAGGTGCAGGCTGTGCTCTCTCTCTCTTTCCTTCTCATAAGCTCGCACATAATGAAGGGGGGGGGGGCACAATTTGCCATCTCTGAATTGGGCACTGAATGATCTTGTCCTGGCACTGCCACCCACCAATGGAGAGTTTTTGAAAGCAGCAAGGAAAAGCAAAAATTAGCATATCATATAATATCAACAGCCTACTCTGGATCTAAGGAGTGCTTGAACATGCCTGTAATCTGTTTGTATGCATTGTATTATCATATGTTCAGTGTGCATTGCCCGGGTGTCTAATAGGTTTTACTGTTAGAAGTAAGTAAGGCAATGACAGCCTCCAGTGCTAGAAGGGACCCTTGGACCACTGACCTGTCACCATCACATTGTAGAAGACAGAGTCGTCTCCGGTGTCACAGACAAATTCCCCAGAATCCTCCGGTGTGGCACGTGCGATAATCAACCTGCGATGTCTTCCGTCTGACTCCAGCCTGATGTTGGCACCTTCCTCTATCTCCACCCCATCCTGGTACCAGCGCACCTGAGCATTGTCTCGGGACAGCTCACAGCTCAGGACTATGGGATCTCCACTCAGGTGCTTGTGCTCGGTGTCATCACCCGTGTTTATGATCTTCACTGGGGGATCTGGGGAGAGAATGACAAAAAAATCTATTAGCTTTCTGGATCCCTAAAAGGCCATGCTTCCACATAAGGTGCCCACCACTTATTTAGAAATTAAAACGCTCAAAGTAATACAATCCGATTTTTAAACATTTCTGCTGTCACCTCTGGATACGTATAGGCATATTATTATTGTTATTTTTATTATTATACAGGATTTCTATAGCCCCAACAGCTTGCGCAGTGCTTTACAACGCTAGGGAAAACAGTACAGTTACGATACAATTCAATACAAGAGGAATCAGAGGGCCTTGCTCCTTAGAGCTTACAATCTAGAAGGGAGGGTCAAGTGATAGAAAAGGTAATAACTGTGGGCGATGGGTTAATGGAGAAAATGAAAGTACAGTTGTTAGGTGGAGGCAGAATAGGCTTCTCTGAAGAGTTGGAGATAGTGAGACAGATTGATAGATGATGTCATAACAGCATAGAAGCAGTATATGATATAAGTAAGAATATGCATGAACCATTCTGGTTCAATAATGGTATGGGCTTAGAATCTAGGGGACAATAGAGAAAAAAAATAATTAATTAAATAAAATGTGTAAATAAAAAAAAAAAAAATATATATATATATATATATATATATATATATATATATATATATATATATATATTTTTTTTTTTATTTACACATTTATTTATTTATTTATTCATTTTTTTTCTCTCTATTGTCCCCTAGATTCTAAGCCCATACCATTATTGAACCAGATTGGTTCATGCATATACATACTTATATCATATACTACTTTACTTCTATGCTGTTATGACAGTATCTATTGATACATATGCATTTATGTTTCAGTCGACATTATTAACCACTTCCCGCCCGCCCTATGGCGGATTGACGTCCGGGAAGTGGTTCTGTTATCCTGACTGGACGTCATATGACGTCCAGCAGGATAACATGCCGCCGCGCGCCCAGGGGGGCGCGCATCGTGGTGATCGATGGATCGGTGTGTCGGTCTGACACACCGCTACACCGATCTTGGTAAAGAGCCTCCGGCGGAGGCTCTTTACCACGTGATCAGCCGTGTCCAATCACGGCTGATCACGCTGTCAATAGGAAGAGCCGTTGATCGGCTCTTCCTCACTCGCGTCTGACAGACGCGAGTAGAGGAGAGCCGATCGGCTGCTCTCCTGGCGGGGGGGTCTGCGCTGATTGTTTATCAGCGCAGCTCCCCCTCAGATCACCACACAGGACCACCAGGGATCGCCACTAGGACCACCAGGGAAGGGGCAACATGTGGATGGCCAGGTATGTACCCCATGGCCATCCACATGTGCCCAGTGTGCTCAATCTGTGCCAATCAGTGCCCACAAATGGGCACTGATTGACACCAGTATATTGTAGTGATGCCCAGCAATGCCACCCTTAGGGGCATCACTGCAAACAACCAGTGTAATCAGTGCCACCCATCAGTATCCATCGGTGCCCACCTATCAGTGCCCATCCGTGCCCACCTATCAGTGCGCATCGTGCCCATCTGTGCCAACTATCAGTGCTACCCATAAATAACCATCAATGCCACCTATGAGTGCCCATCAGTGCCACCTATGAGTGCCCATCAGTGCCGCCTATGAGTGCCCATCAGTGCCGCATACCAGTGCCACCTATCAGTGCCCATCAGTGCCACCTATCAGTGCCCATCAGTCCCGCCTATCAGTGCCCATCATTAGTGACCGTCAGTGCCACCTCATCAGTGCCACCTCATTGGTGCCACCTCATTGGAGCCCATCAGTGCCGCCGTATCAGTGCCCGTCAGTGCAGCCATATCAGTGCCTGTCATTGAAGAAGAAAACGTACTTATTTACAAAAAGTTTTAACAGAAACAAAGAAAAACTTGTTTTTTTCCAAAATTTTCGGTCTTTTTTTATTTGTTGCGCAAAAAATAAAAACCGCAGAGGTGATCAAATACCACCAAAAGAAAGCTCTATTTGTGGGAACAAAATGATAAAAAAATTGTTTGGGTACAGTGTAGCATGACCGCACAATTGTCATTCAAATTGCGACAGCAATGAAAGCTGAAAATTGGCCTGGGCGGGAAGGTGTCTAAGTGCCTGGTATTGAAGTGGTTAATGGATACTGGGAGATCTTTGGTGACACATTCCCCCATCCCGGCCATGTCTGTCCCCCGTTTGTGCTCTGTTGGGTTGGTTTTTCCTCTGTCTCCTCAGCTCCAGAGCTGGACGCTCATTACTGCCGCCTCTGGTTATCCAGCAATTGGTAGTCCGATCAAGCCTTCGGTGAGTAAAGGGCCATGCGTTTTGGACCCTCTTGAATAATTGTCACGATACCATCTCTGTGTTGATACTTATTTGGTTCATTATACCCCCTACAGATGTACTACACAAGCATCTACCCCTGATAAAGCGAGCATGGTCTTCCGAAACACGTTGGGATACTTTTCATGCCTGTGTACTTTGCAATTTACATTTTATACCATGATACATGTAATAAAATTTTTTACTGTATGTATCATTTCAGTGGCTTGACTATGATTCATGTTTATAGTTTGCATGACAATTTTAATAAATTTTGAAACTGCATTTACTCTGCCAATTGTTGGGTAACCGCATTCACCTCATTTAAAGTCCTGGTGCGATTTTCTGTTTTTTCAGGGGGGGGGGGATCAGGGTTCGGGGGAATGGGGGTGAGAGGGCCAGGTATTGACGATAAGGATGTTGATTTGCATGTTTCTTGGAAGCATCTGAGGGTTTGGCCAATAAGGGGATGCAGATGGGTGTCAATCGGGACGTGTTTTGAGAGTGTCCAAGGTAGTGAGTGAAGGGGTAGTGAGGTAAAGGAAGCCTAAAGGTTGACCCAGTCTTTAAGTCTGTTATGAATATTCTTATCTATAATTCTGGTGAGCTGGCATGCGAGGTAATAATCCCTAATGTCCGGGAGGCCTATCCCCCCTTTGAGCTTAGATAGAGCGAGGTGTGAATAGCTAATTCTGGGTCTGCGGTCTCCTCAGAGGAATCGGATGCATAGACTCTTATAGCTTTGAAAAAATGTCGTGGGGATGTGGATTGGTGCTGCTAGCATAATGTAGAGGAGGCGAGGTAGGGCGTTATTCTTTAAAATGGCTGCTGTACTGAACCAAGAAAAGATAGGGTTGTTCCACCTTTTGAAATCGTCGGTAAGGCTTTGTAAGATAGGTAGATAATCCTTGTTGTAGACATTTTTTAGGTGTCCAGGGAGTTGAATCCCCAAATATGTTATATCATCTTCCTTCCATCGGAAAGGAAAGTTGCTCTTGCATTGGGTGACTATTTGTTTAGGGAGAGAGACAATCAGGGCATAGGATTCAGAAAAATATCCTGAGGTAAGGCATTAATCTAAATTGGCCAAATTCTGCTAAGAGGTTGAGAAGTGAGTTATGTGGATCGGTGGGAAGAAGGAGGATGTCATTGGCGAAAGCCGCTAATTTATATTCTTTATTGGCGGTTTGTATGCCCTTGATGTCTGGATTGTTTCTGAAGCTGTATAGGAAGGGTTCTAAGGTAAGTACAAACAGTATTGGGGAAAGGGGGCAACCTTGCCCCGTGCCATTATGGATGGAGAAGGCATTTGACAGGAAGCCGTTGACTCAGACTCTTGGAACTGGGATGGAGTAGAGAGCCATTATGAAGCTTAATAAGCACACTGGATTTTTAATGAATTCACTTTATATCAATGAGAGTACAATGGGAGGATTTGAAAGGGAGGACTAGAAGGGCACCCTAACCTCCACAGTGGGTGGCCACAGAGTCAGGAACTACAGAAGGGAACGCAGGCGGCTGATGTTCCCAACAGATACAAGGAATGGTCAATGGACCCAGAACGGAAATACGAATGTTGGGTAGAGCAGGTCTCCAGAATGCTCTCAGATATCACTTACCCGTCACTGTCACATTGTAGACGATGGAGTCATCTACCGCGTCACAGACGAATTCACCGGAGTCCGATGTGTCTGCCGATAAGATGATCAGCCTGCGGTGACAGCCGTCCGCCTCTAACACAATGCCGCTGCCGTCATGTAGCTCCTCGCCATCCTTATACCAGCGCACCGTAGCGTTCTCTCTGGACACCTCACAACTCAGCTCAAAGCGCTCCCCGCTCATGAACGTATGCTCAGAATCATCATTCGTGTTTATTATCTTAACTGGGGGATCTGGAAAACAAACAAAAATGCCTTATAAAAAAAAACTACAAAGTTGCGTTACTACAAATACCTTCAACAGGTAAGTACATCCAAATGCATGCTGAGGAGAGAGTATAGTGACAGGGAGTGACAGTGATGAGACAGGGAGATGAAGTCATCATTTTATGCACTGCTTTTGTAAAGTCTAGTTGCTACTTAGGTTTAAAGTAGAACTCTAGCCAAAAATAACTGGATAAAAATAAACAAACTTTTACAAGATTAAATTTAAAAAAAACAGCCTTTTCTGCAACATTTACCATCAATGCAGAGATTTCCTCTGAAGTGCCTTTTTTTTTGCAGCTAGATGTCCTCAGTCTGACGGCCAGGGTCTAACCACTATCTCTAAGTCCCGATCGTCCTGGACCCGCCCCCAGCCTGTGACTGAACAGTGAGGCCAGGTTCCACATGTTGGCGAATAGGATGCGGGTTTAGCCACATCCAATTCACATGACATGCAAGTGTGAATGGCTCGCAATGAAGTGTAACAGGTCAAAGAGAGCACCAAAAGAAAAACTCTTAGGACTCCAAAGTCTTTATTGTTCAACTGGTTACAACAAGCAAAGGACATCCAGTGGGGTTGATTTAAGTCATATAGCCTGTGTACTTTGCAAGTGCAGTTGCTCCAGAGCTTAGTAAATGAGGTAAAGCTTCACTTTACAAAGAATACCCAATCACATGCAAGAAAAGAAAACAAAAAAAAAAACAGCATTTTGCTTGCACATGATTGGATGATGGAAGTCTGCAGATCTCCACCTCATTTACTAAGCTCTGGCACAGCTGCACTTTGTAGAGTGCAATTGCATTTGCAATGCACAGTCTATTTGCCTTTAGTAAATCAACCCAAATGTCTTTTGAGGGCACACAATCCCCCTCCAAAATGCATTGGAGGTCATTTGCTCTGCTTGTTACTTGTAACCAGTTGAACAGTTGCGGCCGGTGGAATTTTTTTTTTGGGGGGGTGGGGGGGCAAACAGTATGCCACCCCCATGCCCCCCCCCCCCCGGTCAGTCAGTAGCACTTACCCCATCACCGGCTGCTTCCCCTGCTCGGCGGCGGCGCACACGTACCTGCACAAACGGCTGTATCTTAAATTGGGTGCTGAAATGACCAACGGCTGGAACCGATTGCAATCATGAGAAGGAAGTGTCACCAGCACACCAGGATCTCCAAAATTGGGTCCAAAATTTTAATCACATAGTGATTAAATATAATCACATCAAAAAAATAAATACAAGCGACTTTTCGGAGCCACGCAGGACCCCTTCATCAGGCATGTGACCATGAATAGACATAGTCATTAGACACATGAATAGGGGGTGGCCGCGGTGGCCATGGATAGATTCATGCTATGCATATAGGGGGTGGCCTGGAGAGAGGGGGCGGCGCCCAGGCGCCCCTAATGGACGGGCCGCCCCTGCAGTTGAACAATAAAAACTTTGGACTTTCGATTTTTCATTTGGTGCTCCTTGGCCTATTACACGTGGATTTCTCATTTTGGGTGAATGTCTTCTCCTGGGGGGGGTCTTTGTGGTGAGCTGCTGAATACAGACCCAATGGGCTCAAGTAATGTCTTTGTTAACATTTTGATAACCTGTAAAAATTGGTGTCCAGCACCCCACTACCCCTAGAAAGTGCTAAAAGTCCATCTCACAGGGGTGCAGGCAGCAATAAAGCTCTCCTTCCCACTGTGGCATGGGTGCTCAACCTGTGGCCCTCCAGCTGTTACAGAACTACAAGTCCCATCATGCCTCTGGGAGTCATGCTTGTAACGGCCAGCGGCTTGCAGTGCCTCATGGGACTTGTGGTCCCGCAACAGCTGGAGGGCCACAGGTTGAGCACACATGACTATAGAGTCACCCCTGATCCCTTTGGGATATCTGCACACAGATTTGCTGACCTTTCACCGATACGTTGTAAAAAACGGAATCATCGCCAGCATCACAGACAAACTCTCCGGAATCCTGTGGCTGCACAGATAGGATGACCAGCCTCCGGTGACAACCATCCGCCTCAATCGTGAGGTTGTCGCTTTCCTCCAGTTCAATGCCATCCTTGTACCAGTGCACAACGGCGTTCTCTCTGGACATCTCACAGCTCAGGACCATGCGCTCTCCGCTCACATGTTTGTGTTCTGTGTCGTCACTGGTGTTCACGATTTTCACTGGAGGCTCTAAAGTGATACAAAACATATATATAGACTTTTATATTTGTGAAAATATACATTGTTATAAACTTCATAAGCAGTTCTATGTAGAGTCAACATGTGTTAGTAATTAAAGTGGAGTTCCACCCACTTTTACAACTCTTCAGCATCCCTTACTTAACTGTCCACTGTAAACAAATTGGATATTTTATTATTTTTTTTCTCAGCACCTACTGTTTTTCTGCTGTATTCATTTTTCACTTCCTCCTCCCTGGCCGTGACTCATCGCATCATTTCCTGCTTGCAATGCCTTCTGGAAAGGGGCGGCAACTTCCTCTGACACTGCCGTTGCTATGGAAACCTGACCTGAAACCTATTACACTGCTTGTGCTGCACTGAGCATGTGCGAGATCTGCAAGGATGAGATCCAGGAAGAAATACAGTGTGGCTTCAGATGCCCACACTTAAGATGGCCACGGCCTGCTGTAAGTTTATAAAATAACAAACTACTGCTATAAACTAACAAAACAGACCTTAGTTTACAGACTAACTTTACTAGAATACATTAAGCTTGTGTATTATAGGGGTATTTTTATTTAAAAAGTATAATTTCGGCTGGAACACCACCTTAAGAGTGAGCTGAGTTCTCACCACCCCCCATCACAGATGAGAAGGAAGGTTTTACATTACTTAAAGTGGAGTTCCACCCACTTTTACAACTCTTCAGCATCCCTCACTAAACTGTGCACTGTAAACAAATTGGATTTTTTTTTATTTTTTTTCTCAGCACCTACTATATATCTGCTGTATTCATTTTTCACTTCCTCCTCCCTGGCCGCGGCCCATCGCATCATTTCCTGTTTGCAATGCCTTCTGGGAAGAGGCGGCAACTTCCTCTAAAACCGCCGTTGCTATGGAAACCTGACCTGAAACCTATTACACTGCTTGTGCTGCACTGAGCATGTGCGAGATCTGCAAGGATGAGATCCAGGAAGAAATACAGTCTGGCTTCAGATGCCCACACTTAAGATGGCCACGACCTGCTGTAAGTTTATAAAATAACAAACTACTGCTATAAACTAACAAAACAGACTTTAGTTTACAGACTAACTTTACTAGAATACATTAAGCTTGTGTATTATAGGGGTATTTTTATTTAAAAAGTATAATTTCGGCTGGAACACCACTTTAAGAGTGAGCTGAGTTCTCACCTCCCTCCAAAAGTTTCAAATGTTTGTTAAGTATATAAGTTTCTTTTTACAATATTTCTTGATTAAGATATATTTGTACATTGGCATTGCCAGCCAGAATCAATTCGGCGGAAGTTTTTTTACCACTTCCTTCCTTTGATCAGAGGGGAGAAAGTGAAGTACAGAAATTGACTTCGGAAATATTGAAGGAACCTAGAGGAAAAATCGATCGATTGATGATTGTGAAGACCTGAGAATTTCGTCTGGAAATCAGAAGTCTTGAAAGACGGTTATTTGAGTTCAGCGCATAAGGAACAGTTTTATATTCAGTGAGTAAAAATAATGGATTGTGTTGATTGTCTAGCTAATGAAAGTCAATTGTAATTTAAAGGTTTAGCCAATCATGTGTCAGACACTATTTTGCGGAAATCAATGTATGAGCAATGTTTACAGGCTAATACTGAAATTGATAAGGTTCGATTTTCATTAGCTAAAACAAAAAAGAAATTGCGTAACGTAATGAAGTTAGTTACGGTCTTTAATTCAATGGTTTATGATGTGCCGGAAAAACATATGATTTGTGTTGTGAACAAATCAGGAAGTAAAAATGTATTGGAAATTACACTAACACATGAGAATTTATATATTGAACAATTAGTGACTGAGAAATGTGTATTGGAACAGAAAATGAATGAATTAGAGGAAATGTTTAAACAAAGAGAAAGTTGTGTTGCCTTTTTGAATCAGAGAGAGGTTGAGAATGAGCGTATTATAATATTTTAACATATATTAACACAAAATGTGCGTATTTTCCTGTGTGCCAAACTGCATGGTACCGCAGCACCTTGTGGCTCCTTGTGACATGTCTTTGAAAAACAGTCGGGAACTTCTTTTCCATGTTTCTTGCACATAGCAATAAATAAATAAATAGGTTGTCCTGCATGCGGCGCGCAGGAACGTGCAGAAACGTGCCAGTGCTCGTTTGCACCTGTAATGCCGCGTACACACGGTCGGACTTTTTGTCTACAAAAGTCCAACGGACGCTGACGGACTAAAGCTGGCTGGTAATCCGATCGTGTGTGGGCTTCTCCGGACTTTCAACTGACTTTTTTAGCCTCAAATCCGACGTACTTTAGATTTGAAACATGCTTCAAATCTTTCCGACGGACTCGAGTCCGGTCGAAAAATCCGCTCGTCTGTATGCTAGTCCGACGGACAAAAACCCACGCTAGGGCAGCTATTGGCTACTGGCTATCAACTTCCTTATTTTAGTCCGGTGTACGTCATCACGTAAGAATTCAACGGACTTTTGTGTGATCGTGTGTAGGCAAGTCTGTTCGTTAGAAAGTCCGCCGCAAGTCCGTCGAAAGTCCGCCAAAAGTCTGTCGAAAGTCTGTCGGACAGGCTGTCGGACTTTTGTAGCTGAAAAGTCAGACCGTGTGTACGCGGCATAAGTGTGAACCGAGCTTTAGGCCTTGTTCACAGAGGTGGCCAAAACAAGCAGGTCAGCCACGTTTTTTACTGCCCCCAAGATCCTACCTCCAAAAGAACATGGTGGTCACTCGGGTGAGCACACATTACAATTTTAATTTTCCAGACAGAGTTTGTCCAAAATTTTACCATTTGCCAAACTTTCCTATTGACGCCAATGGGTCTACACTGCAACCTTGAGCCAAATGGTGGGCTTGTCGTTGCAACAGAGTGAATTCCTGCTCCTGAAAATGATCCACTGTGGACCACTTTTCAGAGGGATGGTCAGGGACTGCCATTAGTGTCAACCTAGCCCTAGAGAGAGTGGAAAGGAGTTACAATTTCTCTCTAGTCTTTATTTCCACCTGTGACCTCATTGGGGAGATTTTCTCCCCCTTCCTGTTCCTGTGACACCCTAACAAGAACTGGGGGCTCTGGTGGTCACCAGGACAGAACAAGACATCAAATGACATTTCAAATGATTTTCTGGTTAATCATGGTATAGGGGTCACCATGAGAAAGGACTAATGGTGGACCAAGGGTCACCTGTTCATGACCAATATCCCCCCCCTCCATTAAATTACAGGCCAAGTGAAAACACTTTTGTCTGAAAGCAGTCTCTGCATTTGGGGTGTACATCCCTGTGACCAGCACGCAGCCACTGTGTATTTCAGCCTGTCATTGATTTTGATGGGCTGCTGGCAACAGGGTGTACGCTGTACCTTTGCCTCCTAGGCACCCGAATATGCCTGCTTTTTATGCTGTAAGGGCCAAACTGCATCATAATGCACGGACACACCTTTTGGGGGTACAATCAGTTTTAGGAATTATATTCAACACACCTGTAACTCCCTCACTGCATAACAGGCACCCGTCCACTTACCAATAGTTTACCCACTTCACCACTAAAAATAACTTGGGACTTCTAGGTAGAGTTCTGTCCCCCCTAAAATCCAGCCCACAGGAACGTTCTAACATTTTAGTGCTCACAAAGTTGTACATCCAATGGTGTCATGATCCATAATACTCAATCTAATGCTGCCCTCCTCAAGCGGCAAAACTTCAGAAAAAAATTGTAAAAAAGACACAGAAAGACGCAAACAACTAGTGCATTATTATTATTATTATTATTATTATACAGAATTTATATAGGGCCAACAGTTTACCTAGCGCTTTATTACCACAATCAACACTTATTGAATACAAGAGCCAAAAACATACTCGCAAACATGAGAAGGAGCAAGTGTTTCAAAACACAACTCCAGCTTTAGGTGATGTCATATTCACTATGGCTGGAAGGCTGACAGGTTTCGAGGGACATGCCCCCTTCCTCAGAGCTCTGAAGAAGGGGGCATGCCCCCCCTAAATCTGGTTGGAAGGAACCACAAATTTTCCCCAAAACCTGGTTGGAACTTTAATGTCCCCCGAAACCTGGTTGGAAGTCTGACGAGTTTTGGGGACATGCCCCCTTCCTCAGAGCTCTGAGGAAGGAGGCATGTTCCTCCGAAACGCTTCAGCATACCAACCGTAGTGAATATGGCATCACCTAAAGCTGGAGATGTGTTTTAAAACACTTGCTCCTTCTCATGTTTGTGAGTATATTTTTGGCTTTTGTATTCAATAAAAGTTGGTGGTGGTACTGCACTAGGGGTTTGCACCCTCCTGTGTCTTTTCATACCCTAAAATTGCATAACAGGCCCTTAAGGTCTGGTATGCACTTTAAGGGGGATCCTCGTGCAAAAAAACACACAAAAAAAAAAAAAGAATGGCATGATTTCTCCTGCAAAATGGAAAAAAAGGCTTTAACCACTTGCTCACCATCCGGCACAGTTATACTGCGACAAGGTGGCTCAGCTGCGTGAAATGACATACTGGAACGTCGTTTTGTGCACTAGCCTGTATGGGCCAACAATGTCCGCCGGTCGCCTGTGATCGTTCCCCACAGAGACAGAACGGGGATCTGCCGATGTAAACAAGGCAGATCTCCGTTCTGACAGGGGATCACACAGAGATCTTGTCTTCTTGCTATGCAGGAATACAGATCTCTGTTGTCCCAGTCAGACCGTCCCCCATTCAGTTAGTAAACCCACCCAGCAAACACAATTAACCCCTTGATCGTCTCTGATGTTAACCCCTTCCCTGCTATCGTCATTTATACATTGATCAGTGCATAGTTTTAGAACTGATCACTGTAATAATGTCACTGGTCCCAAAAAAGTGTCCGATCTGCAATGTCGCAGTCCCACTAATAATTGCTGATCACCGCCATTACTAGTAAAAATAAATAAAAATGCCATAAATCTATCCCCTATTTTGTACACGCAATAACTTTTGCGCAAACCAATGAATATACACTTATTGGGATTTTTTAATCAAAAATATGTAGCAGAATACATATTGACCTAAACTGATGAAGAAATTTGATTTATTAATTTTTTATTGGATATCTTTTATAGCAGAAAGTAATAAATATTGTTTTTTTTTTTTTTCATAATGTCGGTCTTTTTTTGTTTATAGCACAAAAAATAAAAACCGCAAAGGTGATAAAATACCACCAAAAGAAAGCTCTATTTGTGGGGGAAAAAAGAACATCAATTTATTTGGGTACAGCGTTGCACGACCACGCAATTGTCAATTAAAATAACGCAGTGCCGTATCGCAAAAAATGGCCTGGTCATTAAGGGGGCAAAATCCTTCTGGTCCTTAAGTGGTTAAAGAGTGTCTAAACCCAAAAGCAAAAATGTAAAATATTGCAACTTACCAGTCCTTAAGCCTCGTACACACGATCGGATTTTCCGACGGGAAATGTGTGATGACAGGCCGTTGGCGGAAAATCCAACCGTTTGTACGCTCCATCGGACAATTGTTGTCGGATTTTACGCAGACAAATGTTGGATGGCAGGCTTTAAAATTTTCCGTGGACAAATGTCTGTTGTTGGATTTTCCGATCGTGTGTACACAAGTCTGTCGGACAAAAGTCCAAAGTACAAACACGCATGCTCGGAAGCAAGGACGAGCCAGAAGCGGTCGGTCTTGTAAACTAGCGTTCGCAATGGAGAATTCAAATTCGTAACGCGGCAAATTATGAAATCTGGAAATGCAGCGCACAATTCTCTTCTTCTTTAATGGGATAATAATGAAGCTGCTTTGCTGGGGATACTGATGGAGTTATTGCAAACTAATTTTAAAAGACTTTTTTTTTCTAGTGGTATCAAGAATAATATTATTATGCTTTTTTTTTTTTTTTTTTGGGCAAGTTACCACAACACCATTATCCCGTAATTTTTAAGATCAAAGATACAACTATGTTGGTGTCCCTTGTTAATGTTACATATTTTTTTTCTTAAATGTAACTGCCTACTCCCAAACTGTCATTTGAAGTAAAACACATAGCCAATTATTATTCTCCACAATTTTTTTAGTGTACATTTAAAAAAGAAAACAAATAAAATTAGACATGCTATCTGCCAATAGAACTTAAAGCGGTTGTATACCCGCTGAAATTTTTTTTTTTACCCCTGTAAAGCAAAAGGCATAATGAGCTAGTATGCACCGCATACTAGCTCATTATGAAATACTTACCTTAGAACGAGGCGTCGGTATCTTACCTGGTCCACGCCGAGGGAACTGTCATATTGCCTCAGCGTGTCCTCCGGGTATCGCGGTTCCAGCGCTGTGAGTGGCTGGAGCCGCGATGTCATCACTCCCGCACATGCGCGCGGGAGATTTCTTACCCGGCAAGGTCCGGCAGTTGCCGGGCCTTCAGCCGAGAATCCCCTGTGCGCATGCGCCGCTGCAGTCAGCGGCTTATAGCAAGGGGAATATCTCCTAAACCGTACAGGTTTAGGAGATATTTTTTTTACCTACAGGTAAGCCTTATTATAGGCTTACCTGTAGGTAAAAGTTAAAAAAACACTATACAACCACTTTAACCAAAAAGTGCATTCTATGCATCCAAAAAAATAGAAAATATAACAAATCAAATCATTATTAGTAAAACAAAAAATAAAATAAAAGCCTCATGCATGTGTCCTGCTTCTTAATATAGGGGGTCAACAATGCCAAGAGTTGGTGAAAGCAGGGGTCCGTCATCCAGAGATAATTTCGAAAATCATCCGGATTATTCTCCTGGAGCTCCCGCAGCAAAGGCATATAACATCATTGGTCACAATTAATAAAGCAACCAATTTTTGGTTCAATAACTCCTCCTCCTCCTGTTCCTGGACTGGACTTGGGTCAAAGCAATAACTCCAAGGCCAATAATAAATAACACTTTATCTCCTCCGATTCCGCAACATGTCTGGTTGACGAACGGCCGTTCAGAAACAAACTGAAAAGCGCAAACTGAAAAGCGCAAACTGAAATGTGCAAATCAACACTCACCATACTTCTACTAACACGAAAGTAGCAGAAGGAGCCCAAAGGGTGGCGCTAAATAGCTGAAAAACCACGTAGTACGTCACTATGTTCGTGTTTGTTGGCTGACAATTCCTTGCCGTTTGTATACAAGACAAAATCCAGGCACACGCCTTCGGACAAAAGTCAGAGGTTTTGTCTGCAGAAAATCCGATCGTGTGCACGAGGCTTTAGATGCGGTGGCTGCATTCGTTTAAATCTATTCTCACTTTTTTCCCTTTATTTTTACCTGGCGTTCCTTTGAATAACACACTTCCTGTCCTAGGGTGGCTACGCTCTCTTCTCCACTGTATCAATGCAGGGATCCATAGTTGCCACTCTAGGCTGCTCTCCTAATTTGGACTGCTAGTCTTTCTCTATTCATTGCTTGTGCTTGTAATTCAGTTCACAGGAAAACACAAGGACACAGCATTTCTGGCAGGATCAACTGCTAAAGCCTGAAACAAACACAGCCAGCACATCTAAGGGATGTAAGCTACATTATATTACATTTACACATTTATTACATTTTTGTTCTTTCGTTTAAATGCATTTTCAATTTTTTGCAAATAAAATATCCCCTGACATTTCCATCCATGATCTTTTATTCATTTCTCCTTATCTCCTGTCTAATAGGAGTGTGATTTCTCCACCTTTTACAGGCAGCCCGTCCGACCTCCAGCGTTGGGATAAGAGATAATAATCTGGATGTGTCAGCCGGGAGCTGAGAAAGTGTCAGGTGTGTTGGATGAGGAAGCAAGTTCCCGATAAATCACCGCCCGCCTTCACAAAGACATTTCAAAGTCAGATCACTTATTCACCCTTCCAGCTGAAGATTACATCTGTGTAAATGTATTCTTCAATGTAGGCGTCGGAACGTGACGGCTGATTGGGATAAAATACCGATCTCCATAACCCTGCAAACAAACAGCATTCTAATGAGGGAGACTGGAGATATCTCTGTTGTAAGGGAGCCATGATACTCTGCTACCTGGGGCACTGAGATCTAGAAAAGTGCCAAGAGAAGACGTTGATGGGTAATGTTCTGAAAAACCAGAGAAACCGGGAGGAATCTCTAAAAAGAGACAGCTGGAAGATCTGTATTCTGCAAACGAGAGTTTTCGTAATCCAGCCTTCCTTTCAGTCCCACACTTGAGTGAGGCCCGGAATGAGACTGACTAAAAGGAGGGGTAGTGTAGGGCCGGGCATGACAGTGTGTCTAATGGACAGGGAAGGGGTTAAAATATTAGGCTGAGAGCTAATATGGGTAAAGGGGAGGTATGAGAGTTTACTTGGAAAGAAAAGGGGAGTGGTGATATTTAAGGGGGGGGGAGGAGCAAGTGAGGTCAGTGTGAGGAAGAATTAATCAGAGGAGGCAGTTTTTCTACTACTGCTCCTCCACCATGGCTGCTGTGGAAGCAATCCTGGAAAAGCTGAGGAGGGTGGCAGCACAGAAGGGACCCGAATGGTTGCAGCAGCAAGTAGGGGACATAGGAGATGAGGAACCGAGCGGATCGGCGGCGGGTGAGGTGCCTTATTGCGCGCGGAGGTCGCGGCCTCCGGCGTGTTTTTCGCCAGGGCCTACATCGCGGCCCGTTCAGAGCACTAGGAGCCAGAGGGAGGTGAGATCGGTCCCCCCAGGGAAGAGGAGACAAGACTCAGCGGCCCCCGGGCGGTCCACACGCCGCCGGATGAATTCGGGGGCGGGGCCACAGGCCAACATGGCGCCTGTTCCCTGCCCAGGGAGAGCAGCAGGATGCAGAGTCCATCCGTGGAGGGCAGAGGAATGCAGGAGAGGACGGCGAGGATGGTCGGTGAGCCGAGCAGAGCTTTGGAAGAGGGCCCCAGGCATTGCTGTGAAGATCGGGAGGGGGCGGAGCCTGACGGAGGAGCGTGTGGCCGGAGGAAGTGCCGGAAAAAGACGGGAGAAGAGCAGCAAGCAGTCCAGTCAACAGGATGGTGAACGAGACAAGACTGTTAGTGCACAGACGGTCAGGTCAGGTCAGCGACGCCTGTCTGACAGCAGCAGTGCTTCCGAAGTGAGGATGGCTCCATCGCCATCTCACCCAGGGCCATCTTTAATATTGATTGGACCCTGGGCAAAGCATTTCTTGGGGCCCGCCCCCATGCAGTTTTGCTCTCCACCTGCTCTGAGATATACAATAAATAGCAGCTAGACTCAAAATTAGTTTACTGAATCAGATCAGGCAGCTATTGCGATTGGTTGCCAGAGGTTACAGTGTATCATTACCACTCACTGACTGGTTGCTAGAGGTTACAGCACACATTACGGCTCACTGATTAGTTGCTAGAGGTTACAGCACATGATTTCTGCTTGTTGATTGGTTGCTAGAGATTACTGTGGATATGACCTCAGGGGGGCATGATATACATATCAATGCCGCTGGCCATCCCTATTTACATATGAATAATGCCGCTATTTACATATGAATGCCGGTAATTTACATGTAAACACAAGGTCTGCAGGTGAGTCATCTTTACACAACAATAGGGCAGAGCTGGGCAGCATTAGTAGCAGCACTTCACACTAAGATATTGGGACACAGCATAGGACTAAAACCTTAAGGGACGAGGGAAATTAAACCAGGATAGTTGGCAAGTATGAGACAGCTGCTTTGGGCCCCACAACAATGACAGGGCCCAGGGCAGCTGCCCCTTTTGCCCTGCCTTAAAAACGGCCCTGATCTCACCCCACGGCCTCTGGGGCTGCGTCACCCGGGCAGCTGCACAG
Organism: Lithobates septentrionalis; assembly: GCA_037952835.1. Lineage (NCBI taxonomy): Eukaryota > Metazoa > Chordata > Amphibia > Anura > Ranidae > Lithobates > Lithobates septentrionalis. Next base: position 343,106 of record JBBDGP010002438.1, read on the forward strand.
TCAGGAGGATGGAGAGCGGGACGTCCGGTCGGAAGGGGAGCTGTCGGAGGAAGAGGAGCCAACAATACCAGCGAGGGCGAACACCGCGACGGCTGTGGGGAATGTGCCTGGTCAGCCTTGTAAGCCGATTAATTCAGTATCATTGTCTGGGGCAGTTCAGGATTTATTAGGGGGGTTTACAGTGGGTATGGTAGCACAAGGGGGTCTGGGGACACAGTAGGGGGGGGTCAGGCCGGAACAGCAGCTGGCGGGGAGCAATCCTGCCAGTGCAGGGTCCGGCCAACAAATGATGGAATTTTTACAGGGACTGCGGACCTTAATGGGAAGATTTGAAGGGGGACACGGACAGCCTCCCCAGGTGGCCCTGTGGACAGCACCGGTGACAGAGTCCGGGGGGGGGGAGTAATGGGGCAGGGGGGGGTAGGGGTGCCCCCGGCAATCTCGCCTCCTGGACAATCCGGGGTTGACGGGGTGGTGGTGGAGGCAGAAAAAGCAGGGTCCACAGAGAAGGCGGAAAGGTCCGATGTGGTTAGGTTGGCGGATGCTGCGAGGTGCGAGATTTACTCTGCTTCGAGGGCCCCTTGGGAGCACATCTGAAGCAGGATGTCAGGGAGAAGATTCAAAAAGGTGAGTATGTGGAAATTTTTTCACTGCTACCATTGGAAAAATTTTATTTGGACAGGATAAAACCCAATTCGTCCAAAAAGGATGATGAAGAAAAGAGGAGGTATAGGCTGATACCGCGGACATTTGTAAACTGGCTGCAGGCGTTTGCCATTATGGCAAGCGTAATTGGGGAGAAGAGCCCCGAGCATTGTTCGGCGTTATTCTGTTACATGGACGCTATTGGAGAGGCACATAGGGTATATGGGGGTACTGCTTGGCTGAGATATGACGAGCAGTTCAGACAGCGGATGGCGGTTCGCCCGTCCCTGCGTTGGGACCATAAAGATATTAGCTTATGGATGAGGCTCATGTCTTCGGCGAAGGCCCCGTCTCAGCCGTTTCAAGGGGGGCCGGGGGTGCAAATTCCTCAGGATCGTCGGCCGGAAAAAAGTGGGGTGTGTGCTGGCAGTATAATGAAGGCGCCTGCAAATTCGGGGGGACATGTAAGTTTAGACATGAATGCTCAGGGTGTGGGGGGGGGCTCACCCGTTGTCAAAATGTTTTAAACGAGGAAAGCGTGCCGGTGACACTGCGCAGAAGAGGGATGACGCCGGTGAGAGTGGAAAGAATGCTCTCTTTTCTAAGTAAGTATCCGGATCGGGAAGCAGCTAGGTTGTTGGAGTCGGGGTTTAAGGAGGGTTTTAAGATTCCTTGTTCATTGGTGATCGTTCCCCCTATGGCACGGAATCTTAAATCAGCATTAGAACATCAAGAGGTAGTTGGGGAAAAATTGCAGAAGGAAGTAGCATTGGGACGCATGGGAGGGCCGTTTGCCAATAAACCTTGGCCGGAGTTAGTGGTATCACCTTTGGGGGTGGTGCCCAAGAAGGAACCTAATAAGTTCCGATTGATACACCACTTGTCCTTCCCAAGGGGGGGTTCGGTCAATGATTTCATTGACCCGGAGGAGTGTACAGTGTCATACACTTCCTTTGATGCGGCAGTCAAGTGGGTGCGGCGCTACGGCCAAGGGGCTCTCATGGCAAAAGCTGACATAGAGTCGGCTTTTCGATTGTTGCCGGTGCATCCGGAGAGTTTTCGGCTGTTGGGGTGTCACTGGCAGGAACAGTTCTACGTTGACAAATGTTTGCTCATGGGTTGTTCAGTTTCCTGTGCCATGTTTGAGGCGTTTAGCTCATTTTTAGAATGGGTAGTTAGGGAAGTCGCGGGCCTAGACTCAGTGATACACTATTTGGATGATTTTCTGTGTATAGGCCCCCCTGCCTCCGCTGTGTGTGCGATTTTACTTTCCACGTTGCAGCACATCGCAGGCAGGTTCGGAGTCCCCTTGGCGGCTGAAAAGACTGAAGGCCCCAAGACTGAACTTAGTTTTTTAGGCATAGTTATAGACTCGACGGCTATGGAGTGCCGTTTACCCAGGGGGAAGTTGGAGGACCTGCAGAAGGAAATTCGGGACATCCACGGGCTGAGGAAGGTAAGTTGAATTTCGCTTGTAGAATTATCCCAATGGGGAGGGTTTTTTGCCGACGGCTGTCGGCTACTACAGCAGGGGTAAAACGGCCAACTCATTTCATCCGGCTGACAAGGGAACACAGGGAGGATCTAAAAGTTTGGTATGAATTTTTAACTTCATACAACGGGAGGGCGGTGTGGATGTCTGGCCCGGTGAGCAATTTCGATGTGGAATTGGTCACTGACGCGGCGGGCTCCACGGGTTTCGGGGCATATTTTCAAGGAAAATGGAGCGCGGAACCATGGCCACAGTCGTGGGAGAGGGCGGGTTTACTAGGTAATCTGGTCCTGCTGGAATTGTTTCCAGTGGTGTTAGCATTGGAGTTGTGGGGAGAGGCATGCAGGAATTTGAAGCGAAGGATCAATTGCGACAACATGGGTGTAGTGCAGGTGGTGAACCGCATGTCAGCATCTTCGCAGCCGGTGATTCGGCTTTTGAGACAGCTGGTGTTTAGGTGTTTGAGTCGAAATATTTTCATTTATGCGGTTCACATTCCGGGTGTGGACAATGCGCTGGCTGACTCCTTGTCTCGTTTTCAGTGGGGCAAGTTCAGGGAGCTGGCGCCGGGGGCAGACAAGGAAGGAGTTCCTTGCCCGGTTTGGATGTGGGAGCTGCCTTTGGAGTCGCCGCGGGATGGATCCGGCAGTCAGTAAGTGATTCCACTTGGACGGCCTACAGCAAGGTATGGAAGGAGTGGTCGGGGTTGGTAAGGGAGGCCGGTGTGGTGGTACTGGGGTCAGAAGGCAGGTTATTGGTGTTGTATTTAGTTTAGGGCTGAAACAACTAATTGATTAATCGACAACTAATCGATTATGAAAATAATCGATTACTATTTTCATAATTGATTAATCGGCCAGTAACATAATGGGGTTAAAAAAACCTAAAACGAGCCCTTTATAGTACAAAAAGAGCAAATAATTGCTACTGTAGATGTTACTTTCACAGTTCTACAGTAAAAAAATGAACCCCTTACAGTAGTGATTATCTGCTTTTTTTTTGTACTATAAAGGGCTAATTTTAGTTTTTTTTAACCCCATTATGTTACTAAACGTCTTGGACCTGGTTCACATCTATGTGTTTTTTGGTGCTTTTTTTGCAGAAGCGCACTGCAGTTCATTAACATGGTTTCCCATTGGTCACGTTCACATCTATGCTTTTTTCAGCCGCTGCGTATTTGGAAAGGGTCAGGGACTTTTTTTTTTAACGCAAAAACTGTGATTTTTTGGTTCAATATACTTCAATGGAGAAGCTGCAGAAAAGCATTTAATGCTTGTGTTTTTTAATCTTCCCAACAACAAATTGGCCAAAAAAAATGCAAAAACGCAAATCGCCGCAAAATCACGTGCTCAGCAAAAAGCACTGCAGAAACAGATCAAAAGCAAACTGCATAGGTGTGTACTGAGCCTTATTCTGGCCACACAGATCAATTTTCAGACGAGAATATTCAGACGAAAAATCTTTGTACATTCGCTGAATGAAAGAATGTCGTTTGAAATTTTCACTTGTTTTTAACATTCTGTTTTTAAAATGAATGTAATTTCTGAACGAAAACCACATCCACTGTCTGAAAATTCCTTTGACCAAGAAGTTTTCTATTTCCAAATTTTCCCGACACTGTGGTTGAAAACGAACGTCGACTTGACCCCACTAACGATTAGAAAATCGAACGAACGTTCTTAAAATAAATTTTTTTTTGAAGGAAGACATTTGATCTCTGAGTCTGATAATATTTATCAGATTCACCCTTTAATAGTATGTACAGTATATCTCTTCTCTAACAGTTTATACAGTATATCTCCTCTAATAGTATATACAGTATATCTCTTCTGTCTGTTATTCTCAGAGTGGATTAGATATTTTGCTCCCTAACTATATAGTTGCTTATTTATATTTACCACTGCTTAGAGATATTTAAGAATAAATTGCCTTTTTTTAAAACGTTACATATTAACTAAATTATACGCCACCCTTTTTTAATTAATCGAAACAATAATCGGCCAACTAATCGATTATGAAAATAATCGTTAGTTGCAGCCCTAATTTAGTTTCTAGGAATATGGAAAAGGGGTGCGCAGCGTCCTCTATTGATCGGAAGTTGGCAGGTTTGTCGTTTTTGTTTAAATTAATGGGGGGTGAAGATTGGACCAGGGATTTTTGGGTTCGGCAGGCCTTAAAGGGCTATAGAAAACAACACAAAAAACGGGATGTGAGACGGCCTGTCACATTTGCAAATCTAGTCTCAATATGTGAAATGTTGGAGTTCGTTTGTCAGTCAGAGTATGAAAGCCGACTGTTCACGGCGGCCTTTTCACTGGCTTTTTATGGGGCTTTTCGGATAGGGGAATTGGTTAGCCCGTCAAGACGGGTTGGGGGAGGTTTGTTGGACAATGATGTTCGCTTGGAGAGGGGGAGGGTGTGTTTACGTTTGCGGAGGTCCAAAACTGACCAACAGGGAAAAGGGGTAGATGTCCCCCTTTTTGAGTTACCAGGGTCAAGGGTATGCCCAGTGGAGGCGGTAAGGGCATTTAGGTTGGTCAGGGGCAAGGGGGCAGGGCCTTTCCTTAGGCACAAGGATGGGTCTTATCTGTCACGTTATCAATTTGTAACGATTTTTCGAAGATGTCTACAAAGGGCTGGTTTGGTAGGGTCGGAGTATGCTTCACACTCCTTCCGCATAGGGGCAGCTACAGAAGCTGCCAGATGCGGTTTGGAGGAAGCTGCTGTGCGCAGACTCGGGAGATGGGAGTCTAGGAGATTTCGGTCTTATATAAGACCGTCATTGGTGGTTGAATAATTTAATATTGTTGATGGCACATTGTTGTACAAGGGGATGCTGTTTTGTTTGGGTATAGTTGGTTGGAGGGTGAAGTCCAGAGTAAGAGGGTGCCGCTATTTTGTGTTTTGCTTTCATTACAGATGGAAACCCTATGCGCCTTGTCTGGATAGTAGGTCACTCCTATGTTTGCTGGGGGGCCAGGAGAGGTGACGTGCGTCCGGACGGCAGACAGCTGGGGATTTCCAGGAGGGAGGCGTACATACGCTGGTTAGGTAGACCAGGAATGTTATGGGGTAGAGTGATGGGGGAAGTGGAGAGGTATGTGCGGTTGGATAGGCCCCCTGATGTTTTGGTGATTCATGCGGGGGGGAATGACTTGGGTGTCCGGTCGGTCAGGGATCTGATGGCGGACATCAAAGTGGACTTTATGAAGTTACGGGAAACATTACCAAACACCATTGTAATTTGGTCAGATATTGTAGCCAGAACATCATGGCGTTGGGCTAGGTCTGTGGCGAGCATTAACAAAACGCGCATAGGGGTTAATAAAGTGGTGGGGAGATTTGTAAGGCAGAATGGTGGTATTGTCATTCGCCACCGAGAGCTGGAAACGAATGTGGGATTGTACCTTAGGAGGGATGGGGTTCATCTCTCTGACGTAGGGATTGATTTATGGTCCCTGGGTTTATAGGAGGGGATACAGCAGGCCCTGAGGGTGTGGGGTGCCCTCAAACGTAAGGTAGTCACGCTTTCGGGCTGTGGCGGTATTTTATTCTGGTGGTCTTTGACGGGGGCGGTAAAAGGATGGATTTAAAGGGGTGGGGGGCTCATCATTAGCATGTTCCCCTCCGGTGTATTCCTGAACGGTGGAGGGAATACTGGTTTTTGGTGGCGCTGCGGGAAACGGTTGTCTCCGAGCGGCTACAGCTGGAGGCCTATTAGTTTGAAAAATCCCGCAGTGCGGTGGTTATACATGGTTATATATATATATTTATATATATATTTTGAAAGGGGGCTCACCGTCAGAGACCATCAGACTGTGGTTAACATTCTACGTTATTAATATGTTATTGTTTTTGTTATTGGTTATTTATTGGAGTGATTTATTTTGGAGTTGGTGTTTTATAATAAAGGCTGTTGTGGCCATATTACTCCAAAATAAAAGTGTGGTCTCATCATTTTAGGTGGGAATTTTAAGTGGAAGGGTGGAGTATAAAAGGGGGAATTATGGAAATGGATGGAGGTAACATTTGGACTACACTAGTCATGTACAGGCTCCTCTCCTGTACTGAGATTGTATACTATGATTTTACTGCACATTGTGACCTTCTCACAGTGTGCATTAGAAGCTGCAATAAGGCGGATAGAACCGGCCTCATTTCCTGGCTTCTGGATCTCCAGCATCATCTATCTCCTTCCAATCCAGCCTGGCTGCCCCTGACCTGTCCTTTAATTCAGGGATCTCCAGACCTTCTAAGCAAAGGGCCAGTTTACTGCCCTTCAGGATTTAGGGGGGGGGCCGGACTGTGGCCAGTGGAAGTAGCAAATGTCTTGGTGGTCAGTGGGAGTAAAAAAAGTACATAACGCCTGTGGCTAGTAGGAGAAGGAATAGTGCCCCATCATTGGTGTCAGTGGGAAGAATAGTGCCCTATCATTTGTATCAGTGGGAGAAATCGTTCCCCATTGTAGGTGTCAGTGGGAGGAACAGTGACCATTCGTTGGTGTCAGTGAAAGCAATAGCACCCTATCAATAATGTCGGTAGAAGGAATAATGCCCCCTTGTTGGTGTCAGTGGGAGGAATAGTGCCCCATTGTTGGTGTCAGAGGGGAGAATAGTGCCCCATCATTGGTATCAGTGGGAGAAATAGTGCCCCATCATTTGTATCAGTGGGAGGAATAGTGCCCCATTGGCATCAGTGGGAGGAATAGTGCCCCATGGTTGGTGTCAGTGGGAGGAATAATGCCCCAACATTTGAATCAGTGGGAGGAATAGTGCCCCATCATTGGTATCACTGGGAGGAATAGTGCCCCATGGTTGGTGTCAGTGGTAGAAATAGTTCACCTTCATTGGTGTCAGTGTGAGGGGGAATAATAGTACTCATGCCCCATTGTTTGTATTAGTGGGGAGAATTGTGCCCCATCATTGGTGTCAGTGGGAGGAACAGTGCCCCATCGTTGGTGTCAGTAGAAGGAGTAGGGCCCCATTGTTGGTGTCAGTGAAAAGAATAGAGCTCCATTGTTGGTGTCAGTGGAAAGAATAGAGCCTCAAGGGCCAGATAAAGGGAAGCAAAGGGCGACATCCGGCCCTGGGCTGCACTTTAGAGAACACTCTTTTAATTCACTGGATTTTAGTTCTTTCAGTCATGGAGGCTCAGCATCACATGAAGCTGTTACCTAGAGCAGCCTACCTTCCTAGGAATGCCCATTCCTCCAGACTTGAGTGGTTGGGTAGTTTGAGTCTTTAAAATATAGAATAGACATTAAAAATAACGTATAGTGTGTACATATACAGAGTGAAGATCTGGTAAGTCACTAACCTGTTACGGAGACATGATAGGACAGACGGTCATGTCCAGTGTCACACATATACTCCCCGGAGTCCTCCTGCCTGGCCGCGGTGATAACCAATCTGCGTTGTTTTCCATTTGATTCCAGCCTGATATTGTCGCTCTCCACTATCTCCACTCCATCCTTGTACCAGCACAAGATGGCGTCCTCTCTGGACAACTCACAGCTCAGCACCATGCTCTCCCCGCTTGTATACTTCTGTTCAGCGTCCTCAATGATATTCACAATTTTCACAGCTGGTTCTACGAAACAATGAACATATGAACAATGGTAATGTGATAGATGAGGTGAGACATAGGATAGTGGAAATACTTGGCAAAATTCATAAAATTGCCTGAAATAAAAATTTGATTTTAATTTATTTATTACAGGTATTTATTCAGTGCCAACAATTTATGCAGCGTTTTACATATTGTACATTGATATGAATATCAAAGTGATTACAAGCCAATGTCTCCATCTTATATGCATATGTAGCACCCTCTAGTGTTCTAGGTGTAAATAGGTTTTAATATTGTAGGCAAGTTGGTTTGGCTGAAAGCCAGGCTTGGGTTGAATCTGGGTCAGGGTTGAGTGACTCAGGGAGGCTGGATGACTCATCTGACCACTCCTCTGGTGCCTCCCCCTGTTTTCTGGAACCTTGGAGAAATGGGTGGAGGCAAGGAGGAGCTGTTTGGAATATATATATGAGGGCCCCAGCCAATCCCCAGCAGAAAGAGGCTGGCAGGGGGCAGGCCATCTCAGAAATAGCCAGGAGTCACACCAGCAGGGGCTTGAAGATGGAGCGCTGAGGAGGCTGTCTGTGGCCTTGAGGACGCCCCCTAGTCTAGGGCGGTGGGGGGGGGGGTGACTTTGGGCCTGGGGCTCGGATGCTGGAGGAATCCTCTACAATACATGGAGGAATCCTTTGCTGGAGGCACGTGAGCAAGTGAGAGGATGGCAGGAGCAGGTCAGCACATCGGCGAGATCTCCTGATAGTCAGCCGGGTGGGCTGGTGAGTATCAGTCTGGAGGACTGTGGGAGAAATTAGCCTGGAGGACTAATAAAAGGGGCTGCTGCAGCCAGGCAGGCTGGCAGGGCCTGAAAAGGTGGTGCTTGGAGCAGTGACCATGGGGGGAAGTGCTGGGAAGGTTTGAGCTGTGTCAGCTGTTCTCCGATTATAGGGGCTGCCAGTCTCTGCCTGTAATGGGCCTTTGCTTCAAAACCACAAGAGGGTGACATAGCTGAGTTCTGCCAGCAAGTGAATGCTGGAGGAAGAAGTGGAGTGTATATAGGAGACATTGTCCCTGAAGTTTGTTTGAAGTCAAATGGGCATCCCATAAACTCCCATCCCTAGCTAACTTATTTACCCTCAATAAAACAAAAAAAACAAAATACCGGACTTTTCTACAACTTTGGCCTGACTGTGAAAATTTGGTGTGCCTGGCTGTGCAGGGTGAGGGTTTCCATTCTACTTGCGGCTCCTTAGGGGGTGCGCTACACATTGGAATGGAAGACTGAAGCTTGAGAGGTCAATTGGGGGGGGCTGTAAAAAAAAGCAGCTCAAAAACCACCTATTTTTACCACCCCCAACCACAAGTGTAAACTAGGCGTGAGGAAGGAAACTAATAGACTATCAGGTACAGTACTCATCAATAGGAAGAGAATCTGTTGACAGATTTGCTATTAGCTGGAGGAATTTTTTTCTTATCTTGGACCGGTCAGTCTCTCTCCCATATTGTCCTCATCCTACCACTTAATCTATTGACACTTTACATCAGCCACTATTTATAAAACTGGTTTACAGCCAGACATTCTGACAACTGGAAATTGTTCAACCCTTCATTGCAGGAAGGAAGAGGTGTCAATGCTCTGGACTCTGTCACTGACCTGTCACCGCCACGTTGTAGAAGACCGAGTCGTCTCCAGTGTCGCAGACAAATTCCCCAGAATCCTCCGGTGTGGCACATGCGATAACGAGCCTGCGATGCCTGCCGTCTGACTCCAGCCTGATGTTGGCACCTTCCTCTATCTCCACGCCATCCCGGTACCAGCGCACATGAGCGTTCTCCCTGGACAGCTCGCAGCTCAGCACAATGGCATCTCCGCTCTCATGCTTGTGTTCCGTGTCATCGCTTGTGTTTATGATCTTCACTGGTGGATCTACATATAAAAACACAGAAATATACATCACACTGTATATACATATATATATACACATAAACTGTACACACATTAATAAATTCAAAACCCAACCCTTAACAAAAACTAAGGAGGGGGGTAGTGGCAGTAAAAATGTCCTGTTTACCATCCCCTTCCTTTCCTGAATGAACACAGGGGGCAATCCTTACTAATTGCGCCTGTGTCCATTCATCACTGAAGCATCACAAACAGTGTTTATGATGTTTCCATTTGTAAATGAACAGGAAGCCTCTGCGTGCTTCCTATTCATTCATCTGTTCAGCTAAGGCTGCAGAGAAAGGGACTGGGGAATCTATGTCCTCATTTCCTTTCGCTGTTTCAAAAGTGAGACATTATGAGTCTCTTTAGACCCCTGATATTTCACCAAAGCCCCCCATCAGGTAGGCTGTACAGGGCCCCATGATTTCTAACAGCAGCCCTGATAGCAGCCCACTATGCCCCCAGGTCCCTTGAGAGCCCTCAGCCTTCACAGTGCTGCCCAGACCCCCCCCCCCCCCCCCCCTCCAGCCTGCTGCAGAGCCCCTAGCCCCACATAGTTGCATTTCAATATTCCCTAAATGTGTGAGTATGAACTTTATGTTTTATTGTTGGAACATGGCAGGTGGTCCTGGTTTCCAAAAAGTTTCAGAACCATTGCCCTAAAGCAGTGGTCATCAACCCTGTCCTCAGGGCCCACTAACAGGCCAGGTTTTATGTATTACCTTGGGGAGATGCAGACTAGAATACTGCAATCACTGAGCAGCAAATGATATCACCTGTGATGTATTTCAGTTATCTTGCAAACCTGGCCTGTTAGTGGGCCCTGAGGACAGGGTTGATGACCACTGCCCTAAAGAATATATGATAAAACACCAGCTCTGTGTTTCCAGAGCCATCTTTAAATCCAATACATGTATCGAAGAATACCTTGTTGCTGGGACACAAATGACTCAACCTGTGTATATGTAAGATTACCCCACATGTACACAGGTAGAGTTGTTTGTGTCTCAGCAACATGGTTTGACCAACACTGAGGAGGTCTACAAGACCTGAACTATTGACGGGACTTGGGGACAGGCTTGACAAACTCTACTATGGAGGTTATAGAAGGTATGGAACGCTAGTTAAGGTTGGCTAAAACGGTAGTCTAGACAAAAAGGTCCTGCTGAGAGAATTAGAATCCTGGAGAAAAGTGGAGACCTGATGGGGGAACTGAACTTTGCTCCAACCCTTCGAAAAATGAGGAGCACACGTTGGTGGAAATGCTTTTTAAATTATCCATATACAGGCACAAATGTCAAAAGATCTAAGATTTGTCCATTGCTATAAACATAACTGAGGTTGCAGTTCTCCTCTTGACTCATTTGATGTTCTGGTCAAGTGTTATTTTTATAAAATGATCACAGAACATTTTCTTTGGCTGACACAAATTTTCAGTTTTACCCCCTTTCTTGCCATTAATATAAGACTTACATCAGCAGCAGCAGCAGGGGGTTATGAATAGAAGTGATCCAGCTTTCTTGGTCTGCCCGGAATGTCTGCATTGCCCATGTTTCTCAGGCCCTGTTGTCCCACCTGTGGGCCCAGGACCAGCATGTGGAGTGTTGCCAGGTAGAGGGAAGGGAGAACAGCGAATGATTATTCATTGATCTCCCCTTGCTAGTAACTTTCCCTGTCTGCCATGAAAAGGGAAGACGTGAACAGAACACTATATGGATGTACTCCATTAGCTTCAGTGCCTCCTGCAGGGGAGACATCAGTAAAGAGAACCTGTCACAGCATAATGCCATCATGATGACCTGTAATGCCCCGTACACACGGTCGGACTTTGTTCGGACATTCCGACAACAAAATCCATGGATTTTTTCCGACGGATGTTGGCTCAAACTTGTCTTGCATACACACGGTCACACAAAGTTGTCGGAAAATCCGATCATTCTGAACGCGGTGACGTAAAACACGTACGTCGGGACTATAAACGGGGCAGTGGCCAATAGCTTTCATCTCTTTATTTATTCTGAGCATGCGTGGCACTTTGTGCGTCGGATTTGTGTACACACGATCGGAAATTCCGACAACGGATTTTGTTGTCGGAAAATTTTATAGCCTGCTCTCAAACTTTGTGTGTCGGAAAATCCGATGGAAAATGTGTGATGGAGCCCACACACGGTCGGAATTTCCGACAACAAGGTCCTATCACACATTTTCCGTCGGAAAATCCGACCGTGTGTACGGGGCATAAGGGTTTTAATGCATCACCAATTGAACATTATGTGTACCGAAGTTTGTCTGCTTTCCAGAGGAGCGCACAATTTTAAGGCATGACAGATCTGGTATCCATTTACTTGGCACAACCTCTTATTTTATATATTTTTTAAAATATTTAAAAAGTGTTTAATACAGCAGGTAAAATATGTATTGAACGCGGCACCATTTTTCTAGGTAAATATAATTTTAAAGCTGCTATTGACATTAAATGTTCACCACATGTGGTTAACAGCCCATGCAATCCATACATACAAAGAAACCAAAACAAATACGTTCAGAAATTAAGTTATGTGTAATAAAATGGAAGGACACAGGGAAAAAGTATTAAACACATGAAGAAAGGGAGGTGCAAAAAGGCATGGAAAGCCAAGACTCCAGCTGAAATCTATCAGTAATTAGAAAGCAACCCTGCCCCTTGTCAGTGCAAATTAATATCAACTGGTTCAGTCTCTGATGGCCTATAAAAAGGTGTCTCATTACCAAGGTGTCACACAAGAAAAATCTCATAATGAGTAAAAGCAAAAAGCTCTTATTGTTGCAAAACATACTGATGCCATTGGTTACAGAAGGATTTCTAAACTTCTGAGTGTTCCAGTGAGCACTGTTGGGGCCATAATCCAGAAGTGGAGAGAACATCATTTGACCATAAACTGTCCACAACCAGGTGCTCCTCGCAAGATTTCTTAAAGAGGAGTGAAAATAATTATCAGAAGAAGAGTTGTCCAAGAGCCAAGGACCACTTATGGGGGGCATAAGAAACAATAAGAAAACAATAGGTAATGCGCTCAACCGCCATGGCTTGGATGCACGCTCACCATGCAAGACTTGCTGAAGAAAAAGCATGTTGAAGCTTGTTTAAAGTTTGCTGCACAACATTTAGACAAGCCTGTGAAATACTGGGAGAATATAGTCTGGTCAGCAGTGGCGGCCCGTCCATTAGAGGCGCCCGGGAACTGCCCCTTCTATCCACAGCCACCACCCTCCATTCATGCGTCCGGCCCCTTCCTGGACACCGGGCGCACGAATCACAGCGCTGGGTTTTTTTTTTAAGCATCCGATTAGAGCCAGAGGCTCTAATAGGCTTCAAAATAGGGTGGGCTCTGGACGCAGAGCATTGCACTCGGAGCCCACCCAGATGTTACAACAGCGAATGAATATTTGCTGTTGAAACACTGATCCTCAATCCAGCCAATCAGAAGCGTGTGTGAGACCCGTTTAGCCCAAAAGAGAAGACTCCCGATTGGCCGCCGAGGAGGAGGGAGGAAACGGAAGCCGCAGCCATGGTGACCCATGGAGAGCAGGGGAAGGGCAGGCCGCCGTCGAGCAGGGGAAACCGCCAGTCAAGCGTTGGGGTAAGTGCTACCAACTGACCAGGGGGGGGCGGCCGCCACTGCTGGTCAGATGATGCCATAATATACACCATGTTTGGAGGTCAAATGGCACTGCACATCACCCCAAAAACACCCCCATACCAACTGTGAAGTTTGTAGGTGGGAACATCATGGTGTGGGGTTGTTTTTCAGCATACGGTACTGTCAAACTTCATGTCATTGAAGGAAGGATGAATGGAAAAATTGATAAAAATCTGTTCCCATCTACCAGGATGATGAAGATGAAATGAGGGTGGACATTTCAGCAAGACAATGATCCCAAACACAAAGCCAAGGAAACTCAATTGGTTCCAAAGAAAGAAATGAAAGCTGCTAAAATGGCCCAGCCAATCACCTGACTTGAATCTAAAAGAAAATCTATATAAAGAACTAACAGAGTTCATAGAAGAGGCCCACAGAACCTTCAAGATTTGAAGACTGAAGGCCAAAATCACACCTGAGCAACGCATGCGCCTAGTTTCTCCATACAGGAGGCGTCTTGAAGCTGTCATTACCAACAAAGGATTTTGTACGAAGCACTAAATAAATTTCAGTTAGGGTCTTCAATACTTTTTCCCTGTGTCATTCCATTTTATTACACATAACTTCATTTCTGAACTTATTTGTTTTGGTGTCTTTGTATGTATGGATTGCATGGGTTGTTACCGACATGTGGGGAGAATTTCATGTCAATAGAACCTTTAGAAATATATTTACCTAGAAAAATGGTAACGAGTTCAACACTTATTTTACCCGCTATATATTGCAATGTTTTTCACCAAAACTGACTTTAGTGTATTATTTACTGAAAATATGGCTTTGATGAACCATCGGGCTAATATCTTGTGATATAAGTATTTTCACCATTTTTTTTCTCCAGGATTTGAATTCTAACATCTGTGCAAAAAACGCAAAAAAAGGATTGACGGTTAAAGTGCCTCCGACCATCAATGTTGTGGGGATGACTGCGTAAGTGTTTGGGGAAGGGGGGGTAAAAGTTTTTTTCGGGTTTATCCATGACATCTAGCTATTGCACACAATTCAATTTCAGTGCAATGCAATTCCATCCCCCAGGGAACATTCTCCCACTAATAACGGAAGACCCACTTGGTTTGGACCACTTCTAAAGGCTAAGCGCACCTTATCTCACTCAATACCAGCAAGTTTCTTCATTTCCAATAGATTGTGTCAAGAAGAAAGATCAACTTGTGGTATCTCCTTTCGAAAAGGGAATCATTTTGGGAATGTTTAGTATGTCCTGGCAAACTTATTTGATATTTTTTTGTAGCAGACAGTAAGGAAACATTTATATTCAAAATGTTTTTTTTTTCCTTTTATATAGTAAAAAAAAAAAAAAAAAAACACCAAAAAAAAGGCGCTATCCATCTCAAAAAAAATATAAAATTGATTTGGGTATAGTGTAACATGACAGAGTAATTGTCAGTCAAACTATCACAGCACTGAAAAATGACGTGGCAATGAAGAGGGTGTAACAGACTGGCTTTTATTTAACAATGATATTAAAAATGAATGATGTTTATCTATGTAGCTTGAATGTTAGAAAGTATAATTGCTCACTGACCTGTAACAGTGACATTGTAGAAGACGGAATCATTGCCGGCATTACAGACATATTCTCCGGAATCCTCTGGCCTGGCACATGTGATGATCAACCTGCGATGTCTGCCATCTAAGTCCAGCTTGACATCGTCGCTCTCCTCTATCTCCACGCCATTGCGGTACCAGCGCACATGGGCGTTCTCCCGGGACACCTCGCAACTCAGCACCATGCGCTCCCCACCTGCGCACTTGTGTTCTGTGTCATTGCTTGTGTTTATAATCTTCACCGGGGGTTCTGGAGTCAGACAGAAACAGATTGTCATCTATACAGGTGTATGAACAGTTTCTGCATAAAGCCTTGCAACTAGATACAGAAAAATAGTCACAGTTCCTCTGGGGTGGGGTTTGTTTAACCTCTGGTCATGTGACTGCTATACAGTCTCTCCCCCAAGTGTCAATGAGTGTGGTTCAGACATGTAGTTAGGAACATCCATACATTTAGGTTGCATTTTTTGCATTCTCTGAAATGGGGTCATCGGGCAAATGTGCAGACTTGGGAACTCCCACCAACATCTCATTAATAGAGAGATATTGTCTTACTTTAAAAGTAAAAGCTGAACTCCGGCCTTCCCTTCAGTCTTGCAAAGCTTACAGGGCCCTCTCCTGGACTCAAATGGCTTAGTCTGATTTCACTGAACACAGCAAGTGTCTCACAATCTGCATTAGAAGCTTCAAGAGGAACTGCAGTCTGCTCACATAATTTGTAATAAAAACATCTTTGCCATTCTGAAGCTTCCCTCCAACCACTTTGCATATTATTTTATATATACTGTGATTCTGTATTTGCCAAATATGCTGCAGAAATCTCCCTCCACTGAGTCTGGCTGTAACCATTTTAACTGTGGGCAGCTGAAGCTGCTGCATTTTCACTTCCTGTATTTACACAGAAACACAGAGACACACCTCCAGCTCTGCAGCTCTCTTTGGCCCTCCTATGACTCGCCCCCCTCCCTTCCTGGCACACTCTCATGAGAGTGAGAGAGAGAGCTGTTCATGATGTCATAAGCCTAGGCTTTTTACCAGACAAGAAACAGGAAATGGGCTGTATAAGGTATTTACTGGCAGAAAAAAAATGTTTTACTATCCAAAGTTAAAACAGCAAGGGCAGAAGATTTAATAGATGGAAAAATGAACGTTCTACTGTCAGCTAGTCAGATAGAGCCCTCTTCATTTCCTGGATGCAGGACATTCAGCATCATCTAGACCTTTCATCCCCAGCCTGACTGTCCCTGGCCTGCCCTATTCATTCATTGGTGTTCAGCTCTTTCAATCACATGCAGGTGTTACCTTGTGTAGCCTGCATGCAAATACAGCCTACCTAGGAATGCCCACTCCCCCAGACTGACACCAACCCATCAAGGCATTTTGATATATACAACTCCTCCAAAGAGCCAACCCGCTGTTTGCTTCAGGGCTGATGGCTCTTGAGAAGAGTATTTAGCAGGGTGCTGTGAAGTTTTTCAGGAATCACCCTGCTGGCCCCTCCTACCAGTCATGATATGCCTGTGTTGCAAAGGACCAAGTAATGATGTTACTGAGTCTAATATAAGATATGTAAAACAGAAGGCTTTATTTAAAACTTTCAGGTGGCATTTGAAGAAGGTTCCTCCATCGAAACTACATGTAAATTTGTTTTGTGCAAATGAGGCAAAAAAAGTGTTCCCAGGATATATATAGTCTCTGCTATTCAAATGTCTGAATTCATATACAAATAAAATACTGCATTATGGTCACTAGATGGCACTGTGGAGCATACAGATTTCGTATGACAGTTAGTGCCATCTAGTGGCCATAATGCAGTATTTTATTTTTATTTGAATTTCAGAGATAGCCCGAGAACATTCGCTTTTGCTCAATTCGAGAGTGAGTGAGAGTGAATTTACATGCAGTTTTGATGGACGAAGAGCTGTTCAATTTTTTTTAAAAATACACCCTGAGGTGTCAGTAAGTGATTCACTTTGTGAGCAGTTTGGAAAAGATAAAAAACCTGGTTTGGGTACAAATGCCTTTTCAGCTCATTGTTCTGATATATATATATGGAAGTCATTTAGGAAATCTGCAAATCTAATTTAGTAATTATCTCTCTTTCATGACACCTTTTCTCGGAGAGCTTGGTGTCACTGGAGGCAGTTTCTAGTCTTTGCATGAATCAATGGACCAGTTAATGAAAGTATATCACATAAAAGCCCCAGTATTAAAGTCTCATGCCCCATTAGTCCCAGGTTAGATCACAATCATCTTAATGCATGCTGTGCCCAAAACAACAAAGACTATTCGTTTAGGAAAATTCATTTTTAAATGGTTTCTAATGTGAGCTGGTCTGCATTTCTTGGCTGCCTCATCAGCAGGCTAAAAAGATATGATAGCTGCAAATATTTAATTGACCCGGGCTTGTCATCTCATAAACCTGGTGTAAGTTGTCCCTGGGTGAAACTCTCAGGACACCTCTCTCTTTTTAGGCTGGATTTACAACTACTATATGCATATACAGTGCCTTGAAAAAGTATTCCTACCCCTTGAAATCCTCCACATTTTGTCATGTTACAACCAAAAACGTAAATGTATTTTATTGGGTTTTTTGTGATAGACCAACACAAAGTGGCACATAATTGTGAAGTGGAAGGAAAATGATAAATCGTTTTTCAATTTTTTTTACAAATAAATATCTAAAAAGTGTGGCGTGCATTTGTATTCAGCCCCCCTGAGTCAATACTTTGTAGAATCACCTTTCACTGCAATTACAGCTGCAAGTCTTTTTTGGGGATGTCTCTACCAGCTTTGCACATCTAGAGTGACATTTTTGCCCATTCTTCTTTGCAAAACAGCTCAAGCTCTGTCAGATTGGATAGAGAGCGTCTGTGAACAGCAATTTTCGAGTCTTGCCACAGATTCTCAATTGGATTTTAGGTCTCGGGTCTTTTGCCAATCTTTTGCAGACTCTAACAGGTTTCCTCTAACAGATTGCCCTGTATTTGGCTCCATTCATCTTCCCATCAACTCTTACCAGCTTCCCCCCTGCTGAAGAAAAGCATCCCCACAACATGATTCTGCCAGCCACCACCATGTTTCACAGTGGGGATGGTGTGTTCAGGGTGATATGCAGTGTTGGTGTTCCAACCCACATAGCTTTTAGGCCAAAAAGTTCAATTTTGGTTCCCTCTGATCAGAGCACTTTCTTCTACATTTTTGCTGTGTCCCCCACATGGCTTCTCACAATCTGCAAACGTGACTTCTTATGGCTTTCTTTCAACAATGGCTTTCTTCTTGTCACTCTTCCATAAAGGCCAGATTTGTGGAGTGCACAACTAATAGTTGTCTTTGGACAGACTCTCCTTGCCCGGCCTGTCAGTTTAGGTGGATGTCTTGGTAGGTTTGCAGTTGTGCCATATTCTTTGCATTTTCGGCTTATTGATTGAACAGAGCTTTGTGAGATGTTCAAAGCTTGGGATTTTTGTTTTATAACTTAACCCTGCTTTAAACTTCTCCACAACTTTATTCCTGACCTGTCTGGTGTGTTCCTTGGCCTTCATGATGTCGTTTGTTCACTAAGGTTCTCTAACAAACCTCTGAGGGCTTCACAGAACAGCTGTATTTATACTGAAATTAAATTACACACAGGTGGACTCTATTTACCAATTAGGTGACTTCTGAAGGCAATTGGATCCACTAGATTTTAGTTAGGGGTATCAGAGGAAAAGGGGCTGAATACAAATGCATGTCACACTTTTCAGATATTTATTTGTAAAGAATTTTGAAAACCATTTATCTTCCACTTCACAATTATGTGCCACTTTGTGTTGGTCTATCACATAAAATCCCAATAAAATACATTTATGTTTTTGATTGCAACATGACAAAATGTGAAAAATTTCAAGGGGTATGAATACTTTTTTCAAGGCACTGTATGTTTACATACACTTTAATTGGAATGGAGTTCTACTCAGTCAATGGAAATCAATGCAGGTTTTCTTACCTGTCACTGTGACGGAGAAGCTGATGTTGTCGTCAGCAGAGTGACAAGTATAATTTCCCGAATCCAATGGTTCTAAAGAGGAGATGAGAAGCCGCCTCATTCTGCCATCTGATTGGATTGAGAAGCGTCCGCCGGCCTCCACCTCCTTACCATCTTTCATCCAGCGCACTTTGGCCCCAGAGCTGGGCACCTGGCAGCTAAGACAGATGGGCTGTCCGGCATCCATAGTCCTACTGACCGGCTCCCCAGAAGCTGCAGCAATGCTGGACCCACGAGCTGCATCAAACAAGGATAGATTAATGCACATCAGAGGAAAAACTGGCTTTGGTTAGGTGTGCATGAAGGATGCTACAGAGGTTTTATCCCCCCCTCCTCTTCTACACAATTTTGCATTATGGTGTTCTTTTTTAATGTTGTACCTCATTCCAGTCTAGGTTTCCGAGAAGTGGCATTTTAATCTTATTCAGGTTTATTTCCCATACACACTAAAAAATAAACAGCGCTCACACTTATATGTATACAGATTTTAACAGAAACGCCCATAAAGGTCCCACAAAAAAACTCATGTTCAGTGTTCCATATCTCCCACATTACAAAATTGTAACAATATGTGCTCCACTCCACCATGTGCCAATTAACATATACCGCACTCACCAGATCATACATATACATATAAGTGTGAGTGCTGTTTATTTTTTCAGTTTTTTTGCTTAAACATTAGTTGTGTGTAGCAGAAACTACACAATTGTTTTCGAGGGGTCATTCACTGAACTGTAAGCACGGGTGTTATTTATTTTCTATTTCCCACACAGCCCATTGCCTTGTCCATACACTGTCCGTTTAACACGGATATTTCCAGAATACATAATACATAAATACACAAAGTATTTCCAGGCCTATATTTAAATGACAAGGTCTGCGGGGGGAGCATATATCTGAAAATAGATTGTCATTGCCAGATAATATGACCACTCTCCGGGCATGAGCCAACCGAAAATTAACCCCCATAATGTCATAATGTCACCAAAGGGCCACTATGCATGAACAATTTTTGGGCCTCTAAGTTTGCTTACTGCCAAAGTATGTAGACATATTCACGCTATAGAGATTGATAGCTGTAGATAAAGAGAAGCTTTTTGATCCACCATGCCCAACCTGTGGCCCTTAGGTGTTTCCAGTGTGTCCCTTGGACCCCAGCAGTCTTAGGTGACATATGTCCCCAGCCTCTGAGGGTGTACTCTAGTCATTGCCTTGTCCAATGGAGTATGGTTGTCCTCCCTCCCCACTACTCCACTGGCCTGCACTGACGATGTGCTGGGCCTGTACATGCTTATGCAATCACCTCCACCAGTCACGGACCACTGGGATCCTTGTTTCCATACTCCACGAGTGCTCGTGTTCTGTGTTCTGGAATAAGTTAGCAATCACAATTAAGCGTACCTTGCCGAAGTACAACTGACCATGGCCCAGACCACCTCTTTCACGCAGGTTAGGGCATGGTACAATGAATTGTACATGAGCATAGAACAAAGCAATACATTACTGAAACACAGCAGACTTTGGGGGTAAAATGTGCTCGGGCAAGGTACATACACCCTAATGTGAGTGTACCCTGACTTTCTCCTACGGTATGGCTCCAATCTCGAACCACTCTAGTAGCACAGTCTATGACCATGTTCTCCAATCTCCAGTAGGTATTCGGTCTATGACAGTTTCCTGTAGCATTACATATATCAAATATCATACGCAGCCCTTTGGTGACAGGAGGGGCCACATTTAAGGCCCCCTGTACATCATAAATTGACAACCAAAGAACTCTTTCATGGTCTTTAAATCTGAATTCCAGGTATGACAGTTTTTCCATAGTTACATTGTTCCAGCTTGGACCAATGTAAGTATGTGTGTGCCACACCTGTGGGATCAACCTGGAAGCTGCAAATCACTGTAGTAGGCACCACTACTAGTGATCTCCACTAGCTTCTGGGTTCCATGATGGGGGGGGGGGAGCGAGGCGCCCTGTGATGAGGAGTCAATGTGATTGGGGGGCTTGCGTGAGTGGAAAGCTCTGTGATGGGGGACTGTGTGAAGGTAAACCTGATATATAGGGGGCCTTTGATGTATAGGAGCAGCTCTGATGTGATGGGGGACCTTTGATTCGAAGGGGTGACTCTGAAGTGATGTAGGGATTCTGATGCAATGGGGGGACCTCTGATGTGTTGGGAGACCTATGGCTTGAAAGGGTTCCTCTGATGAAATGGGGGACTTCTGATGTAATGGGGGGACCTCTGATGTAACGGGGGGCCTCTGATATGAAGCTTATTTCATCAAGGCGGCAGTGTGTATCATCCCAGGCTCAGGTTTCCCGTTGATAAGCAATGTTTACTTTAGACTGGGGTGCCTTGAGATTTTGCATACTTTTTAAAGGGTGCCGCAAATGAAAAAGGGCTGAGAAACACTGCCTTGGATGATGCCTGAACAAATGTGACTCCATCCTTCTGGAGAGAAAGACAGACATTTTCAGGGGTAGTCCTGTGATCTCAGTGAGAGGTAATAATACTAATAATGGAAGAGGTAGATTTACTAAAATTGTAGAGTGCAAAATCTGGTACAGATCTGCATAAAAACCAATCAGATTCCAGTTTTTTTTTTGTCAAAGCCTAATTAAACAAGCTGAATTTAGAAGCTGATTGGCTACCATGCTCAAGTGCACCAGATTTGGCATAAACAAGAGTTTATTCTTCCATTTAGGAGAGTGGGCTTGCATACCTCCCAACCGTCCCGGATTGCCCGTGAAAGTCCCGCTGTGGGAGGTCTGTCCCGCGTCCCGGGCACCTTCATTCCGGGACAATACAATGTCCCGGAATTGCCCCACTGGCCGATCTGATGCCCCCCTAAAAATTGCCGCCACATTGCCGCTGTCCCTCACTGCCCGCTGTACTAGTTTTGGCCGAGACCGCTTCATTTCACCCCCAGACGCTGCCTGGCTCACTGCCAAAACAACTGGTTGCTAGGCATGACCCGCCTGGCGTCTAACAACCAGTGACGTCACGACAAGGAGGAGAGTGGAGCCCCAGCATTTAGCCAAAGGAGGAGTCCTCTTCGCGCCTAAGCTCCGCCCCCGGCTCCGCCCCTAACTCCGCCCCCGACACCGGGTCTTCCCTGAGTGGAGCCCCAGCATTTAGCCAAAGGAGGATTCCTCTTCGCGCCTAAGCTCCCCCCCGGCTCCGCCCCTGACTCCGCCCCTGACTCCGGGTCTTCCCTGAGTGGAGCCCCAGCATTTAGCCAAAGGAGGATTCCTCTTTGCGCCTAAGCTCCGCCCCTGACTCCGCCCCCGACTCCGGGTCTTCCCCGAAGGCTGTTCCTGCGCTGGAATAAAGGTAGGAGAAATGCTCCCTGCACTGCCCTGACTCTGAGTACACTCATGGTCACTCTGCTCCCTCCCATACACTGCCCCTCTCCAGTCATGCTGTACAGTCCCCCCATACTGCCCTCCACTACCCCCCCGCCCCATTATACTGACCCCTTCCATTTTACTGCCCTCCACTACCCCCCCAATATACTGCCCTCTACTACCACCCCTCCCATCATACTGCCCCAATCCCATCATACTGCCACCCCTCCTATTATACTGCCCTCCACTAACCCCCCATTATACTGCCTTTCACTGCCACCCCCACCCATCATACTGCCCCCCTCCAATTATACTGCCCTCCACTGCCACCCCTCCTATTATACTGCCCTCCACTAACCCCCCTCCCATTATACTGCCCTCCACTACCACCCCTCCCATCATACTGCCCTCCACTACCACCCTTCCCATCATACTGCTCTCCCTCCCATCATACTGCCCTCCACTACCACCCCTCCCATCATACTGCCCTCCACTACCACCCTACCCATCATACTGCTCTCCCTCCCATCATACTGCCCTCCACTACCACCCCTCCCATAATACTGCCCTCCACTAAACCCCCTCCCATTATATTGCCCTCCACTACCATCCCTCCCATCATACTGCCCTGCACTAACCCCCCCTCCCATGATACTGCCCTCCACTACCGCCTCCTCCCATCATACTGCCCTCCACTACCTCCTCTCCCATCATACTGCCCTCCACTACCTCCTCTCCCATCATACTGCCCTCCACCCCATCATACTGCCCTCCGCTGCCTCCCCTCCCATCATAATGCCTTCCACTGCCTCCGCCCCCAACATACTGCCTTCCACTGCCACCCCTCCCATCATACTGCCCTCCACTGACACCCCCTCCCATCATACTGCCCTCCACCCCATCATACTGCCCTCCACTGCCACCAACTCCCATCAAAAACTGTAAAAAAAACTCTAAAAAATAAAATGGATAAAATATAATGGTAAAAAATAATAACAAAAATAAAATAACAATAAAAAAAAACTACTGATCCTGTCCACTGCCATACTGATTATGTCTACTGCCCTACTGACCACGTCCACTGCTCTACTGACCATGTCCACTGCCCTACTGACCATGTCCACTGCCCTACTGACCATGTCCACTGCCCTACTGACCATGTCCACTGCCTTACTGACCACTTTCTCTGCCATACTGACCACTTTCTCTGCCATACTGACCACTTCCACTGCTCTACTGACCATGTCCACTGCCCTACTGACTGACACCATTCACAGTCCACACTGACACCACTGAACTACCAGCAAAGGTTGCACTTGCAACTAGGCCCTGGCCTTCTGCCACCATGGCCGGGCCCAATCTGCTGTGGGACCATGAAGGGTGATGGGATTAGTGGGAAGGGCTCTGGGCTCGAAGGGAATGGCCCAGGCTGGAGGTCGGGGGGCCCTTCATGGTTTCTTGCACCAGGGCCCCTGAAGGTTCTAATTACGCCTCTGCTGCACCCTGTATATAGCTCATTCAGTAACCTGTGCCCTGTATATAGCTCGTCTCAGAACCCCGCACCCTGTATATAGCTCATCCCAGAACCCTGCACCCTGTATATAGCTCATCCCAGCACCCTGCACCCTGTATATAGCTCATCCAAGAACCCTGGACCCTGTATATATCTCATCCCAGAACCCTACACCCTGTATATAGCTCATCCCAGAACCCTGTATATAGCTCATCTCAGATCCCTGGACCCTGTATATAGCTCATCCCAGAACCATGCACCCTGTCTATATGCTCATCTCAGAACCCTGCACTCTGCACATAGCTCATCCCAGAACCCTGCACTCTGCACATAGCTCATCCCAGAACCCTGCACTCTGCACATAGCTCATTCCAGAACCCTGCACTCTGCACATAGCTCATTCCAGAACCCTGCACTCTGCACATAGCTCATTCCAGAACCCTGCACTCTGCACATTGCTCATTCCAGAACCCTTCACATAGCGCATCCCAGAACCCTGCACTCTGCACATAGCTCATTCCACAACCCTGCACTGTTTACATAGCTCATTCCAGAACCCTGCACTCTTTACATAGCTCACCCCAGAACCCTGCACTCTGTACATAGCTCATCCCAGAACCCTGCACTCTGTGCATAGCTCATCTCAGAACCCTGCACTCTGTACATAGCTCATCTCAGAACCCTGCACTCTGTACATAGCTCACCCCAGAACCCTGCTCTCTGTACATAGCTCATCCCAGAACCCTGCACTCTGTACATAGCTCAACCCAGAACCCTGCACTCTGCATGCAGCTCACCCCAGAACCCTGCACTCTGAATGCAGCTCACCCCAGAACCCTGCACTCTGTACACAGCTCATGCCAGAACTCTGCACTCTGTACACAGCTCATGCCAGAACCCTGCACTCTGTACACACACAGCTCATGCTAGAACCCTGAACTCTGTACACAGCTCATGCAAGAACCCTGCACTCTGTACACAGCTCATGCAAGAACCCTGCACTCTGTACACAGCTCATGCCAGAACCCTGCACTCTGTACATAGCTCATGCCAGAACCCTGCACTCTGTACATAGCTCATGCCAGAACCCTGCACTCTTTACATAGCTCATCCTACAACCCTGCACTCTGTATATAGCTCATGCCAGAACCCTGCACTCTGTATATAGCTCATCCTACAACCCTGCACTTTGTACGTAATGCACTCCAAACACTGCATTCTTTTATCCTTTTTTTTAAATGAATGTGCTGGGGTATGTATGTATCCATGAGACTCTTGCTTGTGGAACAATAATAAAAGCATATTTTATAGATACAAGGAAGCCCAAGTTTTGTTTAATGATGCCCATTAAGCTCCTCCCACTGTCAAAAGTTTGACCACGCCCACATTTGCCGCAGCGCGCTATGCAAGGTTACTTCCTTCCTCAAGTGTCCCTCATTCTGAAGTTCAAAAGTTGGGAGGTATGGTATTGGTCATGTGACTTTACCAAACAGTGAATCACAGTACCTAAAAGCCAGCCTTACAAGATCCTCTGTAGAATATTGGAAGGATGACAGCACCACAAACATTTTGAACAAATCCAGTTAGAATGGTATTCTTCAAGACACGCAACAAGAAAGCAAATATATTTTGGGGCTCAAAACTCCCCCTTCATCAGGGCTGGGAAACAAGACAACATAAAATTATCAGGTGAGTATCTAAGACTGTAAACAATCATCTATAGTGTAAAAACAACGGTACTGTATATACTCTAAATGTTATACAATGATCATGATTCTAAGTGCAATTTCAATTAGCAATACTCAGCTCACGTCAATTAATTTTGATGAAGGGGAAGTTTGAGCCCCTGAAATGCATTGGTTTTCTGTTTACATATCTTGATAATTATAATTGCTACTGGACTTGTTCAAAACCCTGTGGTGCCTACATTCTTCTAATACTCTACAGGCTACTCCAGGATTCTTTGTGACTGACAGCTGACAGAAAACTGCATATAAAAAGGCAGATTTAGGCTCCTGTTTGGCGTCCACACTGGGGTCCATAGCTCCATCAATACATATTTCCTCACAAGATTCGAGATGAGAAAACTAATATTGGCCATGATCCAATGACAGCCCAGTCCTTGGAATCAGCTGTGTCTTTCAGGGTAAAGATGTGAGCTGTTTTACTCTCTTTTAATGAAAGCCCATGGTTTAAATATTTATACAAGCTTTTTTTGGTTACTTACCTTTAACTCGAAGCTGGCATGTGGATTCAGAAAGTCCAGCATGGAACTGGATGATGCCACTATCCTTCTGATTTACCCCCACCAGAACCATGACATGTGTCCTTCCAAAACTCTGTACCACTGTCCGGTGATCCTCAAACATGATATGACCATTGTGGGTCCAACCGACCTGCTCCACTTCACTTTCTGTCTCTGCACAAAATGCTGCGTTTCCACCCTCCGCAACCTCTAAGCGACGGGGCAGCCTTTTCACTATTGGTCCTGGGAGATAGAGAAAACATGGTGGTTACAAGGAACATCACAAGCAGACATGGATCTCCAAATGTAAGAATTTCATTGTTCTGGCAAATAAGAAAGAAAGGCAGTGGTGACCATCTGATACAGCACTATTGTCTAAACACACCTGAGACTTATAAAAAAAACAAAAAAAAACTGAGCTGAAGTTTTCAATTTTTAGAAATTCACAATTCAATTAACAAAAAAAACCCAAATGTGTTATCCCACGCTACGTAGAAATGACGTACAACTGGGCTAATAATGGGTAGCCGCATCCAACCTTATTGTGTTCCAACAAAGTGAAGTAAATAAAAAGTGCAAATGTTGCTGCGCCTATACTCTTTGTACTATTATGACTATTATGTGACTGTGATGAAACGTGCGGAGAGAAGCCAGGTGACGCTGCTAAAACCGGAAGTTACACAGAAGCCTTCGAGCCCTGCTGTCAGTTTGGGAGTTTAACGACTTCTGGACCACCCCACGCAGATATACTGGGGCAGGACCAGTACGTGATTATGAGCACGGGGTCTGGGGCGTGATTGTGAGGGACTCGCCGATCGGTCTCAGGAGAGCCAGAACGGTGGTCTGCCTATGTAAACAAGGCAGACCACCGTTCTGTCAGAGGGGAAAATGGAGATCTTGTGTTTCTGCTAAGCAGAAACACGAATCTCTGGTTTCCCCTAGTCAAAGCACATCCCCCACAGTTAGAAAGCACTCCCTAGAGACACATTTAGCTGCTTAGCGACCACCCGCCGTCAATTTACTGCGGCAGGGCGGCCGCTCTGTGCCAGAACACGTACCTGGTACGTGATCTAACACTGTCGGGTCTGGGATACACATGCACACCGCCAGCAACCTGCTCCTGCTACTTCATGAGCTGTCACTTCCCATCTTTTTTTCCTGTTTTTGGGCATTTTAGAGCTGATTCCAGAAGGTTAAACAGCTTCTCAGCCTCCATCCTAAACACATGGCCACCAGCATGGGATTTTCTCCATGTCAGAGCACACAGGTTCAAGAACTTCTTGCCACATGGATGTGGTAGGCTATGTGTTTGGAACCTGTCTTTTGAAGGTTGAATCTATTCATCCTATTCTAGGCTGGTGGATTCCCCTATCAACTCTCTGGGATCGTAGAATATGATTGGGGTGCTTCCCCACAACTGCGTGGTTGACTCAATACCTACCACAGCTTCTGGTAAGCGTGCTGACTTTACTTTGTGGTGGTGGATCGCACAACAATGGCGAAGAATGATCATATTGTGCCTCTTCACGGGTGATCCTTACCTGACTCATGGGATTTTGGACAATCACACATTTTTTTTGATTCACTTATGAAAACTTTGTTTTGTCACATTATCTGTTCATTTTGGATGTGTCAAGTTTCTTTCATATTCCAGCTTTGATTTATATTTCAAGATAAATTTTTGTATTTTTAATTGGTTATCATATTAGACACATCGTATGTCTTGAGGAATTTCACTGTACAAACTGTTTACGGAGAATTAATTATAATCTAAGGTCTCATATTGCTTTTTGCACATATGACTTTAAGCACTGCACTATTGTTTATTTTATGTTTTTTCTGCACTATATGTCTAGTGAAGTGCCAGCGGCTACCTTTAGTCTCTGAGCGCAGTTTTTATACTTACCGACTGGTGAAGTGTTGTCGGTGACAGAATTGGCCATCTAACATGTCCCTTATGCAGGAATGTCAGCCTCTCTTACCCTTACCACATCAATGAAAGAATTATCATGATGCCTTATTTAGTCTGAAGACACTTTATTTCTTGCTGGTTGGTATACTGTATGTAATAGTTAATAGAAAAAAGCTTATCTAGGAAAGAATTCAATTGGAACGTGAGCCAAAACATTTTCTGCATAGAGTGAGGAAAGGTTAGAACCTCTGCCAGGTTTTAATTGCTGTCTGTATCCCCGCTGATTTTTCCTCCCTTCCCCGGCATTTTATCAGGAGAGATTTTAAACCTTCCCCACGCCACCCAAAGTATTTGGCTTCAATTCTACTTTAAAGTGTTTGTATTTATCCACAGGGAGAGGGGTACTGTTGAGTGATTTTAATTGGTAAACTCTGAGTCCTTATCTAAAAGCAACCATGATAAGCAGAATTGTAGGTACCGCCATGGGCATCTGTTTGTTAACATGTATCCAGAACTAAAATTTTTATATTTCTAGTTTTGCATAGAGCAGAGGTGTAATTACTGATTGGGAACCCCCCTAGAAAAATTTTGATGAAGCCCCCAGGTGACCTCTCTACTGTCATTGATCTTGTACCATGTATGTCTAAATCAAGGACGGATAACAGGAGAGCTATCAGCATAGTCCGTACACTACTAGAGACCAGAGCTTCTCATTATGTCCACCACCAGCAAGAAAATGTTGGAAGTGGTCAGTAAAAGAAAAAAAAGAATTGTATTAGCAATGCCGTTACACAGGTACTGAGATCTTCATATTTGTCTATTTTCAGATTAAGATCCCTTTTTAGGAGATTTCACCACAGTCTACAGTAATTCCAGCAATCCTAGCCCAAAGGGGTTTCTTTGGCCCCAGAAACGCATTGGCTACTGCATGTCTATTGGTTGTCACTATACTGTCAAGGATAAAGACATATGGACTTTTGAGCTGATCGTTTGGTGGACTATTCCTCCTGTTCACCCAAAACATCTCAAGCTGGGAGGTTCCCACCCTGTGAGATCACCCACCATTTTGTGTTGTCTGAGTGGCTGAGGTTAAAGCAGAACTTCACCCAAAAGGGGAAGTTGCACTTGTTTGCACCCCCCCCCCCCACCTGCCACATTTGGCACTTTTTTGGGGGGAGCAGTTACCTGGTTTTGACAGGTACCCGCTCTCACTTTCAGGCAAATAGCTGTAGCGATCTGTGCTGGAGACTGGAGCTCCTCTTTAAGTTGGCAAGAGCTACCAACTTAGGGACATTTAGGGGAGTCCAGTAACTTTTTTCCCAGTGTTTATCTGAGGAGACACTCTTGGATTTTTTATAGCCTGAAGCAGACTGCATTAGGCACACTGGATCAACTTCAGTGCTGGCAGGGAAAATCAAATAATTTGATGGACTCACAATGATATGGATATACTGTGGTTATCCCTGGCCAAAAACAGATCCTTCTGTGCTGAATCCAGGAGCCCTAATGTCATGGCCATTGGTAGGCTTAGCAGGACCTGTAATGCTGCAACATGTTAACAAAGGGTCCCGCTTCTTCTTGTTGGATGTTATTAGTTGTCGATCTTGATCATTATAAGTTCATCTAATTATTTGGTCTTAAGTTGACCAATGTTTTGCACAAGGTCAATGGTCTCCAAACTGCACCCCGGGGACTAGATGAGGTCCTTTCCTTGCCTTTACACTTCCTTTGGGGCACCATTCCTCCCACTGACACCAATGATGGGGCACCATTCCCCACACTGGCACCAATGACAGGGCACCATTCCTCCCACTGACACCAATGACGGGGTATCATTCCTCCCACTAACACCAATAATGAGGCACTATTCCTCCCATTGAGAGCAGCATTGAGTACGCTATTCCTGCCACTAATAATAAAGATGGGGCACAGTTTACGCCCACTGAAACCGGGAAATTTTCAACTCCCAAAGGCCCTGTTCTTGCCCCTTGAAAGCCTGAAGGACAGTAAATTATCCCTTTGTTTATAAAGTCTGCAGACCCCTGCAGTAGGTCAATGTGGTCTTTTTGATTTTTGTCTTGAGTTGGGTTAAGCCCCTGTTGAAAGTGAAGGCGCGACTAAAATAGTTCAGCTTCTTGTCTGTTATTTAGGTGGGTTCGCTCTGTCTTCTCTTGGCTCGGCCTCACACAAGCACTGGAAAAGTGGCCGAGCTGTGGATAGAGTGACACTTTGGCTGTTTTCATCTTCTTTTCACATGTTTCCAGCACTTAGCATTAACATCAAACAGTTAGATCCTCGTTGAAAAAGGCAGCTGACAACACATCTAAAAATAGGCATGTTTTCTGGCATTTTATAGCCGTAATGACAACTGTGTGTGTAAAGGACAAGGAGCAAAAGGCTCTTACAAATTAAGTTGGTGTAACAGATGTTGCTGGGCTGATTGCTGTTGATAATATATTCATTAAAATCATTAACAACTCAATTGTTTAAAATGGAACAGCTGAATACACATCTGAAATACAAACAAACCCGCCAAACAGGTGACATCATGTGATCAACTAAGAGTGCAGAGAGAGAGAGTGCAGAGGGGGGTGCAGAGATAGCATGCTGAGGGGTGCAGAGAGAGCACGCTTAGGGTACAGAGAGAGAACACTGAGTGGTACAAAGAGAGCATGCTGAGGATACAGAGAGAGAATGCTGAGGGTGCAGAGAGAGAATGCTGAGGGTACAGAGAGCACGCTGAGGATACAGAGAGAGAATGCTGAGGGTGCAGAGAGAGAATGCTGAGGGTACAGAGAGAGCACGCTGAGGATACAGAGAGAGAATGCTGAGGGTGCAGAGAGAGAATGCTGAGGGCACAGAGAGAGAATGCTGAGGGTGCAGAGAAAGAGAGCACGCTGAGGATACAGAGAGAGAATGCTGAGGGTGCAGAGAGAGAGAATGCTGAGGGTGCAGAGAAAGAGAGCACACTGAGGGATGCAGAGAGGGAGAGCATTCTGACAGTTGCAGAGAGGGAGAGCACATTGAGGGGTGCAAAGAGGGAGAGCACGCTGAAGGGTACAAAGGGAGAGAGCATGCTGAGGGTTGCAGAGGGAGAGAGCACGCTGAGGGATGCAGAGGGAGAGAGCACGCTGAGGGATGCAGAGGGAGAGAGCACACTGAGGGATGCAGAGAGGGAGAGCATGCTGACAGTTGCAGAGAGGGAGAGCACATTGAGGGGTGCAAAGAGGGAGAGCACGCTGAAGGGTACAAAGGGAGAGAGCATGCTGAGGGTTGCAGAGGGAGAGTGCACGCTGAGGGATTCAGAGGGAGAAAGCGCGCTGAGGGGTGTAGAGAGAGAACACTGAAGGGTGCAGAGAAAGAGAGCACGCTGAGGGGTGCAGAGGGAGAGAGCACGCTGAGGGGTGCAGAGGGAGAGAGCACGCTGAGGGGTGCAGAGGGAGAGAGCACGCTGAGGGGTGCAGAGGGAGAGAGCACGCTGAGGGGTGCAGAGGGAGAGAGCACGCTGAGGGGTGCAGAGGGAGAGAGCACGCTGAAGGGTGCAGAGGGAGAGAGCATGCTTTGGGGTGCAGAGCGAGAACGCTAAGGTGTGTAGAGAGAGAGAGAGAGAGCACCCTGTGGCTAAGCATACAAGACCCAACATGTGGGGTATATGTTAAAGAGGTGTTAGCATACAACAGGGCAGAGGGGACAAGAATGGAAGGGTCAAAGTTCCAAAGATGCGCAAAATAGGAGTTCAGGGGTATCAACGGTTTCAGCAACAATTACACCTATATCAAGGTAACACCGCCATTCCCAGCGATTCCAGCATTCAAATAGTAGCACATAGCCAGTATGGAATTACAAGTCCCATCAGTTCTATGCTTTTTCTTTAAAGCTGAATTCCAGGCACAGCAATTTTGCATAGTTATATCGCATACCTCCCAACTTTTTAAGATGGGAACGAGGGACACTTATTAGCAAAAGTACATAAGAATTGGACACAACCCCTGCCCCGCCCCCTTAAAGGAAAATTATACTAAAAAAATGATTAGTTAAACCCACAAGTGTTTTTTTTACCACTACAATTCCTTTATACTGGCTTTGGAAATTTACAAACGCAGCAATTTAGAACTTGGATGAAAGATTTAACACTGGGAAACACTTTCTCAAAGATAAAAAGTGCATTTTATAACTATATCGATCAGACCAAAATGAGGGACAAATGAGGAGGACAGAGGGACTTTGTTCCAAATCAGGGACAGTCCCTCAAAATCAGGGACAGTTGGGAGGCATGATATCGTACCAGCTTAGACCAAAGTACGTATGTATGTTCCATGACAGTGGGATCCCCTGGAGCTTGGAAACCACTGTAACAGGCATGGCTACTACCGTGATTTCCACTAGCTTCCCGTGTCCTGTGCCTGGAGGTTACTCACTCGCTCAGCACGGTCGCCATTTAGAGAAGGCTTTCCATTTCCACAATGAATGCAAAGTGTTTTCTGAATAGACGAGTTGGAATTTGTGATATCACTACCCCACTTCTCTACTTCATCCAATTAGAGAATTGCATTCACTGAGAAAATGCAAAGTGTTTCCTGAATGGCGCCTGAGTGAGCAACCTATTGTGTTCACTCAGGGACCCAGAAATTATTAGCAATTAGCGATGCCTGCTACAGTGATTTCTAGCTTCCACGGGTAACCCGCAGATATGGTATATACATACTTGTCCAAGTTGGACCAATATAACTATGTAAAAATTGCCATACCTAAACTTTAGCTTTAATTCTCTTTCTTGTCTCCTGTTAGTAAGATCCTGTACCCGAGTGTTTCCTAAAATCTAACGATACTGACCTATATCACACTTCACTTATGCAAGCCCACCTAAGCACCTCCCCTTCTAGCCCCCAGTGGCTGAAACATTTTAGGATAACAGCACTGCAAAATGCAATATTGCCTGACTGCTCCCAGTACTGACATTCCTCCTCTGTGTCCTATTCTAGAGATTTCTCTGTAGACACAACAGGAAGTAAGAGGAAATCTCTGCAAAGTGACATAAATCCCATGGCTGCCAACTGTCCCTGGTTTCGAGGGACTGTCCCTGATTTGGAGCAATGTCCCTCTGTCCCTCATTCCTCATTTGTCCCTCATTTTGGTCTGATCTATACATATGTATATGAAATGCACTTTTTATCTATCAAAGTGTTTCTCAGTGCTAAACCTTTCATCTGATTTCTAAACTGCTTCATTTGTAAATTCCAAAAGCCAATATAAAAGGAATAGCAGTGGTAAAAAAAAGCGCCTGTGGGTTTAACAATATTGTTTTTTTGTACAATCCTCCTTTAAGGGGGAGTGACAAGGGGTGTGTCCTATGCCTGCATACTTTTGCTGATAGGTGTCCCTCATTCCCATCTCAAAAAGTTGGGAGGTATGAAATCTTCATTGACAATTATCACTGAAACATGTTCCCCTTTGGAAGATTTCCCCTCTATTCCTATTCTGGTGACAACTCAAAATTTTGGATTTTCTCTTAGACATCCCTAATCATGGACAAAGAGCAATAAAAACCCAACAGGCATTCTAATCTCTCACCAGTCACCACTCTATCCAAACAGAGCAAATAAAGTGTTGGCATTAGATACCCTCAGGCTGGCCATACACGGTTCGAATCTCAGCCAGTTCAGCAGGAGCCAGACGAGATTCAAACCATTAATGGGCAGGCTAAAGGAGCACCAAGTTGATCGATCAACTTGGGTACAACCAGCCTGCCGAATTCTCTTGCGATTATCGCTAGTGGCTGCTATAGTCGCTAGCAATAATCACTGTCTTCTCACTGTCTGTGTTGATGAGGGAATCGTGCAAATTTCTTTCCTGCCACCCGTGGTTGCAGGAAAGAAATTTGCACCATGTATGGCCAGCCTTACTGTCAGTATTTAAACATACTTTTTGAATTAGCTAAATGGAGTAAAACTATTTTTTTACTCTACTAATAATTAGGTTTTTCTATCGTGCCATGCCAGCAAAAACATCATATGATAGTGGTAAAAAAAACCTCTCCAAATGAAGAACGAACTTTGGGGTAAATGCTGCACGAATTTTGATCACTAGATGGCAACACAGAACCAGCGCCCCTCATTATGGTAGATTGATGCGTAATTTGCCCCTCCCCATCAACTGAGCATGTGCAGCATCTCTAAGGAACACAGAGAAATAAGAAATAATGTAAAATCAAGTTAAGGAAAATTGGACCTTACCTCTGACTGCAACCTCTGCAATACTCTGCGCCCCTCTGTGAGTCTGGCACACGTACACCCCGTCATCATCTGTCCGAGCTCCTCGAATGATCAGTCGCCTAATGGGTCCATGTTCTTCCATCTGGTGACGTTTTCCTGGGTGAAGTCTCTGATCTTCCAGGTACCATGAGGCACGGGTTCCCTCTGGAACGGAACATTCCAGGACTGCATCCTGACCTTCTCTGACAGCTATGTCTCTCAACGGGGCAGGGAAGCGGTCACCTACCTCTGCGGAGCAAGAAGAGGCAAAATTGAATAGTATGGAACAGTCTTTTGTGTAGGGCAAGGCTTACTTTTGGCAATATTGTCTTACAACAATTTTTTTTTATTATCTACAAAATATATAGACAAAAAAAATTATAATTATATATTATATTTCTTTACTGACCAGTGTTAAGCACAAGTGTACGGGAGTATTTTTGCTTCGAAAAATACACCCTACGCAAGCTCATGGAAACCTGAGTGCTGACATTTATGGACATACAGATGCGTATGGCATTTGCCTTAAAAAGGTTGTAAAGTCTAAACAGTTTTTACCCTAATGCATTCCTTGTATTAAGGTAAAAAATGTTTAGGTGTCAGCATTCTCCCTCATCCCCCCTTTTACTTACCTTAGCCCTTATTTGATCCAGCACCGTGCACGTCTGCAGCTCTTCTCTCCCCTCACTTCCGGATCTTGCATAGAATGCATTAAGGTGAAAATTTTTTTACCTTTACAACCCCTTTAACAATCCACATGTAACATGGGCACATGTATTCTGCAAAAGTAAGCTACAGACAGTATCATCTTTTGACCGCATAAATACCACAACCTGTTTATCTGTTTGTATCCTGTCATCTGCTGTAACCTGATGTTCAGAATAAAAGCATCTTGTGGATGGGATCTGTATTTGGTGAGTTCAAACTATCTGAGGAGGATTGTCTTCAGAGATTATCTGCTTATACAGGCCAGGCATAGAGGTCTCACAAGGGATAGGTCGCTTCACAACCATCGGAGTCAGAATAAGCATTAAATAGATACAAATCCTTTAATTAACATGCTTATTAGGGGATGCCTTAGATTTGAATGTGGTGTTACCAACAGTATGGACAGTCTCAGTGACAGAATACACTAACAGTGCATATTGGGCTGTGGAATTTATCTTTTTCTTTTACGATTAGCTTAGCTTACATAAAGCAGCACCATGCCAACCTGATCTCAGTTTGAAAAAAAAAGGCTTTTTTAGGGTAATTTTAGCAGTGACACATACTTTTTTTTCAAGCGTAAAAGGCCAACTTTAAAGGGTTCACGTTTACAAAAAAAAAATGGCCTATGCAGATAAGGGGCGTCTGTAGATAAAAACAAACTGCACAGCTCTGACTAAGGCTGAATAATGTCCTTGCTATAGGTGTAGGCCATTGACATACTTCATGAAGCCTGACTGGAATACTCCCAGGACGTTGTTAGGATGTTGCTAAGTGAGGCCTAGTCATTATTGCTCACCTCCTCCATCACAGGAGCGAGCTCTTATATGATTTCACATACTCTTTCTCTCCCTTCAGCAGTAGCTCTGAGAGCTCCCTCCTGTGATGGTGGAGGTGAGCAGTGATGACTAGGCCTCACTTAGCAACATCCTAACAAAGTCCTGGGAGTATTCCAGTCAGGCTTCATGGGGTATGTAAAATGGCCTACACCTATAGCAAGGGCAATATTCACTTTAGTCAGAGCTGTACAGTTTGTATTTATCTACATGCACTCCTTATCTGCATAGGCTGTATTTTGGTAAAGGTGAACCAACCCTTTAAATGGCAGAATAGTTTTGTGAGGCTGTTCTGTTTTCACAGATGCAGAACTGTCCTGCTGCTGGCCAATTTATTTCAAACTCCCATTAAGCGTAAATAGATGGCAGATGACACAGAAGTGTAAAATCGGCCAGCAACAGGAAAATTTTAAATAGCAAGGGTAGGCCCAAATTTGCTAGAGACAAAGAGCATAGGCTAGAGTTTTAATGCAAGAATTAGGACACTACAGCGGATGCAGCAATGTAAATATGTCCAGTAGAACATCATACACATTAGGGAAAAGAAGTACAGGAAAGTGGTTAACTAAAAGAATTAGGAAGCCGATTACACAGCAGTGTACAACTGGCCAATAGTAGGACAATCTTAAAGGATATGTAAAGGTTCAATTTAAAAAAAAAAACAAAAAAAAACCAAACATGTCATACTCAGCGCCTCTGTGCAGTTGGTTTTGCAAAGAGTGGCCCAATCCTCCTCTTCTGGGGTCCCTCAGAAGCTCTCCTGGCTCCTCCTCTTCTCGAGTGCCCTGTTGGAAAGGCCGCTCTCCCTCGGGGCACTAGTGCAGGTGCGCTCCCATGTCCTGCTGCTGCGTTCATTGACACAGACAGCAGGACTCGGCCCCACCCCCCAACTCCCGCGTCATTTGATTTGATTGACAGCAGCGGGAGCCAAGGGCTGCGCTGCTGTCAAGCTATCCAATCAGGACCCGAGACACCGGCTACAGCTGGTGTGCTCATCCCCATCGCTGGAAAGACCGGTTTCAGGTAAGTAAAAGGGGGGCTTTGGTGGGCTGCTGCATCACAAGAGGTTTTTCTTACTAAACCCAGTAATATGAAAACAGTTCATCCGCCCCTTAAGTTCCACAGTGAGTATAACAAGCATGCTATGCTGCATATACAGACTGATTTTACTGTTGTGGGTTTAGTAACACCTTAATGCATAGAATGCATTAAGGTGAAAAACCTTGAGGGTTTACAACCCCTTTAAATAGCAAGGCTAGAACTAAACTTATTAGAGTCGATAAGCATAGGCTGAGAAGTTACTGCAATAATTAAAATATTACAGAGGAAATAGCAGTGTAAAATCGACCAGCAGCAGGAAATTTTTGTATAGCAAGGCTAGATACAAATTTTCTAGAGACAAAGAGCACAGGCTGGGGGTTTAATTCAAGAATTAACCGTTTACCGACCAGCCGCCGTCATTATACTGCGGCAGGTCGGCACGATCTTGCGAACCGTCGTAGCTATACGGCGGCTCGTGGGATCGATATAGCAGGCGCACGCTGCACAGCGGGGGTGGCAATGCTCGTGGCCGATGGTCACGATGACCGCTGGCCACAAGCGATTGCGAGCATGAGGGACAAAACACAGAAGTGTGTGTGTGTAAACACACAAATCCGTGTTTTGTTCTGAAAGGAGTGACAGATCATGTGTTCCTATTAGCTAGGAACCATGATCTGTCATTTCCTCTAGTCAGTCCACTCCCTTTTCAGTTAGAATCACCTCCCAGAGAACACATTAACCCCTTGATCGCCCCTAGTATTAACCCCTTCACTGCCAGAGACATTTTTACAGTAATCAATGCATTTTTATAGCACTGATCGCTGTATTAATGCCAATGGTCCCAAAAATGTGTCAAAATTGTCCGATGTGTCCGCCATAATGTCGCAGTCACAATAAAAATCGCAGATCGCCGCCATTACTAGAAAAAAAAATAAAAATGCTATAAATCTATCCCCTATTTTGTAGACGCTATAACTTTTGCGCAAACAAATCAATATACGCTTATTGTGATTTTTTTTTTTTTACCAAAAATATGTAGAAGAAAACATATCGGCCTAAACTGAGAAAAAATTTGCCTTTTTAAAAAAAAAATGGGGATATTTATTACAGCAAAAAGTACAAAATATTGTGCTTTTTTTAAAAATTGTCGCTCTTCTTTTGTTTATAGCGCAAAAAATAAAAACCGCAGAGGCGATCAAATACCACCAAAAGAAAGCTCTATTTGTGGGAAAAAAGGATGTCAATTTTGTTTTGGGTGCAGCCTGACACGAGCGCGCAATTGTCAGTTAAAGCAACGCAGTGCCGAATCGCAAAAAAGTGCTCTGGTCAGGAAGGGGGTAAATTCTTCCAGGGCTGAAGTGGTTAAAGGGTAACTCCACTTTCATTGGGAAAAAAAAGCACATAAAAAAATAATATAGCATATACAATTGCAATACAAGCCACATTGAAATTCAATGTTATTAAAATTGACCTTTCCTTTTCAATCTGCAGTGCTGTAATTTTCTGTAAAATGCAATATGGCAACCTGGGGGTGTTCTGTAACACAGAACACCTCCCCCCCAAACATAATTTCCTGCTTGTGTGATTGGCTCACTGATTTTACCAGATGTCTGCACTAAGATACAAGTCAGATTTTTGGCATCCATCCCCAACAACAAAATTGTCATTTTTGCTAAGATACTCCCAATAGGAAATCACGTCTAAAGGAATGCAGACCCAGCAAGTTTCCCGATTAGAGCCATGCAGGTGCAGCAGCTGATTGATAGTTATGAAACCACTCCCTTTATATTCACCTTGCACATGGACACCAACAAACAAACAGCTCTTTCTTTAGAATAACAAAAAGTAGGAATCTGCATAAAGTTTGTTAAAATCCCTGCAATGTACACAGATCACCCAGGGGGGGGCGTTTTTTTCTGAACAAAAGCGGACCTACTCTTTAAAACACTACAGAGGATACAACAGTGTAAATATGAACAGTAGGACATTTTTAATGAGGGAGAATTGGTCAAAATGCATTAGGGAAGTGAAGTAAAGGCAAGTGTTTTGGAAAACTGCCGACAACACAGCAGCATGCAATTGGCCAATAGTAGGCTAATTCTAAAGCGGAACTTTCCATCTAATAAATCTTCTGCCCTCGTTGTTTTAACTTTGGATAGTAAAACATTTTTTTTTCTGCGAGTAAATACCTTATACAGCCCACTTCCTGTTTCTTGTCTGGTAAAAAGCCTAGACTTATGACATCATGCACAACTCACTCTCTCACTCTCGTGAGAGTTTGCCAGGAAGGGAGGGGGGTGAGTTATAAGAGGGCCAATGAGAACTCCAGGGCTGCAGAGCTGGAGGTGTGCCTCTGTGTGTCTGTGTAAATCCAGGAACTGAACAGGCAGCAGCTTTAGCTGCCCACAGTTAAAATTTTAATCAAACTCCACCTTTTTTTAAATAGATTTTTTCACATATTTTAATGATTTCTAACACTGTGCTTCTTTCTCTGTGAAAAGCCTGTTGAGAGAGAGAGAGAGAGAGAGAGAGAGAGAGAGAGAGAGAGAGAGAGAGAGTGTCCTCTGCAGGCTGGAACATTCGTGTAATTACCATAGTCAGGAACACCCTGTGTGGATCTCAAACGTTAGTTTGTGACTGGTAGCTGTCAAAACTAGAAACATGCTTCAAGTTGACAGCCTCAACTTAGATAAATGTTCTCACATCAGGGACTGTAATGTTAATCTACAGTTGTCTAGTGGTTAAAGGGTCCATCCACCTAAAATGGATACTTAGGTATTGGTAGAGGCCGGAGAATCTACACTAACTTATAGTTTTTTCTCCCCAGTGGCTAACTCTTTGCTGTTGAGATCTGCAGAGCGGCCTCGGTCGTTATGAATGGGTCCCTCTTGCTCCAGCTCCAGCTTGAATGTAACTTTATATTACAAAGAACGTGACAAAAAGAGTGGGAACACACAAATATTCAAGGGTGGGGTAACAGAGACAGGAACTATGGCATGAGAGTTTGCTGCCAAATTCCTAAAGAGATAATAAAACATAAGGGTGGATGTATTATTTAAAGGAAACGTTGACTTTTTTAACTGCTTCCGGACCGCCACCACATTTACTGCGGCAGGACAGCCCAGCTGCGCGAAATAACGTACCTGAACGTTGTCTCTTCTTCCGGGTCTGGGGCACGTGCGCGTGTCACCGGTGACCCTCTTCCTCTGCGATTGGACACAGCGGGAGCCAATCAGCGGGTTTGGCGGCTGATTGTTGACAGGAGAGGCAGAACAAGGCAGACCGCCGTTCTGTCAGAGAGGAAAATGAAGATCTTGTGTTTCTGCTAAGCAGAAACACGGATCTCTGTTTTCCTCCAGTTAAGCCATCACCCACACAGTTAGAAATCACTCCCTAGGAGCACACCTTATTATTATTATACAGGATGTATATAGCGTCAACAGTTTGTGCAGCGCTTTACAATATAAAGGGAGACAATTCACCAATAGTATAGTTCAAAACAAGAAGGTTAGAGGAGCCCTACTCCTGCGAGCTTACAATCTAAGAGGGATTGGCTGGTGAAACAAAAGGTAGGGACTGTCAGGGATCGCCTAAAAGTGGACAGAGTAGGAGATAACTGGACAGATTAGGATGGAGACAAGGGAGCTAGAGAGCAGAAGGTCTTTGGAGGAGTGGAGAGGACAGTTTGGGTAATACTTGAAGATAAGATTGGTGATGTAGCTCGGGACAGAATTGTAAATGGCTTTCTATGTTATTGTTAGCGTTTTGAATTTTATTCATTGGGCAATAGGAAACCAGTGAAGGGATTGGCAGAGAGCAGTGGCGGACACTGAATGGTTGGTAAGGTGGATGAGTCTGGCAGCAGCATTCATGCTAGACTGAAGATGGGATAGTTTGTGGAGAGGTTGGCCAATGAGGAGGGAGTTACAATAGTCAAGGCGAGCGATACCAAAGGAGTGAATAAGTTGCTTAGTGGGGTCAACGTATTTTGGAGATGTTTCAGAGGTGAAGTCTGCACGATTTGAACAATGATTGGATTTGGGGCTGAGAGTACAGGTCAGAGTCTAGGATTACACCTAGTACCTTGGCATGAGGGGAGGGACTGATGGTCGTATTATTGATCTTGATGGAGAAGTCGGGGGAGGGGGCACGGGCTGGAGGAAAAGTTATGGGCTCAGTTTTAGAAAGATTGAGTTTGAGGAAGTGGTGTGACATCCATGCTGATATGTCGGTTAGTAAGTTAGCAATGCGAGAGGAGACTGAAGGAGTGTGGTGAGGAGTAGAGAGATAGATCTGTGTGTCATCAGCATAGAGGTGGTAATGGAAGCCATGGGAGTTTATTAACAGACCAAGGGAGGAGGTGTAAATGGAGAAGAGAAGGGGTCAGAGGACAGAACCTTGAGGTACCCCTACAGAAAGAGGAAGTGGAGAGGAGGAAACAGAGTTATAGGTCACACCGAAGGAGCGCTGTGATAGGAGGTAGGAGGAGAGCCAGGAGAGAGCAGAATCTTGAAGGCCAAGAGAGTGGAGTTTTTTGAGGAGGAGCGGATGGTCAACAGTATCAAAGGCTGCAGAGAGGTCGAGTAGTATGAGTATGGAGTAGTGGCCATTGGTTTTAGCAGTTAGTAGGTCATTAGTGAGTTTCAGTAGGGCAGTTTTAGTGGAGTGTAGCAAGCGAAAGCCAGATTGTAAAGCTTCAATTTTTTATTTTTTTAAAATAACAAACATATCATACTTACCTCCACTGTGCAGTTTGTTTTGCACAGAGTGGCCCCGATCATCGACTTCTGGGGTCCCTCGGCGGCTCTCGAGGCTCCTCCCGCATCGTATAACCCCCTAGGAGAAGCGCTCTCCCGGGGGGGTTACCTTGCAGGCGCGCTCCCGAGTCCATCATTCGGCGTCCATGGATGCCGAATGTAGGACTCGGCCCCACCCCTCGTCGTCCGTGTCATTGGATTTGATTGACAGCAGCGGGAGCCAATGGCTTCACTGCTATCAATCTATCCAATCAAGAGCCAAGAACCCCAGGCAGAGGGACAGCGCATCTCCGCCATGGGAAATTCCAGGGCTCAGGTAAGTAAAATGGGGGGGCTGGGGGGCCGGTCACTGCCAGGTGTTTTTTCACCTTAATGCATAGGATGCATTAGATGAAAAAACACGAGAGTTTACAACCCCATTAAGGAGTCAAGAAGGCTGTCGTCAGTGAGGTAGGAGCTAAGACGGTTGTAGACTAAGCATTCTAAAAGTTTTGATGCAAACGGGAACAAGGAGATGGGTCTTAAGTTGTTCAGGCTGGTGGGATCCAGTGAGGGCTTTTTAAGTATGGGGGTGATCAGGGCATGTTTTAGAGGGGAGGGGAAGGTGCCAGTAGAGAGGGAGAGATTGAAGATGTGAGGGAGCATAAGATAACCCTTTGATCGCCCCTGATGTTAACCCCTTCCCTGCCAATGTCATTAGTACTTTTTTTTTAGCACTGATCACTGTATTAGTGCCACTGGTCCCCAAAAAGTGTCACTTATTGTCCGATTTGTCCGCCGCAATGTCGCAGTAATGCTAAAAATTGCTGATCGCTGCCATTACTAGTAAAAATAAAAATGCCATAAAAATATCCCATAGTTTGTATACGCTATAACTTTTGCGCAAACCAATCAATATACGCTCATTGGGATTTTTTTTACCAAAAATATGTAGCGGAATACATATTGGCCTAAATTGATGAAAAATTTTGAATTTTTACATTTTTTTATTGGATATGTTTTATAGCAGAAAGTAAAAAATATTGTTTTTTTTCTAAATTGTCGGTCTTTTTTTGCTTGTAGCGCAAAAAATAAAAACCGCAGAGGTGATACAATACCACCAAAAAAAAAAGTGCTCTTTGTGGGGAAAAAAAGGACATACATTTTGTTTGGGTACAGCCTCGCATGTCCGCGCAATTGTCAGTTAAAGTAACGCAGTGCAGTATTGCAAAAAATGGCCTGGTCAGGAAGGGGGTGAAACTTTCCGGGGCTGAGGTGGTTAAACGTGTGAAATAAACACAAAAACGGCTCTGGAGGCAAAAGTGTTATAAAATACTCGTCATAAGAGAGATATTTAGGCTTTGATTATAGTCCTCCTTCTTTATAAATTTCTAGTTGCCTAGTTACTGTATGGGATCGATACCTGTAATTATAGTATTTAGTATATGAGAGGCATAAATGGTGAGTGGGACTTCCATCCCCAGAATAATCCCCCTCTCTGTTCCCACCCCTTTGTGCTATGCACCTTCTTTCCCCTCCCCCTTTCTTTTTCTCTCTCTACCCCCCCCCCCCCTCTTTTCTTTACCCCTGTCTTCCTCCTCTACCTCA
Organism: Lithobates septentrionalis; assembly: GCA_037952835.1. Classification (NCBI taxonomy): domain Eukaryota; kingdom Metazoa; phylum Chordata; class Amphibia; order Anura; family Ranidae; genus Lithobates; species Lithobates septentrionalis. The sequence goes on from JBBDGP010002438.1 coordinate 386,219, forward strand.
TTCACTTTCCCTCTCCCCCCTAGGCTAGGGCCTGGCCTGTCCGTATACCACCCTAGCCTGTCTATTTACAACCTTAGCCTGTCTATTTACCACCCTAGCCTGTTGATTTACTACCCTAGCCTGTCCATATACTACCCTGGTCTGTCCATACTACCCTAGCCTGTCCATACACTACCCTAGCCTGTCTATTTACTACCCTAGCCTGTCCATATACTATCCTAGCCTGTTTGTATACTACCCTAGCCTGTCTATATACCACCCTGGCCTGTCCGTATACTACCCTAGCCTGTCTATTTACTACCCTACCCTGTCCATATACTACCCTAGCCTGTCCATATACCTGCAGACCCTGGCTGGTGTGAGGAAGCGAGCCGGTGCCACCACTATTTGTCTTTAGGCTGGGTCCAGAGGAGCAGGTGCAGGGTTGCGGACCACGGCTGAAGAAAACACCCTGTCACCTCCACCGTATACATGGGCAGGGCAAAGTGGGTGGAGTCAGGGGCGGCAAAATTTGATTTCGCCTAGGCTGTCAAAAATCCTTGCACCAGCCCTACAAATAAGTATTTGATCCCCTACTAACCAGCGATAATTCAGGCTCCCACAGGCTGGCTACAGTATGTGCTCATGTGGTACTCAGATTAGTCCTGTCAATTTAAAAAGGTGCTCCTAAAGACAACTCATTATGTGTATAAAAGACACCTGTCCACACAATCTCTTTCTTCTATTCAAACCTCACCATCATGGGCAAGACCAGAGAACTGTCAAAGGATATCAGGGACAAGATTGTAGACCTGAACAAGGCTGGAATGGGCTACAAGACCATCAGCAAGAAGTTTGGTGAGAAGGAGACAACTGTTGGAGCGATTATTCACTAATGGAAGAAATACAAAATAACCATCAATCGCCCTCGGTCTGGAGCTCCATGCAGGATTTCGCCTCATGGGGTAAGGATGGTCATGAGAAAAGTGAGCTATCAGCCCAGAACTACACGGGAGGAGCTTGTGAATGATCTAAAGGCAGTTGGGACCACAGTCACCAAGCAAACCATTGGTAACACAATACGCCTTGATGGATTGAAATCCTGCAGCACCCGCAAGGTCCCCCTCCTCAAGAAAGCACATGTACAGGCTCATCTGAAGTTTGCCAATAAACATCTAAATGATTCAGAGAAGGATTGGGAGAAAGTGCTTTGGTCAGCTGAGACCAAAATTTAGTTCTTTGGCATTAACTCAACTCTCTGTGTTTGGAGGAAGAAAAATGCTGATTATGACCCCAAGAACACCATCCCTACAGTCAAGCACAGAGGTGGAAACATTATGCTTTGGGGCTGTTTCTCTGCTAAAGGTACAGGCTGACTTTGCCGCATTGAGGGGACAATGGACAGGGCCATGTATTGTAAAATCTTGGATAAGAACCTTCTTCCCTCAGCCAGAGCACTGAAGATCGGTCTTGGATGGGTCTTCCAGCATGACAATGACCCAAAACATACCGCCAAGGCAACAAAGGAGTGGTTCAAGAAGAAGCACATTAAGGACATGGAGTGGCCTAGCCAGTTTGCAGACCTTAATCCTATAGAAAATGTATGAAGGGAGCTGAAACTTCGAGTTGCCAAGGACAGCCAAAAAACTTTAAGGATTTAGAGACGATCTGTAAAGAAGAGTGGACTAAAAACCTGGTAACCAACTACAAGAAACGTCTTACCTCTGTGCTTGCCAACAAGGGTTTACTCACTGAACTACAACGCAATTTATAACATTTGTATCTTGTGTTTTTTTCTAGCTTTTTGATTGATATTCTGTCTCTATCATTTAAAATACACCTATGATAAAAATTATAGACCCTTGATTTCTTTGTAAGTGGGCAAAGTTACAAAATCTGCAGTCAAAAAATTATTTTCTCCACTGTATGTAATTTTTTATTTTGCCCATACTGTAGTTGTATTTTAATAGAACAAGACGATTAAAGTAACATACCTCTCACATGCAACATGACAGCACTCAATGTGTTCCCAGCTGAGTTGGAGGCACCGCATATGTACAAGCCTCGGTCCTGCTGCCGACAGAACAGAACTTTGAGGATAAAATGACCATCCCGGTCCTCATAAATGAGGGTTCTCCGACCAGGGCTGACTGCACGACCATCCTTACGCCAGACAATCTCCGGCCTGGGTTTTCCAGTCACCAGGCAGCGAAGCTTGGCGTGCTTTCCTTCATTAACCGTGAACACTTTCACCTGAGCAGGAGGGTCTCCTGGTGCTGGTTCTGGCCCTTGCCGTGGAGTTGGCTCTACTAGAAGGACAGCTGCGGCAAGGCACTGGCCTAGGGGGTTACTGGCGCGGCAGACATATACACCAGCATCCGGTGGTCGGACATGGGAAATGTATAAAGTTTGACCTTCAGGAGACAATCGGTAATGTGACCCATCACAAATCTCATCCAAGCTCCGTCCGTCCTTCTCCCAACGAATTACAGGCTCTGGTTTTCCTGATACTCTACAAGCAAGTTCTGCACTTTGTCCACGGGTCAGCCTCTGTGAACTCGGGATAAGTATAAAATGCGGCTGAAAATCTTGGTCGCCATTGTGGTCAACATTGTCCATGTTTTGCCCAACGGCTGACGATACAATGGAGGGCTCTGGTTTGGAAGACACCGTCGCTGAATTTGTGACATATTTAGTAGACTGCGGCAATTCAGTGGGTAGACCAACATGTGGTTCACTGACTACAGTGCTGTTGAGTGTCACGGTAAGTTTGGCTCCAGCATAGCCTTCCCCGGCCCAGTTACTGGCCCTACACATGTAATGTCCTGAATCTTCTAGGCGTAGGTCACTTATCACCAGCTGGTACCAATCCCCATCCTGCTGAGTGTAGCATCTATCACCCAGTTCACGCTGGACGTTCCCAACACGTTCCCATAGCACACAAGGCTGGGGGTCCCCGCTTATGCGGCATCTCAGGACACCGTGTGTGCCGATGGGGGCTGTGACTGAGCGAGGAAAGTACAGAAAGCGGGGTGCGCCCCCTGGCATCTCCAGAGGCATGTGGGAGTTGTGTGATGGAAGAGACACAGCTGCCATCGGTCTGCCAACAAAAAATAGGAACAGTTTATAGAAACTTGTATTTAGGTCACAACAAGATCAAGATAAGTCAATTGGTCATCCTATTCTGTGCTAAAAACATTATGAACATCTCTCTTTAGACAGGTCATCCAGAGATGAGCAGATATTTTCTGAGAACAGTCAGAGAGATATCGGCCCATCATCTGAAGCCACAAAGCTCGCTATGACCTCTTTCCCTTTCTTGTGGGGTTCATTCAATGGACTGGAGAGGTAGATAGATGTGTGTCCAGGGGTGTCCAACCAAAGTTTTTTTTTTTTCACTTTTGGATAAAGTGCGAGAACATGAAAACCCCTGTAAGGTTTTTGCTGATGCCTGGGTTTTCGCTGGGGTGACTCACCCTCTATAATTGTCAACAACACATGAAGTAGTGGGAAATCCAAAGATTTTATGGTTGTCACCCAAACAAGTTGAGGGTAAATTCTCCAAAGAGGACATTTGTTGTGGTGACAATTGTCCAAGATTGGAATTCTTTACCACTTTGGAGAGATCTCCTTTCACCTTCTGTTGCATCTCCTGGGCGGGAAGTGAATAGAAACCTCTCCAAGGGACAACACCATAAAAAAAAAAAAGCTTCTTTAATCTGTCCAAAACTAAAAAGAAAAGTCTTGGCTATACATAAAGCCCAACCCCAGGAATTTTGAAAATTATCCCTTGAAGTGGGCTTGTGCCCACACTGCAAGGGTTAACTGCTCGTTTAGGTCTAGAGGGTATGAAAAATAAGTTTTACTTTGAAAGACTGGTCCCTGTAGCTTCCTCTCCCTGAAGTAATCAAGCCTGATGAAGGGTCCAAAGACCTACTATAGATGGGATGACATTCCACTGCCGGAGAATGGGTGAGTGCTGCCTGCTGTCTGCTTAGACCAGTGTAATTATGTATAGTATATCATGTACCTGGTGGATGCCCCAGGAAGCTCAAAATCACTGAATCACTCAGTAGATTGTTTTTAAAAAGGCCTGGATTATTTCCTAGATTCACATAATATAACTGGATACTAACATTTATAGGTAAAGTTGATCCAGGGAATATCCGATTACCTCTTGGAGGATCAGGAAGTAATTTTTTCCCCGCTGGAACAAATTGAATCATGCTTTATTTGGGGTTTTTTGCCTTCCTCTGGATCAACTGTGGGTATAGGATTGTGTATTTAGGGTTGTGTACATTATTTTTTTTTCTACTTTTTGTTGAACTGAATGGACTTGTGTCTTTTTTCAACCAGACTAACTATGTAACTCAAGAAGACACCACTAACTCCAGTGATCGCCATTAGCTTCCGGGTCAAGTGTTGAGTGGCACCCGCCTGATGCATTGTGAACAAAGGAGGCCGCTCAGCATGGGCGCCATTCAGAGAACGCTTTGCATTTTCTCAATGGATGCAAAGCCTTCACTGATTGGACAAAGTGGAGAGGAAGGACACTCCCTCCACCTCATGCAATCAGAGAATGCTTTGCATTTATTGGAGAAAATCTAAAGCATTCTCTGAATGGCGCATGTGCCCAGTGGGCAACCTCCTGTGTTTATAATGCATCAGGCAGGCCGCTCAGCACAGGACCTGGAAGTAAGTGGAGATCACTGGAGTAGCAGTGCGACTGTCAACTACAGTGATTTCTAGTTTATAGAGGGATCCCACCGGTATGGTAAATACAGCAGGTAAAATAAGTATTGAACACGTCACAATTTCTCTAGGTAAATATATTTCTAAAAGTGCTATTGGCATGAAATTCTCACCACATCTCGGTAACAACCCATTCATACAAAGAAACCAAAACAAATAAGTTCAGAAATTAAGTTACGTGTAATAAATTGGAATTAAACTGGGGGAAGTATTGAACATGCTAACCAAAATGTATTTCAAACTTGGTACAAAATCCTTTGTTGGTAATGACAGCTTCAAGTCGCCTTCTGTATGGAGAAACTAGCCGCATGCAATGCTCAGGTGTGATTTTGGCATGTTCTTCCACATTTGGGCCATTTTAGCAGCTTTATTTTCTTTCTTTGAAACTAATTGAGAGTTTCCTTGGCTTTGTGTTTGGGATCATTGTCTTGCTGAAAATCCCACACTCGTTTCATCTTAATCATCCTGGTAGATGGCAGCAGATTTTTATTTTTAAGAATGTCTTGGTACATTTTTCTATTCATCCTTCTTTCCATGATATGAAGTTTGCCCAGCACCGTGTACTGGAAAACAGCCCCCACACCATGATGTTCCCACCTTCACGGTTGGTATGGGGGTGTTTTTGGGGTTATGTGCAGTGTCATTTGACCTCCAAACATGGTGTGTATTATGGCATCCAAAAAATTCAATTTTGGTCTCATGTGACCAGACTATATCCTCCCGGTATTTCACAGGCTTTCTAAATGTTGTGCAGCAAACTTTATATGAGCTTCAACGTGCTTTTTCTTCAGCAATGGGGTCTTGCGTGTTGAGCGTGCATACAGGCCATGGCGCTTGAGTGTATTACTTATTGTTTTCTTTGAAACAATTGCACCTGCTAATTCCAGGTCCTTTGCTCTTGGACAACTCTTCCGATAATTCTTTTCACTCCTGTGTCAGAAATCTTGCGAGGAGCACCTGGTCGTGGACAGTTTATGGTGAGATTATGTTCTTTCCACTTCCGGATTATGGCCCCAACAGTGCTCACTGGAACATTCAGAAATCCTTCTGTAACCAATGCCATCAGTATGTTTTGCAACAATAAGGTTGTGAAGGTCTTGAGAGAGCTCTGCTTTTACCCATCATGAGATGTTTCTTGTGACACACCTTGGTAAAGAGACACCTTTTTATAGGCCATCAGTTGAGACTGAACAAGCGGATATTAATTTGCACTGACAAGGGGCAGGATTGCTTTCTAATTACTGATAGATTTCAGCTGGTGTCTTGGCTTTCCATGCCTTTTTGCACCTCCCTTTCTTCGTGTGTTCAATACTTTTTCCCTGTCATTCCATTTTATTACACATAACTTAATTTCTGAATGTATTTGTTTTGGTGTCTTTGCATGTATGGATTGCATGGGCTGTTACAGACATGTGGTGAAAATTCCATGTCAATAGCACCTTTAGAAATATATTTACCTAGAAAAATGGTGACGTGTTCAATACTTATTTTAGCCGCTGTATATAGTTACATTGGTCTAAGCTGGACCAATGTAACTATGTAAAAATTGCCATACCTGGAATTCTTCTTTTATCAGTGCCAAGTTAAACTGGTCCTAGCCTGTGGGAAGAACATTAGATTGTAAGCTTCTCTGGGGCTCAGTACTTTGTAAAGGACTGCATACTGTGCGCTCTATAAATAAAGAAACTCATGCTGTAAATAGTACTCATTGCCTATCTCTCTCTCTGTTATGCCTGTACAGGCTGTTAATTGTCCTCATTGCCCAGTGGGAAAGATTTTCACTTTTTGGAAGTCTTGTCTTACTTCAGCTGTCTACAGTAATAATCTGCAGCTGACGATGGAATGTCTGCATACAACACAATGCTGACCACATCGCCAACGGCCCGTACAGTCATAAAAGAAAAGGAGCTTATATTATTTAAATTGCTCCTCTGCCTCGCAGTATGTTCACAAAATTGTAGAAATGTTATACTCTGTAATGCTTTTTACTATCAGTTTTTGTTATATTGTACTTTACTTTTTAGGCCTGATTCTTTATGAAATTTAACTCGTTATTGAAGTGACTCTAAAGTCTTGTTTTTCTTTCTATAAAAATAACAAAAATGTTATACTTGCCTCCTATGTGTAATAGTTTTGCACAGAGCGGCCCAGATCCTCCTCTTCTCGGGTCCCTGGCTGGAGCTCCTGGCCCCTCCCTTCTGTTGAGTGCCCCCACAGCAAGCAGCTTGCTATGGGGGCACCTGAACTGAGCTGCAGCTCCGTGTGTCCATTCAGACACGGAGACGCGGTTCAGCCCCGCCCCCCTCTCTCCTGATTGGCTAACTGAGTTTGATCGACAGCAGTGGCAGTGTGTCTCAGCCAATTAGGAGGGAGAGTCCCGGACGGACGAAGCACTCGTGGACATCGCTGGATAGAGAGGGGGCCTGAGGGGGCTGCTGCACACAGAGGGCTTTTTATCTAAAAGGGGTTGTAAAGGCTCGTGTTTGTACACCTTAATGTATCCTATGTATTAAGGTGAAAAAACACCTTGCAGTCACCGGCCCCCTAGCCCCCCCCCCCCCCGTTTTACTTACCTGAGCTCCGAATTTCCGTCAGCGCATCCTCGCCGTCCCTCTCTCCACGGGTTCCCGGTGTCATGCAGAGAAAGTTCCCCCGGCGGATAAGGACCCCCCTGTACTGCGCAGGCGCAGCGCTTGCGCAGTACGAACGACTAGGAGCCGCCGAAAATAGCCGAAGCTGAAAAACTTCAATCAGCTGTACACGGCGCCTGCGCCCTGGGTCCAGGTTCAAGCCCCACCATCCAAGTGGACCCAGAAGGAGAACAAAAAAGTGCCGAGTGTAGCGAGGCCGTGCCCGAAGCGTGGCGAGCGAAGCGTGGCGAGCGAAGCGAGCCCGCGGGGGGGCCCTCTTACAGGCGCCGTGTACAGCTAATTTTTATTCTATTTGGCTTCGGCTATGTCCGCCGGCTCCTACTGCACAAGCGTGGCGCCTGCGCAGGAGAGGGGGGTCCTTATCCGCTGAGGGGAACTTTCTCGGCAGAACACCGGCTCTTGATTGGATAGATTGATAGCAGCGCAGCCATTGGCTTCAGCTCCTGTCGATCAAATCCAATGACGCGGGCGCCGGGGGGCGGGGCTAAATCCTGCATTCGGCCTCTATGGACGCCGAATGCTGGACTCGGGAGTGCGCCCGCAAGGTAACCCCCTCGGGACAGCGCTTCTCCAAGGAGGTTATCTAATGCGGGGAGGAGCTGCAAGAGCCACCGAGGGTCCCCAGAAATGGATGTTCGGGGCCACTCTGTGCAAAAGAGCTTCACAGTGGAGGTAAGTATGATAGGTTTGATATTTTAAAAAAAATTAAAAAACGATCCTTTAGTATCACTTTAATGCTTTACAACCACTTAAGGACCAGTCGCCGCAGCTGTACTGCGGCAGATTGGCTCTCCTGGGCGAATCACTGTCATTGTACATTCGCCGCTTTAAGACCTCTAGGGGGCTTCGCGCCGCCGGAGCCGATGCGCGTGACCAGCGGCCGCGATGTCCGCCGGCCACCCGTGAACGCTCCTCAGAGAGACAGAACGGGGATCTGGCAATGTAAACAAACAGATCCCCGTACTGTGGGGAGGAGAGACAGATCTGCTCTTCCTAGCGATTAGGAACAGCGATCTGTCTCCTCCTCTGGTCAGTCCCATCCCCCCACAGTTAAAGAACACCTCCCAGGGAACACAGTTAACCCCTTGATCAGCCCCCTAGTGTTTAACCCCTTCCCTGTCAGTGACATTTATACAGTAATCAGTGACTATTTTTAGCTCTGATCGCTGTATAAATGTCACTGGTCCCAAAAAAGTGTCAAAAGTGTCCGATCTGTCGGCTGCAATCTCGCAGTCCTGCTAAAAATCGTTGATCACTGCCTTTACTAGTAAAAAGAAATGAATATTAAAAATGCCATAAATCTATCCCCTATTTTGTAGATGCGATAACTTTTGCGCAAACCAAATTAACATACGCTTATTGTGTTTTTGTTTTTTTGTTTTTTTTACCAAAAATATGTAGAAGAATACATATCGGCCTAAACTGATGAAGAAATTTGTTTTTTTTTTACGTTTTTCTTTTTTTTTTTAGATATTTATTATAGCAAAAAGTAAAAAATATTGTTTATTTTTCAAAATTGTCAGTCTTCTTTTGTTTATAGCGCACAAAAAAAAAGCGCAGAGGTGATCAAATACCACCAAAAGAAATCTCTATTTGTGGGGAAAAAAGGACGTCAATTTTGTTTGTGTACGTCGCACGACGTATGCAATGGCCTCGTCATTAAGGGGGCAAATCTTCCGGTCCTTAAGTGGTTAAACTCAAAATCAAAAACATAATATATTGCAGCTTACAAATCATTTAAATGTGGTGGCTGCATTCGTTTTTCCTTTTTCTTCGTATTTTTTTTTTAAATCTATTTTCAGTTGATGATCCTGCCAGTAAGTCTGTTATTTTTCAACTTCCCTTACAGAGCTGCCCAGCAAAAGTGGCAATTTCAGCTTTGAGACAAACCATTTCCCACTGACAGGGGTGCTTACAATGATCAGCTGTTATTTATTAATGTAAAACCTTTATCCCAAAATGAAAAAGAAGCTGTTGTCCTAACCTAAAAAGTGTTAGTGTTTGTTAGTCAAATCCATCTAAATCTGCTAGTAAATCTAAGGCAGCCCCTACATTAGTCATTTTCTTTTCATTCAACCAGTTGGTTAAACAAAAACAAAAAAATGACCAGATACTTGATGTGGATGGGGGAATCCTCCCCGCTGAGTTATTATATTCTGATGGCAGGGCGCCTTCCCTGATCGGTGCGGTCCTGCCATCAGAATACACTGATCGGTGCTGTCCCGTGCAGTGAACAGCGACTCCCACTTGCATGCGTGGGAGTGACGTCATCACGGCCCGTCCAATCAAAGGACCAGAGCCCGCCAACCTGGAAGGAAGACCATGTGAAGATGGAAAATATCAGTTTTTAAATCAAACATGTATGCTTTGATGAAGGCTTCTTAGCCGAAACGCGTCAGCATAGCCTGTACCCGTGTACCCATGTAACCCAATAAAGGACTTTTATTCAAGAGCATCCGAGTCACCAGCCCTTTTCTGATTTAAGTTTCACATAATGTGCTAGTATGCAATGCATACTAGCACATTATAACTTTGCGTTGCAGGTTTCAGAAAAACAAAAACGGCGGTTTACTACCACTTTAACCGCTTCCCGATCGCTTCACGCAGAATTACGTACCTGTACGTTGCCCTTTAAGAAGCGGTTTGCGCACGCGCACGCGCACGCGCCGCGAGCTCCGTGAGTGTGATGGCGGGTCCCACGGACTCGATGTCCGCGGGGATACCCGCGATCGTCTCACTGAGAGGAAGAACGGGGAAATGCTAATGTAAACAAACATTTCCCCGTTCTGCCTAGTGACACTGATAACAGCTCCTTGTAAATCGGGAGCGGTGATCAGTGTCGTGTCACACGTAGCCCCTCCCCCCTGCAGTTGGAATCACTCCCTAGGACACACTTAACCCCTACAGCACCCCCTCCTGGTTAACTCCATTCACTGCCAATCACATTTACACAGTAATCAGTGCATTTTTAATCGCCGCCATTACTAGTAAAAAAAAAAAATATTAATAAAAATGCCATAAAACTATCCCCTATTTTGTAGACGCTATAACTTTTGCGCAAACCAATCAATAAACGCTTATTGCAATTTTTTTTTTTTTTACCAAAAATATGTAGAAGAATACATATCGGCCTAAACTGAGGAAAAAAAATGTTTTTTTATATTTTTTTGGGATATTTATTATAGCAAAAAGTAAAAAATATGGCTTTTTTTTTCAAAATTGTCGCTCTTTTTTTGTTTATAGCGCAAAAAATAAAAACCGTAGAGGTGATCAAATACCACCAAAAGAAAGCTCTATTTGTGGGAAAAAAAGGACATTAAAGTTGTTTGGGAGCCACGCCGCACGACCGCGCAATTGTCAGTTAAAGCGACGCAGTGCCGAATCGCAAAAAGTGCTCTGGTCTTTGGCCAGCCAAATGGTCCGGGGCTGAAGTGGTTAAGAGAGGTAAAGTCACGGAAAAGATCAGACCCAAAATATCATTTATAAATATTCACCTGATTTACCAATTATTTTCAAAGAGGGTTCACCTTATTCACCACTCATTGTCCACAACAGCATTCACCTCAATCACAAATCGTTTCCAAAGAGCATTCGTCCTATTCACCAATCATTTTCAAAAGCTGTTACACCTTAGTCACCAATCATTTTCAAACAGGACTCACCCTATTCACCAATCATAATCCGAAAGGATTTACAGTATTCTCTTATCATTTTCCAAAAGCATTCGTCTTATTCACCAACCATTTTTAAAAGGATTCACCTGATTCACTAATCATTTTTTTTAAAGGGGAGTTAACCAATTCATCATTTTAATAGGGGATTCACCAATAAAGGTTCACCATGTTTACCCGTCTTTTTTAAAAAGGAATCACCCAATTCACCAATCATTTTTGAAGAGGATTCACCCTATTCACCAATCGTTTTCGAAGAAGATTCATCCTATTCACCAATCACTTTCAAACAGCATGCGTTCTATTCACCAATCATTTTCAAAGAGGATTTACCCTATTCACCAATCATTTTTGAAGAGGATTCACCCTATTCACCAATTGTTTTTGAAGAGGATTCATCCTATTCACCAATCACTTTCAAACAGCATTCGTTCTATTCACCAATCATTTGCAAAGAGGATTCACCCACTTCCCCAATCAGTTTTAAAGGGGGTTACCCAATTCACAAATTTTTTAGAGGCTTCACCATGTTTACCCATCATTTTTAATAAGGAATTCGTCCTATTCACCAATAAAGAAACTTCACCCATCAACATACGATAGATTGCAATCACAAACAACATTCACCCTATTTAAGAATCATATTCCGAAAGGATTCACAGTATTCACTCCTCATTTAAAAAAAAAGATTTGCCTTATTCACCAATCAATTTATAAAAAGATTCACCCTATTCACCAATCATGTTCAAAAAAGAATTTGTCTTATTCACCAGCCATTCACCTGATTCACCAATCATTTTCAAAGAGGATTCATCCTATTCACCGGTCATTTTCAAAAACAGCATTCGTTCTATTCACCAATCATTTTCAAAGAGGATTCATCCTATTCACCGGTCATTTTCAAAAACAGCATTCGTTCTATTCACCAATCATTTTCAAAGAGGAGTTACCCAATTCACCAATCATTTTCATAGAATATTCACCAATAAGGATTCACCATGTTTCAGCCATCATTTTTAAAGAGGAATTGCCCTATTCACCAATAAGGAGAATTAGCATACAATAGAGAGATTCCAATCACAAACAACATTCACCCGTTGCGTTTGAAATCAAAGAAGATTCACCCATTGGCCCCCACATTACACACACACAGTGAATCCTCCACCATTATAAAATAAGAATTCACATTGTCCTCACTTTTACCTTCTGAGATGTTGAAGCTTTGCCTGGAGTTAGAACGGACCCCCCCACCCTCCGGGGGCCACAAACCCTTTGGGGCCCGCCGACCTCAGAACCTCCAATCTGGTGCGTGGGAACCTGACGAGGGGGTCCTGCCGGTGTCTGGGGTGGCCCTTGGCTGGTCGCGGGGGGGTCCTTCTTGCATGGACACAGTCAGGCACGGCTCCTCCTCGCCCGGGGACAATCCTAATTTTAGTCCCAGATAAAATGTTGGAGCAGCTGATTCTGTCAGGAGCCGCAGACACAAACAGGAGAGGACAGAGCGAGCGGCGGAGAGAGGGTGCGATGTGGGGACAGGTGGAAAAGAAGCAAAACAGGCAGCTACGCCCCCCCCCCTCCCTCCCTCCGGGATATATTTCATAGTTAGGAGCGTGGGGCGGCCGTGCCAGCCATTGATTGGTACAGATCGGTATGTCAGGGTGGGTGACGGCTTTTTTTTTTTTTTTTTGGGTATAAGATAACGTAATGGTTTGAGCACGACCCCCACGGCGGGGATGGATGTGAGCGGCGCATTCCTGTCCTATCACTTCCGACATAATCGCAGCACTTCAGTGGTCTGCCATCCATCACACCGGCTACTGACGGGCGGAATGACACCCCCCACCCCCACCCGGGACAGACGGGGACACGGGACGTGTGGCGTGAGCTTGTCGCAGCACGCCGCCTGGCACCGGGGGTCTCTGGCCTGCGCTTATCATACTCGGTATCGCCCGTATTAAACACGGGTGTCGTGTGACGCCACAAAGTAATGTAGAGAATGCCTTCTGGGTTCCACCGTCGTGCTGCTTATACCCTGAGCGCGATGGCGCGGCACCTGTTGTGGTGGTGAAGAAACATCAATTATCTGGGTTTTCTATGGCAGGCTGCAGACTGGAGGGTGTCCGACTGCAAAAAAAAAATAATAATAATGTCAGGACCCCTGAGCGTAGCATCTTTGAGCGTTTTTCCGGCATTATTTTTTGCACGATTTTAGCGCGTTTTTATACAGCATTTTTCAGCTTTGACCTTTTTTTTTTTATTAGCTAATACAGAAAATTATCATCTTTTACATCATTTGTTGCTAGGTTTTTCATCATTTTTAGCTTTTCTATTAGCTTTTATTTCTTTTTTTATTATTATTATTATCTATTTATTTATTTTTTTGTTAGGGTAAGGAATTAGAGTTAAGTTCAGGTTAGGGTTAGGATTAGGGGTTGGGGTTTGGGTTAATATTTTATTCATTGTCTTATTATTATTATTTTATGTTTTTAGGGTAAGGAGTTAGAGTTAAGGTTGGGTTAGGGTTAGGATTAGTAGTTGGGGTTTGGGTTAATATTTTATTCACTGTCTTATTATTATTATTATTTTTTTGTTAGGATAAGGAGTTAGAGTTAAGGTTAGGTTAGGTTAGGTTAGGGTTAGGATTAGGGATTGGGGTTAGGGTTAATATTTTATTCATTGTCTTATTATGATTTATTAATATTTTTTGTTGTTGTTGTTAGGGTAAGGCGTTAGAGTTAAGGTTAGGTTAGGGTTAGGATTAGGGGTTAGGGTTAATATTTTATTCATTGTTAGGGTGTTAATACTACTACTACTAATGATAATAATAATGACAATAATAATCATAATAAATGAATAAATAAATGTAAAATAAATAGACAATCAAATAAAAATAACCATAACTAAATACAATAAATGAATAATATGTAATAAATAAATGACCCCTAACCCTTAAAAAAAATATAATAATAATAATAAATAAACACCCTAACTGCAACACAAAATAACACCGTAACCGTAACACCCAGCCGCCTATTTTATCCAACGTGTCACGCTCGGTGGGCAGCAAGCAAATACGGAATTGCTGCAAACGCCCCGCAATGCACGCTGCGGCGCGTTTGTGTGGTGATTATAGGGTTAAAATAGGTGGTTAGGAGGTGCCTCCTCACTGCTTGTCAAGCAGCTCTGTGTTAGCTATGGGACAAGAAGTGAAGGAAAGCCACCCAATGGGACACAGATGGCAAAAAAAAAAAACCTGACAAGGGTTATAACCCTTCCTTGTTCTATCCAAAATGGGGAAAAAAAAGTTTTGCCTTTAGTTCTACTTTAACTGAATGACATTCAGTTTCCTAAAGCAGAACTGCCATTTTCTCTAATACTGTTTTCACCCTTTTACATCATGGTTTGCATCTCAGTGCTGCTGATCCTCTGCAGCCTCTTTCCAGCCACTTCCTGTTTGCAGGCCTTTCAGCAGCTGCTGCATGTCATTCATCCGGGGGCGGGGGGGGGCGGGGGGGGGTCTTAGGGTGATAACAGCAGAGCATGCCTGTGTGATGTGTGCTGGCACACACATTTGGTCTCTCTCCTAGGATGGAACAGGATGACAACACATGAGCTCACATGGGAGTCAGGGACAGATCGTTGTCACCTTATAATAAGAAGATTCCATAATGGAAGGATCACCAGGGATTATTCTCATGAAAGCTGCTGTATTGAAAATGGCTTCTGAACAGACCAGGGAACTCAATGCAGGGATGGTGAGAACTCCTCATAATGGGCACAGCAGGGGTACAGACCGAGAAACTCAGTGCAGGGATGGCGAGAACTCCTCCTAATAACCACAGCAGATGTGTAGACCAGGGAACTCAGTGCAGGGATGGTGGGAATCCCTCTTAATAGCCATAGCAGATGTGTAGACCAGGGAACTCAGTACAGGTATGGTGGCAACCCCTTATAATGGGCACAGCAGGTGTGAAGTCCTGGGAACTCAGTGCGGGGATGGTGGGAACCCCTAATAATGGCCACAGCTAGTGAGCAGACCTGACAACTCAGCACAGGGATGGTGGGAACCCCTCATAATGGGCACAGCAGATGTGCAGTTCTGGGAACTCAGCACAGGGATAGTGGGAACCCCTCCTAATGGGCACAGCGGGTGTGCAGTCCTAGGAACTCAGTGCAGGGATAGTGGGAACCCCTCATAATGGGCACAGCAGGTGTGCAGTCCTAGGAACTCAGTGCAGGGATAGTGGGAACCCCTCATAATGGCCACAGCAGATGTGTAGTCCTAGGAACTCAGTACAGGGATGTTGGAAACCCCTTATAATGGGCACAGCAGATGTGTAGTCCTAGGAACTCAGTGCAGGGATGGTGGGAACCCCTCATAATGGGCACAGCAGGTGTGCAGTCCTAGGAACTCAGTGCAGGGATGGTGGGAACCCCTCATAATGGGCACAGCAGGTGTGCAGTCCTAGGAACTCAGTGCAGGGATGGTGGGAACCCCTCATAATGGGCACAGCAGGTGTGCAGTCCTAGGAACTCAGTGCAGGGATAGTGGGAACCCCTCATAATGGCCACAGCAGATGTGTAGTCCTAGGAACTCAGTACAGGGATGTTGGAAACCCCTTATAATGGGCACAGCAGATGTGTAGTCCTAGGAACTCAGTGCAGGGATGGTGGGAACCCCTCATAATGGGCACAGCAGGTGTGCAGTCCTAGGAACTCAGTGCAGGGATGGTGGGAACCCCTCATAATGGGCACAGCAGGTGTGCAGTCCTAGGAACTCAGTACAGGGATAGTGGGAACCCCTCCTAATGGGCACAGCAGGTGTGCAGTCCTAGGAACTCAGTGCAGGGATAGTGGGAACCCCTCATAATGGCCACAGCAGATGTGTAGTCCTGGGAACTCAGTACAGGGATGTTGGAAACCCCTTATAATGGGCACAGCAGTTGTGCAGTCCTGGGTACTCAGCACAGGGATAGTGGGAACCCTTCATAATGGCCACAGCAGATGTACAGACCTAGTAACTCATCACAGGGATGGTGCGAACCACTCATAATGGGCACATCTGGTGTGCACACCTGGCAACTCAGTACAGGGATGGAGGCAACCCCCTATAATGGGCACAACTGGTGTACATACCTGGCAGCTCAGTACAGGGATGGTGGGGACCCCCTATAATGGGCACAGCAGGTGTACAGAAGCAGGAACCCAGCACAGGGATGGTGGAAGCCCCTCATACTGGGCACAGTGGGTCTTCACACCTGGCAATGGCTGCCATTTCATTCTCCAGGGTCTCCTCTTTCAGAAAATACCATATGTGTGAAAAAAGAAAAGATGCCCCCGGTAGAGATGTGGTTAATTCTCTGATGTTAACTGATAAGGCAGCCTGTAATCTCATTACTCAGCATTCTGGTGTCTCCTTCTTGCTATTTCTGCCCTCCCCGGGTGATATACTCCTCTGTACAATGCAGATTGGGAGCCAGCTGGTGTCAATAGAGGACTGTCCCCTGCAGTGCACTGATACCCGCGTCTCTCTCCAGGCTTAACCACATCACTGGATGGATGCAATGGAGAAGCCGGCTTGTGTTGCTGCAGCTGCCAGGCATAAAAATACTTTGGTGATGACACGGCCACAACACGGGGTCACCATGGCCTATGTATAGAAGCCCGGGCCGCACTGAGCTCAGGACACCCAGCAACCCTGCGCTGTCCAACAAACTGCCCGGCGTGTCCTCGGTGTCCAGTACTGACCGACCTCCTCACAAAAGCCTTTTTTTTCATGTCTATTGAGCCCAGGGAATGGGAGCACAGTGATCCCCTGATTGGTCATGGATTCCAGAGATCAGCGCCAGATTCAGCTTTAATATGGCACAGCTGACCACACAAACAAACCTTTGAACATTCGTACAAAAATCCTCAGTACATTCGACGACTTGAAGAATAACGATTCAAAGTACTTCAAAATGTTTCTTTTAAAGATTTGATTTGGAATTAATGGACTTTACCGAATACATTGTTAGAAATGTGTTCAAGAAAAAATGTTCCATCCTGCTCATTTTCTAATCACCATTATCAAAAACGAATGTTACATAGTTACATAGTAGGTGAGGTTAAAAAAAAGACACAAGTCCATCAAGTCCAACCTATCTGTGTGATTATATGTCAGTATTACATTGTATATCCCTGTATGCTGTGGACGTTCAGGTGCTTATCTTTTTTGAAGCTATCGATGCTCCCCGCTGAGACCACCGCCTGTGGAAGGAAATTCCACATCCTTGCCGCTCTTACAGTAAAGAACCCTCTACGTAGTTTAAGGTTAAACCTCTTTTCTTCTCATTTTAATGAGTGGCCAGGTGTCTTGTTAAACTCCCTACCATGGAAAACGTTTATGCCTATTGTGGGGTAACCAGTACGGTATTTGTATATTGAAATCATATCCCCTCTCAAGCGTCTCTTCTCCAGAGAGAATAAGTTCAGTGCTCGCAACCTTTCCTCATAACTAATATCCTCTAGACCCTTTATTTGTTTTTTGTCCTTCTCTGTAATCGCTCCATTTCCAGTACATGCTTCCTGAGCTTTTTGCTCTCCTTAGATGTTTGTTTCTTTGTATAAATTGCTAATTTTAACCTGTAGCGCTTTGAGATCTTTTGATGTAAAGCGCATTATAAATAAAATGTATTATTATTATTATTATTTTCCAATGGGATGCACTGGCTAATGCCTTTTTTTAATATGCTCCTACAGGAGATGGTCAGAGACTGCAGTCATGACACAAGAGATGGTAAGAGATTACAGACATACTACAGGAGATGGTCAGAGACAACAAACATTATACAGGAGATGGTCAGAGACTGCAGACATGATACATTAGAAGGTCAGAGACTGCAGACATGATACAGGAGATGGTCAGAGACTGCAGACATGATACAGGAGATGGTCAGAGACTGCAGACATGCTACAGGAAATGGCCAGAGACAACAAACATTATACAGGAGATGGTCAGAGACTGCAGACATCCTACAGGAGATGGCCAGAGGCAACAGACATGATACAAGAGATGGTCAGAAAGTGCAGACATGATACCTGAGATGGTCAGAGACTGCAGACATGATACAGGAGATGGTCAGAGACTGCAGACATGATACAGGAGATGGTCAGAGACTACAGGGTCATGATACAAAACATGGTCATAGACTGCAGACATCCTACAGGAGTTGGCCAGAGACAACAGACTTGACACAAGAGATTGTCAGAGACAACAAACATACTATAGGAGATGGTCAAAGACAGAAGACACCCTACAGGAGATGGTCAGAGACTGCAGACATCCTACAGGGGATGGTCAGAGGTAACAGACATCCTACAGGAGATGGTCAGAGACAATAAACATAATATAGGAGATGGTCAGAGACTGCAGACATCCTACAGAAGATGGTCAGAGACAACAGACATCCTACAGGAGATAGCCAGATGCAACAGACATGATACAAGAGATGGTCAAAGATTGCAGACATCCTACAGGAGATGGTCAGAGACTACAGACATACTACAGGAGATGGTCACACTACAGACATACTACAGGAGATGGTCAGAGACTGCAGACATGATACAGGAGATGGTCAGAGACTGCAGACATGATACAGGAGATGGTCAGAGACTGCAGACATGATACAGGAGATGGTCAGAGACTGCAGACATGATACAGGAGATGGTCAGAGACAACAAACATACTACAGGAGATGGTCAAAGACAGAAGACACCCTACAGGAGATGGTCAGAGACTGCAGACATCCTACAGGAGATGGTCAGAGACAATAAACATGATACAGGAGATGGTCAAAGATTGCAGACATCCTACAGGAGATGGTCAGAGACAACAAACATGATACAGGAGATAGTAAGAGACTGCAGACATGGTACAGGAGATGGTGAGAGACTTCACACATGATATAAAGAGATGGTCAGAGACTGCAGTCATACTCCAGAAAATGATAAACCCATTGAATACGGAGGATCATCTTGACAGCCCAGTGACTCTTATTTTTTAAATCTTTCCTAGGACTCTAAGCACTGGGTTCCTTTATTCGAATCCTGAGCCCGGAAGACTCCACACATTGTTGGGGGGGGGGGGGGAATCCTATAAATACACCCCATACACAGCACTGAGCTCATGGAAAGTCCCGGTATAGATTTCCCAGAATTCCTCTGCCCTTCCCAGAGATTACATTCCAACACTGCAATGATGACCCTGCAAGGTGCCGCTCTGATACTCGATACCCCCAGCACACCGGGATTCATAGCCGTTTACAGGGGTCACTGCCCGGGGCATCGTCGGTGTAAACTCTTGCCACACCGTCTGCTCACATCTGTCCCCACACTGCTTCACCATGAGGACAGACATCAGGTCATACCTTCCAGTATCTGCCTGAGACCGGACACATAATGACCCAGGAAGGGTCCAGGAGGAAGAAGCAATGGGAATACTGGCCATACATGGAGAGATATTGTAGCAACGTCAATTGAATAACAGGATCAAAAGCAATTAAAAGAAAAAAAGGCAACTATGCAATCTGATTGTACAATCGTATTTAGATATACCGACAACTATGTAGTGCAATGCAGGGACTATGCTCTATGCAGGGCAAGGACCTGCCTGATTGGATACAGACTGATTGGTTTAGGTAGGTCCTTACATTATATTATAAAGTTCTGGTAAATCTAAAGTTGATTGTACAGAGATTGCAACACGTATTGTAACAGGCCTTGTTTAACGTAGCGGTTGGGGGGTGTTAAAACCACACGACTGAGCTGTGCTTTTTGCAAACACCCCCCCCCCCCCGTCCCCCGTCGCCCCCACCTTAAGCTGTTTACATGCCGCAGCAAAATCTATCCAACGTGTTACGATCGTCAGGCAGCAAGCTCGCCAAACATGACCCATTCCAGTGAATGGGGGAAGTGCCGCAAGCGCCCCACAACCGCGATTAATGCACACAGATGTGCCATGTTTGTTTGGCAAAGATGAGGTTAAAGCAGGTGATGAGGAGGCGTCACATCACTTCCCACCACCTGTCTATCAGCTTGGGAAAGCGATCGGAATGTGGATTGCTTTTCACAGGTTTAAACGCAGGTAGGGTCACCATACTTGTCACAATCTGACTGCATAATCAACTTTATGTTTACCAAAACGATGTAATATGAGGGCCTACCTAATCCATCCAATCATTTTTCATCCAATCAGGGGGACCCGCGCTTTGCACAGCTGATGGAAGATCTAAGGCTCCGTTCACACCAATGGGGGTTTTTTATGCTTTTTGCAGAAACACAGGACATTTTTTTTTAACATGTGTCCCTATGGAAAACCTTCACATCGATGCATTTCTGTGCCTCTGCATTTTTGGAAAGGGTCGGGGACTTTTTTAAATGCAAAAACGGTGCCTTTTTTTTTGCTTTTTTGGTTCAATAGACTTTAATGGAGAAGCTGCAGAAAAGCATGTAGTGCCACGATTTGCAATTTCAAATCTGCCCAACCACAAATTTTTGCAAAGAAGAAAACATCAGAAACGCAAAACACAAACCGCGGTAAAATCGCAGCAAAAACACTGTAAAAAAAAAAAAAACAGCAAAGAGCACTGCAGAAATGCTCAAAAGCAACATGCATAGATGTGAATCGAGCCTAAACGAGATTGTACAATCAGATTGAAATGTGTATGGTGAGCTGTCAGCTGATGTCAGACGGGTGGTTCTGCTTCGAACTACGAATCCCCATTGGCAGGATCACTCTAGACGGCTGCCTGTCTGTCCCTATGGAATTGCTCCCTCTGATGCAGCAAAATTTTGATGTCACTGCTGAATCCCCATCGCTGGCAATGAGAGTGACACCTGGAGGGAGCGGAGTGAGACGCTCACAGTGTGCAGTGAAATCAGAGTAAAGCCATTTCACTCCAGGAGAGGAACCTGCAAGACTGAAGGGAAGGCTGGAGGTCAGCTTTGTAAATACTCCCTCTAGTGGTGATATGTATATCAGGGAATAAAATCTCCTTTATAATAAACCTGAATAATAATAACCACTTCAGCCCCGAAAACTTTTACCCCCTACCTGACCAGAGCACTTTTTGCGATACGGCACGGCGTCGCTTTAACTGACAATTGCGCAGTCGTGCGACATTGTATCTAAACAAAATATAATTTTTTCCCCCACAAATAGAGCTTTCTTTTGGTGGTATTTGATCACCTCTGTGGTTTTTATTTTTTGCGCTATAAATAAAAAAAGGCCGAAAATTTTGAAAAAAAAAGCAATATTTTTTACATTTTGCCATAATAAATATCCCCAAAAAATATACAATTTTTTTTTCCTTAGTTTAGGCCGATATGTATTCTTCTACATATTTTTGGTAAAAAAAAATCTTAATAAGCGTATATTGATTGGTTTGTGCAAAAGTTATAGCGTCTACAAAATAGGGGATAGTTTTATGGCATTTTTATAAAAAAATTTTTTATTAGTAATGGCGACGATTTTTATCGTGACTGCGACATTATGCCGGACAGATCGGACACTTGTGACACTATTTTGGGACCATTGTCAGTTATACAGCGATCAGTGCTATAAAAATGCACTGATTACTGTGTAAATGACACTGGCAGGGAAGGGGTTAACCACTAGGGGGTGATCAAGGGGTTAAGTGTGTCCTAGGGAGTGATTCTAACTGTGAGGGGCTACCTAGAACATGACAGCGATCACTGCTCCCGATGACAGGGAGCATTGGTCTCTGTCATGTCACAAGGCAGAACGGGGAAATGCCTTTTTTACATCTCTCCGTTCTACCTCTCCACACCGCAATCGCGGGCCACCAGAGAACATCGAGTTCCCGGGACCCACGGGCGCGCTCCCGCAGTGGGCGCCCCGAAAGGTGGCAAATTTAAAGGGATGTACCTGTGCGCCCATTTGCCTGCCTATGCCATTCTGCTGACGTATATATGTGTGTGCAGCGGTCGGCAAGCGAATAATAATTACAGCAGGGGCAGCTGTCCATTAAGGGCGCACGGGTGCCGCCTCCCCCATCTATCGCCGCCACCACCCCCTATCCATGTGTCCGGCACCTTTTAGATGCCGGGCGCTTGAATACCAATGGGAGGGGTGTTTTTTTGAAGCGCCGATTAGAGGCAGAGGCCCTAATAGGCTTAAAAATAAGGTGAGCTCGGGGCGCAGAGCACTGCACTATGAGCCCACCCAGGTGTGTGAGAAAATTCCCTATTCTTACACTGAATCACCTCTCTGCAAATCAGGAAGCGTGGGTCTGAAACACGTCTCCCCATTGACCGAAAGGAGAAACGTTCTGATTGGCCGTCGAGGAGGAGGGAGGAGACGGAAGCCGCCAAGCAGGGGAAGGAGAAGCTGCTCGTGATGCCCACAGAGGAGAGCAGGGGAAGCCGCCCGTGATTGTCCGCCATGGATGGGGTAAGTGTACAGGCCGACAAGAAAAATTACCACCAGCTGCCACTGAATTACAATAATTAAACAATGTAACCATGCTGGAGCACCTACAGAGAGGTGAAAGCTGTCCTCCAGTCCTACTCTACTTCTACCAGGCCCGGACTGGGACAAAAAATAGGCCCGGGCATTTTAGTCTGAGCAGCCAATTTGTCCATGGACCGGGGGGGGGGGGGGGGGGGGGGGGGGGGATGTGTATCGGTCCTCCACGCTGTAATGTGCAGGAACACTGATATAAATATAAAGGGCACTGCACTGTAATGATTACCCCCCTTACATCAGAGTCCACACAGAGGTCCCTTACATCAGAGTCCGCACAGAGGTCCCTTACATCAGAGTCCGCACAGAGGTCCCTTACATCAGAGTCCGCACAGAGGTCCCTTACATCAGAGTCCGCACAGAGGTCCCTTACATCAGAGTCCGCACAGAGGTCCCTTACATCAGAGTCCGCACAGAGGTCCCTTACATCAGAGTCCGCACTGAGCCCCCTTACATCAGAGTCCGCACTGAGCCCCCTTACATCAGAGTCCGCACAGAGGTCCCTTACATCAGAGTCCGCACAGACCCCCCTTACATCAGAGTCCGCACAGACCCCCCTTACATCAGAGTCCGCACAGACCCCCCTTACATCAGAGTCCGCACAGACCCCCCTTACATCAGAGTCCGCACAGACCCCCCTTACATCAGAGTCCGCACAGACCCCCCTTACATCAGAGTCCGCACAGACCCCCCTTACATCAGAGTCCGCACAGACCCCCCTTACATCAGAGTCCGCACTGAGCCCCTTTACATCAGAGTCCGCACTGAGCCCCTTTACATCAGAGTCCGCACTGAGCCCCTTTACATCAGAGTCCGCACTGAGCCCCCTTACATCAGAGTCCGCACTGAGCCCCTTTACATCAGAGTCCGCACTGAGCCCCTTTACATCAGAGTCCGCACTGAGCCCCCTTACATCAGAGTCCGCACTGAGCCCCCACTTACTGTAAGGGGGAGCTCTGTGGACTCTAATGTAAAGGGGAACACTGATTTAAGGGGGTCTCTGCTCACCAAAGTCCCCCTCTTGTATCAGAGTCCACAGAACACCCCAAAATTAGTTTTATATACACAGCTTACTCACCCCAGGATGAGGCTCAGGAGCGGGCTGCCTGCAGCTTTTAAATCTTCCTTCCTTCATCCCAGGGATGTGTGCAGACACAGGGGGTGTGGGCGGGGCAGACGCAGGGGGTGTGGTCGGGGCAGACGCAGGGGGTGTGGGTGGGGCAGACGCAGGGGGTATGGGCGGAGCAGATAGAGTAGAGGGGCGGGAAGAGGAGGAGCAGTGAAACTGTCAGCGTTGGCTGAGCTGTGTGTGAGAGAGACACACAGCTCAGCCAATCAGCCGCTATTGTAGTTGCGCCGGAGCCCAGAGATGACACAGGCACGGCCGCATAGCGGTGGGTGAGCGGCGGCCGTGGCCTGTGTTAACCCTGTCCAGGCCGCGGGCGCCGCTTACCTCCCGCTGTGCGGCCTGATCATCAACAGGCTATGGAGCTGGAGGTCCCAGCCCACCGGGCAAATGCCCGGTCTGCCCTATGGCCAGTCCGGGCCTGACTTCTACCATACCTCCCAACCTTTTGAGATGGGAACGAGGGACACCTATCAGCAAAAGAATGCAGGCATAGGACACACCCCCTGGCACGCCCCCTTAAAGGAGAATTGTACAAAAAAACAAAAGATTGGTTAAACCCACAAGGGCTTTTTTATCACTACTATTCCTTTATATTGGCTTTTGCAATTTACAAATGCAGCCATTTAGAAATTGGATGAAGGGTTTAGCGCTGGAAAACACTTTTTCATAGATAAAAAGTGCATTTTATATACATCTATATAGATCAGACCAAAATGAGGGACAAATGAGGAGGAAAGAGGGACAGAGGGACATTGTTCCAAATCAGGGACAGTCCCTCAAAATCAGTGACAGTTGGGAGTTATGCTTCTAGTGTAGATACATAGCTCCCAACTGTCCCTGATTTCGAGGGACTGTCCCTCTGTTCCTCTTTCCTCCCCATTTGTCCCTCATTTTGGTCTGATCTATATAGATGTATATAAAATGCACTTTTTATCTATCAAAAAATATTTCCCAGTGCTAAACCTTTCATCTGAATGCTAAATTGCTGCATTTGTAAATTCCAAAAGCCAATATAAAGGAATAGTAGTGATAAAAAAGCACTTGATGGGTTAAATCAATCTTGTTTTTTTTTTTTGGACAATTCTCCTTTAAGGGGGCATGGCAGGGGGTGTGTCCTATGCCTGCATACTTTTGCTGATAGGTGTCCCTCATTCCCATCTCAAAAAGTTGGGAGGTATGTAGATATCAGATATCGAAAATTCAACTCAAGAAAGGACCCACCTTCCTATGCCTCCTGCAGCTCATTGTTGGTTGATTAGAAGAGGGATGAACGGCCTCACTGGCCAATAGCACGGGGCCAGAGATGGGCTGGAGTTCAAGGAGGTGACATTTGACCAACAAAGCACCCTGAGCTGTGAGGATCAGCAATGTAACCTGCAGAAGAACAAGTACAGTTAGTAGTTGTACATTTCAGCTGTTAATTGTTTTTGTTTAACCACTTCAAGACCAGGCCTATTTCTGACATTTGTTGTTTACAAGTTAAAATCCGTATTTTTTGCTAGAAAATTACTTAGAACCCCTATGCATTGTATATAATTTTTTTTTAGAAAAGACCCTAGAGAATAACATGGCGGTCATTGCAATATTTTATGTATTTGCTCAGCAGTCTTTCAAACGCAATTTTTTTTGGGGAAAAAAAACACTTTTTTTTAATTAAAAAAAAATAAAAAAAAATAAGAAAACAGTAAAATTAGCCCAATGTTTTTGCATATTGTGAAAGATGATGTTACGCTTATCAATACTTAACATGTTACGCTTTAAAATTGCGCACATTTGTGGAATGGCTACAAACTACGGTACTTAAAAATCTCCATAGGTGACGTTTAAAAAAATTTAACGGTTACCTGTTTAGAGGTACAGAGGAGGTCTTTTGCTAGAATTGTCGCTCTCGCTCTGAAGATCGCGGTGATACCTCATATGTGTGATTTGAACATTGTTTACATTTGCGGGCGCGACTTACGTATGCGTTTTCTTTGGTGTGCGCGCACGCGGGGACGGGGGCACTTTAAATCTTTTTTTTTTTTTACTTATTTATCTTATATTTATTTTTTTATTTAACACTGTCCCTTTAAAAAAAAAAAAAACTCTGATGACTTTTATAATGAATGTAAACATCCCTTGTGACAGTAATAGGCAGTGACAGGTACTCTTTATGGAGGGATCGGGGGTCTAAAAGACTCCAAATCCCTCCTTTGCACTTAAAAGTATTCAAAACACTGAAATCTGCGTTTTGGAATACTGACATTTTTTTTAAATCAGCGCCATTGGCAGCGACGTCCCTTCCAGGATACTACATCGGAGACACGATCGAAGCGGATTCCGGCTTCCTTCGGTCTCTGGCCAGCCGGTGGATGTGCCAGTTGGTCGATCGGGTCTCCTGGTGGGATAGGAGAGCCTGGCAGAGCGGCGGGGGGGACGATGTTCCCTCCTGCTGCTCATGATAACGGCCGAGTGGCTGCTGAGTCACATCAGCTGTTGTCAACAGATAGCCGCCGACCGCCAGCTCTAAAAAACGGTACCGGGGTGATGACTGCCCCTTCAATAAAATGACGTACAGGTACATGATTTTGCGTGAAGTGTTTAAGACCGGTCTCCTTTACTGTAGAGACTAAAGCGTTATTAAACCCCAAACCAAAAATGTAACATATTGCAGCTTACCAATCATTAGATGTGGTGGCTGCATTTTCTTTTTTTAGGCTCTTTCCCCCTCTGTTTTCACCTTGTGATCTAGCCGGTAACACACCACCTGTATTAGTCAGACACAACTCTGGAAGAATGAGCACAGGAGGCACAGCAGACAGCTGCATTATCAGTCTGGGGGAGAGGGTGTTAATTGTTTAGCAGATGTAAATACGCTAACAAATTGAAGCCAAACTCCAGTTCTTTAGGGATAAAGCTTATACATAAATAAAAGCCGATTGTTGTAAGCACCCCTGCCAGTGGTAAATGGTTTGTCTCATCCATGTAAACGGATACATTCGGCTCAAGAGATTGTCCTCTGGAAACAACAGACTTGCTGGCTGGATCACCAAATGAAAATAGAAGAAAGAAAGCCTAAAAAAAGAAAACTAATAGCGCCATCACATCTAAGAATTGGTAAGCTGCAATAAAATAAATGTTTACTTTGCGATTTAATACTGCTTCAACTCAGTTAGCCCCATAATTTTTTTGGGCAGCTGCAGTTAAACTTTGGTTTAGAACATAGAAATACTTGCATAATCATCTCCTCTGATCTAGTATTTGCAGCATGGACAAGACATGTGGCTGAGACGTTCTCTCTCTCCATTTCCTCCATCCAGGATCTTTTTCCAGCATTCCCCAGTCAGGAAGTGACATACATAATTTTACATTACAGTGTAATACTAGCAGCTGACAGAGGGCAGTGAATCCGTATATAAGCTTACCTGAAAAATCTCCTTTCATGTTGTTAGTGCTGCCTGTCTGCTGGCCGTATCCTTTCACAACTTCCTGGATTTCCTGCATGCTTTGCAGCTTCTCCTCAATTTCTAAGGACTACATATCACATGGTACCTTGCTGCCTGCATGCAGTGATTCCTGTACTGGCTACACTTCCTAAAACTCCTTCTCTCAGCTTCTCTGCAGTTCAGAAGGCAGGCTCTGTGTGTAACATGACACGTGTCACAGAATTCAAGGAAGTAAATGTGCAGGGATCTTCACAAAGTAAGTTTACAAATTTCAAGATGGTTCAAGTGATTGTAAAGGCTTGTTGTTTTTTTTTTTTTTTAAATAGCAAACATGTCATACTTACCTCCACTGTGCAGCTTGTTTTGCACAGAGTGGCCCCGATCCTCGATTTCTGGGGTCCCTCGGTGGCCCTCACGGCTCCTCCTCACTTTAGATAACACCCTAGGAGAAGCTCTCTCCCGGGGGGTTAGCTTGTGGGCGCGCTCCCGAGTCCAGCATTCAGCGTCCATAGACATGAATGACGGACTCTGCCCCGCCCCCCAGCACCCACGTCAATGGATTTGAATGACAGCATCGGGAGCCAATGGCTGCGCTGCTATCAATCTATCCAATCAATACCCGGGACCCAGTGCAGAGAGGGACAGCGCGTCTCCGGCGTGGGAATTACGAGGCTCAGGTAAGTATAACGGGGGGGGGGGGGCTGGGGGGCCGGTGACTGCCAGAAGTTTTTTCACCTTAATGCATAGGATGCATTAAGGTGAAAAAACATGAGGGTTTACAACCCCTTTTAGATTATTAGGAGTAGGCTAAAAATAATTGAAATGCAATGTGGAAATGAATATATGATTTTACATTTTGACCATAGAGACGCTTTAATGGCTTCTGGCTGCTGCAGCTGAAGCCCCAGGCAGCTGGGAAAACAATAGCTTAGCTTTGTGTCGAACTCATGATCAACCCAAACCCAAAAGGTCATCCCTACCTACCAGGTAAGATGTGAACCTAGGAATGGAGGGTTCTTTCCATACAAAACATCCAGGATCTAAATACCAGCTAAGATGTGGACCCAGAAATACAGGCTTCATCTCATACAAAGTTCTACAAAGCCTCCAGGATCTACATATCAGGTAAGATGTAGACCCAGGAATGGAGGCTTCATCTCATCCACAACTCTACTAAGCCTCCAGGATCTAGATATCAGGTGAAATGTGGGCCTGGGAATAGAGGCTTTAATCCTATCTGAAGCTCTACAAAGCCTCCAGGATCTAGATGTCAGCTAAGTGTTGATCTAGGAAAGGATGCATCATCCCATCTGAAGCTCTACAAAGCCTTGAGCATCTAAATACCAGCTAAGATGTGGACCTAAAAATGCATGCTTTATACCATCCAAAGCTCTGCATAGTCTCCAGGATCTATATACCAAGTAAGATGTGGACCTAGAAATGGAGGCCTCCTCCCATTCAGAGCTCTACAAAGTCTCCAGGATCTAGATTCCAGGAAATATGTGGACCTAGGAATGAAGGCTTCAGTCTATCTGAAGCTCTACAAAGCCTCCGGGATCTAGATACCAGATGAGATGTGGACCTAGGAAAGGCTGATTCATCCCATCATCTTATCCAAAGCTCTACAAAGCCTACAGGATCTAGATACCAGGTGAGGTGTGGACCTAGGAATGGCAGCTTCCTCCCATTCAGAGCTCTAAAAAATCTCTAGGATCTTGATACCCTTTAAGATGAGGCCTAATCCTATCTGAAGCTATACAAAGCCTTCAGGATCTAGATACCAGCTAAGATGTGGATCTAGAAATATATGCTTCATCCCATTCAAAGCTCTACAAAGTCTCTAGGAACTAGATACCAGGTGAGAGGTGGATATAGGAATGGGGGCTTCCTCCTATCCTGAACTGTACAAAGTCTCCAGGATCTAGATACCAGGTAGGATGTGGACCCAGGAATTGAGGCTTCATCCCATATGAAGCTTTACAAAGTCTCCAGGATCTAGATACCAGATAAGATGTGGATCTAGGAATGGAGATTTCATCCCATCCAAAGCCCTACAAAGCCTCCAGGATCTAGATATTAGCTAAGATGTGGACCTAGGAAAGGGTGCATCATCCCATCTGAAGCTCTACAAACCCTCCAGGATCTAAATACCAGCTAAGATGTGGACCTAGAAATTGAGTCCTCCCCCCATTTAGAGCTCTACAAAGCCTCCAGGATCTAGATTCCAGGTAAGATGTGGACCTAGCAATTGAGACTTCAGCCTATCTGAAGCTCTACAAAGCCTCCAGGATCTAGATACTAAGTGTGATGTGGACCAAGGAATGGCAGCCTTCTCCCATTCTGAGCTCTACAAAGTCTCCAGGATCTAGTTTCAAGGAAAGATGTGGACCTAGGAATGGATGCTTCAGCCTATCTGAAGCTCTACAAAGCCTCCGGGATTCAGAGCTCTAAAAAGTCTCTAGGATCTTGATACCATTTAAGATGAGGCTTCATCCCATCTGAAGCTACACAAAGCCTCCACGATCCAGATACCAGATAAGATATGGACCTAGGACTAGAGGCTTTCTGCCATCCAAAGCTCTACAAAGCCTCCAGGATCTAGATACCAGGTAAGATGTGTACCTAGGAATGGAGGCTTCCTTCCATCCTGAGCTGTACAAAGCCTCCAGGATCTAGATACCAGGTAGGATGTGGACCCAGGAATGGAGGTTTCATCCCATATGAAGCTTTACAAAGTCTCCAGGATCTAGATACCAGATAAGATGTGGATCTAGAAATGGAGACTTCATCCCATCCAAAGCCCTACAAAGCCTCCAGGATCTAGATATCAGCTAAGATGTGGACCTAGGAAAGGGTGCATCATCCCATCTGAAGCTCTACAAACCCTCAAGGATCTAAATACCAGCTAAGATGTGGACCTAGAAATGCATGCTTCATCCCACCCAAAGCTCTACATACCCTCCAGGATCTAGATACCAGGTAAGATGTGGACCTAGAAATGGAGGTCTCCACCCATTCAGAGCTCTACAAAGCCTCCAGGATCTAGATTCCAGGTAAGATGTGGACCTATGAATTGAGATTTCAGCCTATCTGAAGCTCTACAAAGCCTCCAGGATCTAGATAACAGCTAAGATGTGGACCTAGGAAAGGGTGATTCATCCCATCATCTCATCCAAAGCTTTACAAAGACTTCAGGATCTACATACCAGATGAGAAGTGGACCTAGGAATGGAAACTACCTCACATTCAGAGCTCTAAAAAGCCTCTAGGATCTAGATACCATTTAAGATGAGGCTTTAGGCTATCTGAAGATCTAGAAAGCCTTCAGGATCTAGATACCAACTAAGATGTGGATCTAGAAATATATGCTTCATCCCATCCAAAGCGCTACAAAGCTTCCAGGATCTAGATACCAGGTTGTCAGAAACCATGAAATCAGACAGAAGTACAGTTACATCACACTTGTTTAATAATAAAAGTAAAAAGAACAAACATATTCAAAACACAGCCAAAGTTCAGTAACCGGAACCGGATAGTCAGCCAAGCCAGGAGTCAGGGATCAAAGTAGTGGAACAGCAAGCAGGATCTGGAGCCAGAAGGGATGTCAGCAAAGCCAGTCTTTAAACAGGAATGCAGAAGATAGTAGGCAGGACTGACGAGCAGGATCCCAGCCCTGACACAGGTGAGATGTGGACATAGGAATGGGAGCTTCATCCTCTCTGAAGCTCTACAAAGCCTCTGGGATCCAGATGCCAGATAAGTTGTGGACCTAGGAATGGAGGCTTTCTCCCATCCTGTCAGGGCTGGGCTCAGCCCTTCCTTCTCTGAGCTGGCCGCTCAGCTGTCGCCTAATTGCCAGCTCCTATCTCTCCACAGTGACTCACCTGTTGATGATATCCTGCTCGTCAGTCCTGCCTTCTTAAGCCGTCCACACCAGATGACCTCTGCCTTTGCCTTGGTCACATCTCTAGAGACGATCACCTGTGTTCCTGTTAAAGACTTGCTTGGCTGACATTACTTCTGGCTCCAGATCCTGCTTGCTGTTCTACTACGCTCATCTCTGTCTCCCTGACGTTTTGGCTTGTCTGACTATTCGTTCCTGAACTCTGGCTATGTTTTGACTATGTTTACCTTTTTTATTATTATTAACCACTTGACCACTGGGCACTTAAACCCCCTTCCTAACCAGACCAATTTTCAGCTTTCGGTGCTCTCACATTTTGAATGACAATTACTCAGTCAGGCAACACTGTACCTATATGAATTTTTTGTCCTTTTTTTCACACAAATAGAGCTTTCTTTTGGTGGTATTTAATCACCGCTGAGTTTTTTTATTCTTTGTGCAATAAAAGAGAAAAGACCGAAAATTCTGTAAGAAAATGCATTTTTCCTCGTTTCTGTTATAAAATTTTGCAAATTAGTAATTTTTCTTCATATAATTTGGCCAAAATTTTTACTGCTACATATCTTTGGTAAAAATAACCCAAATTGGTGTATATTATTTGGTGTTTGTAAAAGTTATAGAGTCCAAAAATTATGGTGCCAATCTCTGAAAATTGATCACACCTGAAGTACTGACGGCCTATCTCATTTCTTGAGACCCTAACAAGCCAGAAAAGTACAAATACCCCCCAAATGACCCCTTTTTGGAAAGTAGACATTCCAAGGTATTTAGTTAGAGGCATGGTGAGTTTTTTGAAGTTGTATTTTTTTCTCACAATTTTTTGCAAAAATTTTTTTTTTCACAAAATTGTTATATTAGCAGGTTATTTCTCACACACAGCATATGCATAGCACAAATTACACCCCAAAACACATTTTACTATTCCTCCTGAGTATGGCAATACCACATTTTTGAGACTTTTACACAGCATGGCAACATACAGAGGCCCAACATGCAGGGAGCGCCATTAGGCGTTCTTGGAGCATATATTACACATATCATTTCTTGACTACCTCTTACATTTTTGAAGGCCCTGGAGAACCAGGGCAATGGAAACGCCCCAAAAATGACTCCATTTTGGAAAGAAAACAACCCAATGTATAATCTATGAGGCGTAATGAGTCTTTTGAACACGTCATTTTTCTCTACAAGTTTTTGGAAAATGTGTAAAGAAAATTAATTTTTTTTTACACAACGTTGTTCATTTACACAATGTTTCTAACACATAGCATGTACATACCAAAAAATTACACCAAAAAAAAAATTCTCCTATTCCTCCTGAGTACGGCGATACCACATGTGTGAGACTTTTCCAATGGGTGGCCACATACAGAGGACCAACATGCAGGGAGCACAGGCAGGTGTTCTAGGGGCATAAGTTTCAAATCTAATTTGACTAACAATTACACTGTAGTGGCATGGATGATAACTGATGTGGCATGGATGAGCATGAATGGGGATGGATGAGCTGTGGATGGAGATAGCTGAGCATGAATGAGTATGGCTGAGTACGGATGGGTATGGCTGATTACGGATGGGTACGGCTGAGTATGGCTGGGTAATGATGGGATAGCTGGCTACGGCTGAGTATGGCTGGGTACGACTGAATACGGCTGGGATGGCTGGGTATGGCTGAGTACGGCTGGGTACAGCTGAGTATGGCTGGGTACGTCTGAATACGGCTGGGTACAGCTGAGTATTGCTGGGTATGGCTGAGTATGGATGGGTATGGCTAATTATGGATGGGGGTGGATGGGATGGCTGGGCATAGATGGATGGATGAGTATTGCTGAGGATGGATGGATGGCTGAGCATGGATGGATGGATGAGTATGCTGAGTATGGATGACTGAGCATGGATGGATGGATGATTTAGCTGAGTATGGATGGCTGAGCATGGATGGATGGATGGGTATGCCGAGTATGGATGGCTGAGTATGGATGGCTAAGCATGGATGGATGAGTATGCTGAGTATGGATGCCTGAGCATGGATGGACGGATGAGTATGGATGGGTATGCAGAGTATGGATGGCTGAGCATGGATGGATGAGTATGCTGAGTATGGATGAGGATGGATGGATGAGTATGCTGAGTATGGATGAGGATGGATGGATGGGTATGCTGAGCATGGCTGGCTGAGCATGGATGGATGAGTATGCTGAGTATGGATGCCTGAGCATGGATGGACGGATGAGTATGGATGGGTATGCAGAGTATGGATGGCTGAGCATGGATGGATGAGTATGCTGAGTATGGATGAGGATGGATGGATGAGTATGCTGAGTATGGATGGGTATGCCGAGTATGGATGGCTGAGCATGACTGGCTGAGCATGGATGGATGAGTATGCTGAGTATGGATGCCTGAGCATGGATGGACGGATGAGTATGGATGGGTATGCAGAGTATGGATGGCTGAGCATGGATGGATGAGTATGCTGAGTATGGATGAGGATGGATGGATGAGTATGCTGAGTATGGATGAGGATGGATGGATGGGTATGCTGAGCATGGCTGGCTGAGCATGGATGGATGGCTGAGTATGCTGAGTATGGATGGCTGAGCATGGATGGATGGATGGATGAGTATGCTGAGTATGGATGGCTGAGCATGGATGGATTGCTGAGTATGCTGCGTATGGATGTATGAGCATGGATGAATGGAGGAGTATGCTGAGTATGGGTGAGGATGGATGGATGGGTAAGCTGAGCATGGATGGATGAGTATGGATGGATGGATGAGTATGGATGGATGGATGAGTATGCTGAGTATGGATGGCTGAGCATGGATGGATGGATGAGTATGCTTAGTATGGATGGCTGAGCATGGATGGATGGGTGAGCATGGATGGATGGATGAGTATGCTGAGCATGGATGGCTGGGTATGTATGGATGTATGGCTGGATGAGGCTGCAATGGGCACATAGTGCTGTGGGCACTACACATCCAGCCCACAGTGCTGCTGCCACTGATCTCTCCCCTCACCCCTCGCACTGTACCAATAGGTACGGGGAGGGGAGAGAGGAACCAGACGTGACGCCGGTTTGTTTACTAGTGATCATTCCGTCATTTGACGGAGCGATCACGTAGTAGGCGGCCGCTATCGGCCCGGCGGTCACGGTTGTTACCAGGTGCGCGCCCCAAGGGGCGCGAGAGAGCGGGATTCTGGGAGGACATCAATGTACGTCCTCCCAGAGTTATCCGACCGCGCTGCAGTCGCCATTCGGCTATGCAGTCAATCCACGTTGATAATATTTTTTTCAAATTGGATGAGCAGGATCACCGCATGGATCAGTTTGCCATGGTGTTACAAACGCTCCCGAATCGCACGGCTCACCTGGAATCTCCCACTGTGGCTGCTCCGGTACAACCTGTGTTGCAGGCCGTCCCTGCTGCTGCTCCAGTCTCTGTGCAGGCACCCACTTCAAGTATTACCTCTATAAGAGGTATGTCTGGTTCCGCTCTGCTTCCCCAGCGATTTGGGGGCAATCCAGTCCAATGCAGAGGGTTTCTCAACCAGGTTTTATATGTATAAAAAAAGATTGAGTAGACTATAAGGGTACCTCATCCTGTGTAGATTGTTTTAGAAATTAGGACTGATATGATGGACTTTAACGGTACCAGTAAGGGGCATTTAAACAAATTAATAGTTAATGTCTATTACAAAAAAGGAATTTAAAATTATTTTTACAGATATAAAAGCATATGAAAATTGATCAAGTAACAATATTCTTATGATCTCTATTTATACAAACGTCAGAAGGTCGATGCTTTTCACAGCTTTGCTTCTTCAGGACCTTATATTTTGACTTAAAACAGAGATCCCATTTAAAGATAAGAGAAGATACATAAGTATTGTTTACATTTGGATTATATATAGAGACAGTAGAATTACTTTCAAAAAATATATACATAATCCAAAAGGATGACAAAATAGCATATATGGGGACTCACATCTAAAGGAGATCAACCAGGTTGAAATCTACTTTTCCATAGAGAGAAGCAAAGTAGGTTTCGTGATATCTTTGCTTTCTAAAAGAGAGCCTTGGCTTAGACAAACCCTCTATGGGAGACACAAAAAAATGTTGTCTTGAGTTACCCTGAGTTTGTGGCTTCTTTTACTAAAGGGGTATTTGACATTCCCGCACGCTCCACTTCTGCTGCCAAGTGCCTCATGTCCATCAAACAGAGTACGAGAAATGTTGCCGATTACGCCATTGAGTTCCGTACTCTGGCAGCAGAGGTTGCTTGGAACAAAGAGGCCCTCATGGCTGCTTTGTCTCATGGTCTCTCGTACACCATCAAGGATGAGATAGCAGCCCGAGATATACCCACTGAGCTGGAGAAGTCGATCAGGTTTGCCATCCTCATTGACTCCAGACTCAGAGAAAGACTCTCTTTTAAGGAGCGTTTGCGGAAGCCTCCTGTATATTTGTCTCCGAGCTTTGCAGTCCCACCCATGTACTTGGGTTTCACGCGTCTCTCTGCGGATGAGAGAACCCTTAGGAGGAGGGGGAGATTGTGCCTTTATTGTGGCAAGGCAGGCCACTTTTTGAAGTCTTGTCCTACCCGTCCAGGGAACGCCTGAACCTTGAGGTCCTGTCACGGACAGACCTTAGGTGATGTTGTTTCATCCCCAGTTATCAAGAAGGATAAGCCCCTGGTTTCAGTTACCCTTTCTTGGGCTGAGTCATCCGTCGAGATACAGGCTCTAATCGACTCTAGGGCTGCAGGCCCGTTCATTGTGATGCTGCCTTTGTATCAAAGCACTCGATTCCTCTGCAGCTGCGTGACACTCCACTTGCCATTGAGGCTCTTGACAGGAGACCTCTAAAGCCTGCCCATGTGACTCATGAGACTGTTCTGCTGTCCATGGCCGTAGGGGCTCTTCACCATGAGTTAATCCAATTCCAAGTTATTTCCTCACCTAAGTTTCTGCTGGTTATTGGTTATCCTTGGTTACAGAGGCACAACCCCTCTTTTGATTGGCTCCGTGCTGAGGTTCTCTCCTGGTCGCCACAATGCAGCAAGACATGCTTCCAGAAGGTAGCCAGGGTCCTGTGCATTTCTTCTCTCTCCTCCCTGCCGGAGGAGTACCGCGATTTTAGAAATGTCTTTGACAAAGGTCAAGCTGGTAGTTTGTCTTCACACCAGCCGTATGATTGCGCAATTGACCTTCAACCTGGTGCCATACCCCCTCGTGGCCGGGTTTACCCTTTGTCAGTCTTGGAGGATAAGGCCATGGAGTATGTTGCAGACACACTTTCTCGAGGTTTCATCCGCAAATCCTCGCCTCCTGCTGGTGCTGGTTTCTTCTTTCTGAAGAAGAAAAATGGTGAACTGAGACCTTGTATTGACTATAGGGGTCTCAATCGTTTCATGATTAAGAATGCCTATCCGATTCCGTTGATTACAGAGATATTTGACCGCCTCAAGGAAGCAACAGTTTTCACGAAGCTTGATTTGAGAGGGGCATACAATCTCATGAGGATTAAGGAGGAGGGCGAGTGGAAAACTGTGTTTAATACCAGAACAGGTCATTATCAGTACCTCGTAATGCCTTTTGATCTTTGTAACGCCCCAGCATTTTTCCAGGAATTTATTAACGATGTCCTCCGAGATTTGTTGCAATTATGTATAGTGGTTTATCTTGACGATATCCTCATATCCAAGTCCCTGGAGAGCCACCACACAGATGTCTGTCGTGTGCTTCAGAAACTAAGAGAGAACAATCTCTATAGTAAATTGGAGAATTGCGAATTCCATAGTGAACAGGTTAAATTCCGGGGTTATGTCATTTCCACTGCTGGTTTTTCGATGGACCCAGAGAAACTTTCAGCAGTCCTACAGTGGCCCCGACCCATGGGTTAAGTCCCCTGCAGCGTTTTTTTGGCTTTGCCAACTATTATCGCAAGTTTATTCATAACTTCTCGTATCTGGTCCAGCCCCTGATTGATATTACCAGAAAGGACAGTAACCCACAGTGTTGGTCTCCGGAGTCCTTTGAGAGTCTCAAGGCTGCCTTTGTTTCTGCTCCTGTATTGGCACACCCTGATCCTACGTTACCTTTTATCCTTGAGGTTGATGCTTCTGAGACTGGAGTTGGCGCCCTACTGTCTCAACGTCCTACTTCTGAGAGTATTATGCATCCTTTTGGTACCTTTCCAAGAAATTGTCACTTGCGGAGTGCAATTACGAGATTGGTGACAGAGAGCTGTTAGCAATCATTTTAGCCCTGAAAGAATTGAGAGAAGTCCTTGAAGGTACCACTGTGCCAGTTCTCATTCTTACTGACCATAAGAATCTCACATTCTTTCTGAGGCTAAACGCCTCTCTCCCAGAAGGGCGCAATGGGCTCTTTTCTTGTCCAGTTTCAGTTACATTGTCTCATTCTTAACAGGTACTAAGAATGTAAGGGCTAACGCTTTGTCACAACAGTTTTCCTCCACTTCCAAGATGGAGTCGGTTCCGGTTCCTGTGATTCCTCCTGATCGTATTCTGGCTACGGTTCGCACCAGTCTCACTTCTCCTTTGGGTGACAAAATTCGTGCGGCTCAGGTTCATGCTCCTCCTGAGAAACCTTGTGACCGCTGCTTTGTCCCAGAGAGTCTCCATACTGCCGTGCTCCAGACTTACCATTCTCCCAAGGCTGCTGGCCACCCTGGAAAGAATCAACTCTTTTGGGCCATTTCCTAACAATTCTGGTGGCCTAGTCTACGTGCTGATGTAACTGCCTTCGTAGGTGCCTGTCCCGTGTGTACTCAGAGTAAGACTCTGACGACACCGTCCAGTGGGCCTCCTACAACCCATACAAAATGGAGAGAGGCCCTAGACCCACCTGTCTATGGATTTCATTGTGGAGGTACCCAACTCCCAAGGCAACACAATTATCCTTATGGTGGTTGGCCGGTTCTTGAAAATGTCTCATTGTATTCCGCTTAAGAAGTTGCCCACTTCTAAGAAACTGGCTTTCATTTTTGCTCAGGAGATCTTTCACTTACATGGGCTACCCAAGGTGATTGCCATTGCTATATTTCTGACCATCATAACAACTGGTCAGAACTCTTACTGTGGGCGTAGTTTGCTCAAAATAGTGCCTTGAATTCTGCTTCCCAATTGTCCCCATTTATGGCGAACCATGGTTTCCAACCTTCCATGTTGCCTGACTCATTTGTTCCGCAGAGTATTCCTGCGTTAGAGGAGCATCTCCCTGGTCTTCGTTCCACTTCGTTGGGCACAAGTCCAGGTGGCTTTGCGACATGCTAATGAAAGGTACAGACTCCATGCTGACCGCAGACGCCCGCCTGTGCCTTCCTACCAGGTTGGGGACAGGGTCTGGCTGTCATCTCGCAACCTCCGACTTCATGTTCCCGCTCTGAAGTTCGCACCTCGGTTTATTTGGCCTTTCCACATTCTTCGCAGGATTAACCCAGTGGCTTACGCATTAGACCTTCCTTCTAATATGCATATCTCAAATGTATTTCATGTCTCCTTATTAAAACCTTTGGTCTACAACCGATTTACCACCTCGGTGCCTCATTCTCACCCTGTACAGATTGACAACCATGAGGAGTATGAAGTACAGTCCATTGTTGACTCCTGTAGGTTCCATGGGCGCATACAGTACCTGGTACATTGGAAAGAGTACGGTCCAGAGGAACACTCTTGGGTCTCATCCTCGGACGTACATGCCCCTGTCCTCTTCCGAGATTTCCATAGATGTTTTCCCTCAAGCCTGGTGGTCCTCCGAGGGGGAGGGGTCATTGGGGGGGTACTGTCATGACTGGGCTCAACCCTTCCTTCTCTGAGCTGACCGCTCAGCTGTCGGCTAATTGCCAGCTCCTATCTCTCAACAGTGACTCTTGACTCACCTGTTGATGGTATCCTGCTCGTCAGTCCTGCCTATTTAAGCCATCCAGCCCAGATGATCTCTGCCTTCGCCTTGGTCACATCTCTAGAGATGCTCTCCTGTGTTCCTGTTTAAGACTTGTTTGGCTGACATTCCTTCTGGCTTCAGATCCTGCTTGCTGTTCTAATACGCTCATCTCTGGCTCCCTGGCATTTTGGCTTGTCTGACTATCCATTCCGGTTCCTGAACTGGCTATGTTTTGACTACGTTTATTCTGTTTACCTTTTTTTATTATTATTAAACAAGTGAGATTTAACTGTACTTCTGTCTCAGTCTGATTCGTGGTTTCTGACACACCCTGAGCTGTACAAAGCCTCCAGGATCTAGATACCAGGTAAGATGTGGACCCAGGAATGGAGGCTTCCTCCCATCTGAAGCTTTACAAAGTCTCCAGGATCTAGATACCAGATAAGATGTGGATCTAGGAATGGAGACTTCATCCCATCCAAAGCCCTACAAAGTCTCCAGGATCTAGATACCAGATAAGATGTAGATCTAGGAATGGAGACTTTATCCCATCCAAAGCCCTACAAAGTCTCCAGGATCTAGATACCAGATGTGGACCGAGGAATGGTGGCTTCATCCTATCCAAAGCTCCACAAAGCCTCCAGGATCCAGATACCAGGTAAGATATGGACCTAGAAATGGAGGCTTCATCCCATCCAAAGCTCTACAAAGCCTCCAGGATCTAGATAACAGATGAGATGTGGACCCTGAAATGTAGGCTTCACCCCATCTGAAGCTCTACAAAGCCTCTAGGATCTAGATACCAGGTAAGCTGTGGACTTAGGAATTGATGCTTCATCCCATTCAAAGCTCTACGAGGCTATATACCAGGTGAGATGTGGACCGAGGAATGGAGGCTTCATGCCATCCAAAGCTCTACAAAGCCTTCAGGATCTAGGTATCAGGTAAGATGGGGACCTAGAAATGGAGGCTTCCTGCCATCCAAAGCTCTACAAAGCCTCCAGGATCTAGATAATAGATAAGTTGTGGACCCAGGGATAGAGGCTTCATCCCATTCTAAAGCTGTACAAAGCCTTCAGCATCCAGAACAAAACTTAAAGTGGAGTTCCATCCACTTTTGAGAGGTGGTCTTAAACAAAAGACCACCTCTCCACCCCTCTATTTTGGATAGTAAAAATTTTTTTTTTCCTTTTATAGTACCTTTTTATGAAGTACAGCCTGTACTTCCGATCCATCCGGTCCACGGCGCAGGATGTCATATCCTCTTGTGCGGCGAGCCCCCCCCCCCCCTTTGTCTTCTGGGACCTGTGTGTGTCCCAGAAGACAGATGGCCATTCACAAAGCGCCCCTCGACTCGCGCATGCGACGTAGGAAACGGTCAGTGAAGCCGCAAGGCTCCCCTGCCGGTTTCCCTTAATTAGAATGGCGGTGCCTGCACCCGATCCGATGGACGGATCAGCCTCGGCGGGCCGACATTGCGGGCTCCCTGGACAGGTAAGTGTCCTTATTAAAAGTCAGCAGCTGCAGTGTTTGTAGCTGCTGACTTCTAAAAAAAAAAAAAAATTTGCGTGTGGAGCTTTAAGATTCTGGGAAAACCAAAAGTTTGTATTCTTCAGATTAGTCATCAACCCTGAGGCCCCTCAATCTGAAGAACTTAGGTTACCCATGTGATCTGCCTATGATCCTGCCCACGAAGACACAACTTCTATACAGAGTATGAGGTTGCCTTTTTTGAATTGTGTGAGCTGCCTTCAAAACATAGAATGCCTGGCACTCTTCTCCTCCTGCCAGGCCAGTAACACTGTATCTGCTTCTACATATCACAGCCGGTGCTGACGCAATGCCACACAGTTTTGTCTGCTCTCTTATCAAGGTCGCTGGCTTAACCACATCCTACCCGACCAAAAGCCACAGATGGATGCCGAAACCACACCACGATATCTCAGAAAGGACACCAGAGTCCGTTGGGAGGCGGATTTCCCTGCAAGCACCCACACCATTTAGCTTGTGTTATCTTTTCGTTACTGACAGTGACGTGACCTAAAGCTTTATTGATACTGTTGCAAAAAAGCCACGGGGTGT
Source organism: Lithobates septentrionalis (assembly GCA_037952835.1). Lineage (NCBI taxonomy): Eukaryota > Metazoa > Chordata > Amphibia > Anura > Ranidae > Lithobates > Lithobates septentrionalis. The sequence continues at coordinate 427,250 of JBBDGP010002438.1, forward strand.
ATCAGAAGATTAGAAAGGGGTTTTATATACCAAAATGCCATTAAATACGAGGCCGGAGCAAACATATAATAAAACAAATAAACGCAGGGCCTCTATGACAGGATGGAAAGAGAAGCCAGGAAACCCCTTCCTGCCTGCCCAAGCGCCCCTTTAAAAAGTTTTGGTTCCGTCGGCTACTGATCTTTACACTCAGTTCACACTATGAACCGCATGTGAATTGCACAGGAACCACACCGCATTCCTGTGCAATTCACGTGTGATTCAGTGTGGTGCAATTTAAGCCCATACAATTTTTTGGGCATCTTTTTTGAGCTGTACCGCAACCGGATAGCATGGCCATTTTGTACCATGCAATCCAGTGCAGGCAAATGCACTTCTTTTGCAACCTGCGTTTGGGTGTCGTTAACTTTGTATTGACACCCACAGCAGATCGCAAGGGCAGTGCAATTTACATGCAGTGCAGGAAACACCAAAGATCATTGCCATTCTGCACCGCATAAGTGTGAACCTAGCCTTAGGGCCAGTTCACACCTGAATCGCACAGGAACACGGACTGCGGATTCCTGTGCAATTCCGTGCAGTGTGATTTTCAGCCCATTCATTTGTACAAGTTCCTCCACCCCAAACTCGCTCATCCATGTCTTTATGGACCTTGCTTTGTGCACTGGTGTGCAGTCATGTTGGAACAGGAAGGGGCCATCCCCAAACTGTTCCCACAAAGTTGGGAGTATGAAATTGTCCAAAATGTCTTGGTATGCTGACGCATTAAGAGTTTCCTTCAATGGAACTAAGGGGCCAAACCCAACCCCTGAAAATTAACCCCACACTATAATCTCTCCTCCACCAAATGATTTGGATCACTGCACAAAGCAAGGTCCATAAAGACATGGATGAGCGAGTTTGGGGTGGAGGAACTTGACTGGCCTGACCTCAACCCAATAGAACACCTTTGGGATGAATTAGAGCGGAGATTGCGAGCCAGGCCTTCTCGTCCACATCAGTGCCTGACCTCACAAATGTGCTTCTGGAAGGATGGTCAAACATTCCCATAGACGCACTCCTAAACCTTGTGGACAGCCTTCCCAGAAGAGTAGAAGCTGTTATAACTGCAAAGGGTGGGCCAACTCAATATTGAACCCTACGGACTAAGACTGGGATGCCATTAAAGTTCATGTGCGTGTAAAGGCAGGTGTCCCAAAACTTTTACATTATAGTGTATGTGTTATGTGAACGGCAACAGGTTTAGTGGCTTGGTAATATGTAATTTAGGGCTCGCTCACAGATGCATTGATCAATGCGGGTCCAACACAAGGAAACAAAGAAAACAATAGATTTGTATGTGTCTTGGTCACATCATACAAGTGTGTTGCTGTTCGTAGTAGAAAAACGCAGCACAGAGCACCAAAATGCGCTACAACGCTCATCAACGCATTACAATGTGCTGCTGTGCATAGAGTTCAATGAGAATGTAAATGATATACTTTAAAATGTAGCACCCTCCTAGGTAGGTGCTAGAAGAGAGTATAGTTTTTGGTCTTTTGCTTACCAGGAAGATGGTCAGGTAAAACTTAGAGTGCTCTCTGCCTACCAGGGAGCAGGATCTATTGGTTAGGTCTGTTCATTGTACTCAGGTGCAACTCAGCTTGTTCTGACTGTCCCACACTGGTCCAATAAGGAGGCATATTGGACAGTGGGAGGGGACCTGACAAGTGAGTGCACAGGTATTGTTACAGCCCTGGTAATTGGCAGAAGGAAAATGCTGCATTGCATGGTGGGATACTGTATATAAGGCTAGAGTACATGTGCTCAGAGTTAGTTGAGCCGGGGAACAGAGTCCAGGAGGGAGAGGGGCGGTTGCCCTCTCCTCCATGGAGGAGGCCATGTTGCCCTGGGTGGTCGACCCAGGGGCCTAGAGAGCGAGAAGCTGAACCCAGAGGTTCGGCAGAGCCGACTGGAAGGGAGACACCAGGAAGGATCTGATTCTGCCTACTGTGACTACAGATCTGTGTCGTTGGGGCCTGACGAGTGAGGGCCGCCCCCCTTCAGCTAGACAGGTGTCAGTAAAGGGGATGCTAGAGAGTGTCCTGAAGATAATATGCATCAAGTCTGCTGCTAGTGAGAGCAAGAAGAATTAACCCTTCCATACATGTGGCTGTATGGTTAAAGCAGTGTGACTGCTTCCTCAAGTAATCCGGTGAGGTCAACTGAGAGTTGTTCTTATCTAGTGTAGCACCCTGATGTTTAGGCTGGGTTGCTAGTAAATTTACATGCCAGGAATAGTTACCTTGGTCAATTGATAGGGGATCAATTGATTCCACCCTAATTCTGGAATTGCTGCTCTTCTCTCTTCTGTCACTAGATGGCCGGGTATCTGGTGGCATTAGATAAGACAAGGGCATTGCAAGGACAGATTAGGAATAGATGGGGTATCTCAGCCAATGGGCAGGGATCTTTTTGGATCCCTTGGCCTGCTGGGAGAGCCTATTTATTTGGGTGAGGTCAGGTGATCGGGGTTCTGTGCCACCTGGATGGCTGTCTGGGTCGAGGTGTGTTGTGCTGCCCTGGGCTGCTAGGCCAGAGCCTGAGGCCTATCCCGGGGACATCTGGCTGCTAGGCTGTCTGAGGGCCTATCCAGAAGCAAGAGAGCAGCGTAGGGTTGGGACTGCGGTTTGCAGTCCAACCAGAAGTGACGCTTCTGCCGGCCGGAGAACCTGTCGTGGTCGGAGGTAGAGGGAAACTGTCGCCACTAAGGGACCATCCACCTTGGTACCAGGGACGACTGTGAGTAGCTAAAGCAAGTACCAGAGCAGTATTCTCACCAACCAGGGACGGTGAAGAATTGGGAAACTTCAGCAGGTGCAAAGCCAGGGACCCAGCCAGCGGAGGTGACGCTTGCAGAGCAGCCTTGTGTGTCAAGCTAGGGACTGAGCAGGCCAGTGGGGTAACGCTTGAGAAGTATCTTGGATGCCAAGCTAGGGACCCAGCAGGAAGGCGGGGGTGACACGTGAGGAAGATACTGAGTGAGAAGGTTGGAAGAGCTCAGGAGATCCAGTGGCAGTGGGTCAGCAAGTCTAGTGAGAGAGACTGGGAGCTCAGTTGAGTCAAAATCTACAATAGGAGATTGTAGAGGAAGTAAAAGAGTACACTGTAACCTTGGTTAGGAACTGTTCAAGATTGTTGCCATGGGAGACAGCGTGTCTACAACTGCAGATGTGGTGTCCGGCTGGGTGCCTTTCCCTGCATGGCTTTTTCCCTCTAGAAGTCTCAGAGTCTGCCAATTAACATTGCAAGTCCTAAAGGGTGTCCTGGCCCTAAACCCGCTCTACCACAGTTCTGTTTAAGGGACAATAAATCTCTTTGCATTCAAGAAGTGTCTGGCGCCCATTAATCTATCTTGCATCACACCCACCATGCCTCGTAACAAACTCTACATAGAAGGATGTGGGGCCCGGGACTTGGCTACACTATTGTGATTGTACCAGTTGGAGTATCCCACTGATCCCTTCTCCCATCCAAGTTCCAAATAAAATACAAAAACACAAATACCCTGGTCTTTTAGCAACAAGCAAGCGTAAGGGTGTGACAAGAGGAAGCATCTAGCAACCAAGCGGGAACCCCTAGCAACACGCCGTTCGCCTAGCAGTAAGAAAGGTTGCTGGTTCGAATCCCAACCACGACACTACCTGCCTGGAGTTTGCATGTTCTCCCTGTGCCTGCGTGGGTTTCCTCCGGGTACTCCGGTTTCCTCCGACACTCCAAAGACATGCTGGTAGGTTAATTGGCTCCTGTCTAAATTGTTCCTAGTATGTATGAATGTGAGTTAGGGACCTTATTGTAAGCTCCTTGAGGGTAGGGACTGATGTGAATGTACAATGTATATGTAAAGCGCTGCGTAAATTGACGGCGCTATATAAGTACCTGAAATATATCAAATAAATAAACACTGTGGGAAGCCCTCAGCAACCAAGTGGAAAAAATTAGATATGGCGCTTATGGTGAAAATGAAAAATGAGGAGCTGCAGCCTCTATCAATAAATTCACGCTAAGGTAAATCTAGAAGAAATGTGAAAGAGGGGATAGGTATGGCGCTGCTCTTATTAAGAGGTGACCTACAACCTCTAAATACTTGAGGGGTGTGTGTCATGGGTGCATTTAGTGCAAAAAGTGACAATAAAAGTGCAGAAAATAAATATTTGTATATGTATTTTCCTCCCACTCCACAGGCTACACAGTGGCTCATACTGTGAAGGTAAAATACCTCCTTGTGGGATGAATAATAGCGGTGAGTGCATTTCCTATGGGGCACTGTTTTCCAAGAAGCACAGAACAATTTGAAGGAGGACATTGTCACTTTATTGGACTTTTTTTTTATACACCAGGGTTTAAGGATAGTATATGCATGTTTCTGAACCCAGTTTCACAGCAAAAATACACACCAGTCATATATGTTGGATTTTTTTGCACAGAAATGTCACTTTGAATTGCAGGTTTTGCACAGGATTGTGTTTATTTTATTTTCATTTGAACATAACAATATGTATTATATATATACGCGGTTAGGAAGTTTACACAGTAGGATTTGTTTGTTTTTTTTTTTTTTTTTTTGTGGATTTTTGTGAAGATACAAATTAGAGCTGCACGATTCTGGCCAAAATGAGAATCACAATTTTTTTGCTTAGAATAAAAAGGTCACGATTCTCGTGACGTAAAATCTTTCACATTATACAAAAAAAAAAAAAAAAATGGGCTAACTTTACTGGTTAGATTTTTTTTTTTTTTTTAATTCATTAAAGTAATTTTTTCCAAAAAAAATTGCATTTGAAAGACCGCTGGGCAAATACAGTGTGACATAAAATATTGCAACAACCTCACCATTTTATTCTCTAGGGTGTCTACTAAAAAATATATATATGTTTGGGGGTTCTAAGTAATTTTCCAGCAAAAAAAAAAAAAGATTTTAACTTGAAACCAACAAATGTCAGAAAAAGGTTTAGTGTTTAAGTGGTTAAACTTTTTTCACTTACACAGGAAGTCTATTCCATTGACAAATTGTTACAATGTTTATACTTAAGTTCAACTGATAAAGAATGTTTTGTTTTTTGGCAGACTGCCTGGTTTTTCTCTTCCTTTATTTTGAGGGCTGTGGCTTCAGAAGAGCAGAGAGAATTCTTTGCATAGAAAGAATTGTGAAACACTTTAGTCAAGATCGCGATAACAATTCTTGACAATTAATCACGATAACGATTCTTGACGATTAATTGTGCAGCTCTAATACAAATATTTATTTTCTGCACTTTTATTGTCACTTTTTGCACTAAATGCACCTGTGACACACACCCCTCAAGTATTTAGAGGTTGTAGGTCACCTCTTAATAAGAGCAGCGCCATACCTATCCCCTCTTTTTCACAACCAAGTGGAAACCCTCAACAACTAGGTGGGAGCCCTCAGCAAACAAGTGGGAACTGTTAGCAACCAGCTGCAGTTAACCAGAGAGAGGCCTATGAAGTCAACACTCAGCAAGCCCTACGGGGACGGTGCTACAAAAATAAAAAGGAAAGAAAGCACCCCCAACACATACCACCATGTGTGCATTATGCTCACCATAATGCATCTTTACTGGTGTGAACGTACCTGTAGACTGAATTCACACCTAGGCGTTCTGAAAATGGGAGCTGAATCGATCATTTCTGCCCACGTTTTCAGAATTGCGGTAAACATGCAACAAAATGCACAACGCCTGTTCATTGCCATACTTACTTAATGGCACCCCAAACGTGGGTAGCAGTCCTGTGTTTTGTCATGCAATGCAGAAAAATGCGCTTGGCTCAGTGCCAAAAAACTTGAGCTACCTTGGCACATCTGTTGCACATAGGGAAGCCCAGTCAAGCTTCTCCTATGCTGCTGCGTTACAAACGCAGCAAAAAAAAAAGAAAGAGTGAGGCGTCATGCCGGGCAGGTATGAATGAGGCCTTAGAGGCCACTCATCTACTTGGGTTTTGGTAGGGTGGGGCTTTAGGAGTAGTCTAATAGGACTGTTTCAAGGCCAGTTGGTGATGTGCACATGAGCAGAGAACCCCCTTCTCCCCGCCACCCATCCACCATCTAAAGCAATTGGATTTAATGGAAGTCACAGTGGTCAGAGAGTGGTTTCGGGTTTTTGAAGGCAGTCAGTTTTGGTGTGAAATGATGGGTGACTGATTTTTTGGTATGGCATATTCTACTTCATTGCGGTCAAATTGGTCATCAGTAGCCACAAAGGATATAAATCCTCTTTATGTGCGTCAAATGCCTTTGGAGATGTAAATATTACTGTATAACAGTAGCAGTGACATCAGAAAACGACAAGAAGGGGTGGAGACAAGACCCGTCACCCTGCACAAGGAGAGAAAGCAGTAGTGAGAGGTATGGAGGCTTCCTCACATCCAAAGCTCTACAAAGCCTCCAGGATCTAGATACTAGGTAAGATGTGCACCTAGGAATGGAGGCTTCCACCCATCCAAAGCTCTACAAAGCCTCCTGGATCTAGATATCAGGTAAGATGTGGGCCTAGGAAACAGCCTCCCTTCCTATCTGAAGCTCTACAAATCCTCCAGGATCTAGATATCAGATGAGATGTGGACCTAGGAATGGATGCTTTATCCCATTCAAAGCTCTACAAAGTTTCCAGGATCTAGATACCAGGAAAGATGTGGACCTTGCTATAAGGCTTTCTCCCATCCCAAGCTCTACAAAGCCTCCAGGATCTAGATACAAGGTAAGATGTGCACCTAGGAATGGAGGCTTCATCCCATCGAAAGCTCTACAAAGCCTCCAGGATCTAGATATCAGGTAAGATGTGCACCCAGGAACGGAGGCTTCATCCTATCTGAAGCTCTACAAAGCTTCCAGGATCTAGATGCCAGTTGAGATGTGGCCCTAGAAATGGAGGTGTCATCTTATATGAAGCTCTACAAAGCCTCCAGGATCTAGATACCAGTTAAGAAACGGGCCTAGGTCTTTATTACAGGAACCTCCTGCACAGAGGGAAAGTCTCACACTGGATGACTGCACAGATTTAGAAGAAATACACAAAGCTTCCTGTAATAAAGACCGCTCATTGCTGCTCTCTCTCCTGCAGGATGAGTGGTCTTGTCTCCGCCCCCTCCTGTAGTTTTCTGCAGGCAGAGTGTAGTAGGTGGGGCCTGTTGGGCCCCTCCCACAGCTCTGCTCTCTGCACAGGTTATGTACAGCACAGTAATGATGCCACTGCTACTTTTATACGGTAATATCTGGGTTTGTAAAGGCATTTGATGAACATAAAGAATATTTATATCCTCTGTGCCTATTGAGGAAAATATTTAAATAAAAGATCCTTGTGCCCAGAGTTCAGCTTTAAATTCAAGCACAATGGGAGGAGAGGGGCCCAGAGTGGCTGTCAATGTCACCAAGCCTTCCCCACTGAGCTTCTGCTGTCCTACCCAAGAGCACCATAAAAAGCCTGCTGGATCTAGCAGCAATGAACTAGGTATAAAAGGAAATGCTATATTTCTTCAATAGCGTTATAACCAATCTATTTTACTTGTCGCCTGGAGTTGCTCTTTAATGACACTGCAGATCTTATGAGTCTCAAGGCCTTTCCTGAATGAGGAGGGCTGTTCCCGTGTGAAATGATGGGTCAGCCTGGCCTGATCGCAGTTTCATCCCTGGGCCAAACAATACATTCCAAGCTGAAGATAATATTGTGTGTTCGCCCATCTTCTCCTGGCTGCCAGCTTTGATAATACACTGGAGAATCGGCAAGAAGGCACGGTCTGGGACATCCAGAGCCAACACAGCCTTAAAGACAAGAAGAAAACGAGAAGTCGTTCAGAAAACATTCTATAATACGTGAAGAGTCCAGAGACGTGACATACATTAGGGAGAAGTCACGTGTTCGTGGAAAAGTGGAGAAACTACGACAAGATCTCTAGAAGAGCCAAATCAAGGAGACTTGCAACAAAGTTGCGTTTGTGGAAGAGAAGGTCAGAACCCAAATGAGGAAGGACTGACTGAAAAACACAGAGCCTGGAAGACGAAGAACTGAGAAGACCCCAGTGATCAGCAGAGGTGGGATACATCTCCGGTGGACATCACTCCACCATGTCTTCTAGATTGGTCCTTCTCCTCTTTTTGGTCTCATTGTGTGGAAGGATGGGGCAGAGCTGTGAGATTCCAGATGGCGACCGCACATTCATCCTGGACAAGGTGAAGTCACAAATTATGGAGGCGCTGGGATCCCCGCCGGTTTCTGCCTTGTCCTCAGAATCACCGAACAAGCCCGAAATACCTACCAGAGTGGCAAGGAGGATCCTACGGAAAAGAAACAGCCAAAAAAGTTCTGCTGTGATTGAGGACACTTCTCAGGTCATCCTATTCCCCTCGTCAGGTTGGTAGATGGGATATCAGAGAATGTTTTAGGGCTCATTTACACCTGTGGTTTGGGGCAGTAAAAACATGCAGTTCAGCCACGTTTTTATCACTCCCAATTGCTGCCCTTGAAGGGGGTGTACACATGTCATGAACCTTCTGCTTAATACACACGATGAGAAAATCTGATGAAAAAAAAAATGCACTTGGAGTGATCGCCCGTTAATCTGATTGGTAATACACAGCTTTCAAGGACTGGTCACGACAGTTCATGCAAAAATATCCAAAGGGACAAGCACAAAAAATTTTCTCATGAGATAACAACGAACAATTTTCGTGTAAATGGTATAGTATTTGTATGAAGAAAATTGAGTGACCAAGACCGCACATGCTCAGGAAAGAAAGAGAGAATTACAATACATCACTTCCCAAGTTGTATTCTGTCGTTCGAGAATTTTCATAACTTTAGTAACCTATTTCTTTTCGTTATTGAGAATAGCATGCAAACAAAAAAAAACAGACAATCATTTGTCGATAATCTCATCGTGTGTACGAGGCTTTAGCTTTGTGGCTGCAGCTAGAATTGAACCCCTTGTTGCATTCAGTGGGCAGTACCACCCGCCGAAGTCGACCCATTCAAGTAAATGATGCCACGCCACAACTACCCGCAATGCAGAAAGGTGCAGCGTGGTGGTGGGGACTTTGAGGATTAAAATAATCATTGAGGAGGCAACATAATACCTCCTCACTGCTTGCCAAACACCCTCTGAAAAATGTTCCAACTCAGATCACACTTCAGAGGGCTAACTCTATTGTAAACTAGCCCTTAAAGCGGTATTAAACCCAAAAGTAAAACATTTATTTTATTGCTGTTTACCAATTCTTAGATGTGATGGCTGCATTAGTTTCCTTTTTTTCTAGGCTTTCTTTCTTCTATTTTCATCTGGTGATCCAGCCACCAAGTCTGTTTTTCAAAAGCACATGCTCTCCAACAGAATGTATCAGTTTACAAGGATGAGACAAACCATTTAACGCTGGCAGGGGTGATTGAGATGATCAGCTTCTATTTATTCTTAACCTTTATCCCAAAAAGGAAAAAAAAACAGTTTGCTGTAACTGATAATAAAGTGTGAGCTGGAGTTTGGCTGTGAAGGACTACAAGTCCCAGCATGAACACCTGTGATCTAAGGTTAGTCATGCTGGGACCTGTAGTTCTGCTAGTTGGGGGGGGGTGTCATCTTCAGCCCTGAGGAGTTCATACTGGGACCTGTAGTCCTTCACTTTTGGGGGGTCACATCCCCCAGAAGTGAAGGACTACAAGTCCCAGCATGAACCCCTGAGATCTAAGGATGTGTCCTCCTCCCATCCCTCAGAGGGTGTCATCTGTCCTCTGCTTAGTGACGGCCCATCCATTAGGGGCGCACGGACACCGCTCCCCCTATTAATGCTTCCGGCCACCTGATCTACATGCAGGGCACCAGGCACAGATATGGATTCCAATAGGGGGGGTGTTTTTTTTTTAAGCATGTGATTAGAGCCAGAGGCTCTAATAGTCTTCAAAAAAGGGTGGGCTCTGCGCCCAACCCCACACAGTTGTGTGACAATAGTGAATGAATATTCACTATTGTAACACTGAATCTCCTCCGGCCAATCAGGAAGCGGGTCATAAGACCCATCACCCGATTGGCCGAAAGGAGATCCGATCGGATTGGCCACCAGGAGGAGGGAGGAGACGCTGGGGAACCGAGCCTCCCGCAGCCCGGAGAGAAGCCGCCGCCGCCCAGAGTGCTGCCTGTAAGATGGGGTAAGTGCGGGGCCCTGACTGACTGACCAACGGGGACCCCCGTGACCACCAGCCGCCACCGTCTCTGCTGCCAGCTCATCTGCCATCTTCTCTGCAGTCAGTGCTTCATGACACACATGGTGTTCCATCCATCCCCGGGGCCCGGCCTCAGCTCTTGCTCTCGAAACCTGGCAGTTCCCCTCCCTCTGAGCATGCCGCCAGAGAAGATTGGGGAGGAGGTGGGTGGAGTTAAAGCAATGCTTCATATTCCCCTCGCACACATTCCTGGATGAGCTCACGAGTATGGGTGCTGCAGCAACAACCAGCTGGATACTGGTTCAAGTCACAATGAAGATATTTGCCAGCACACCATGGAACGGCGTAGATAGCGTCCAAACGTGTAATTTATTGCATGATCACAACACAAGGAGAGTGCAACGCTTCGGAGTCACGCAGGACCCCTTCGTCAGGCATGTGATGACTCCTGCGTGACTCCGAAACGTTGCACTCTCCTTGTGTTGGGTTCATGCAATAAATTACACGTTTGGACGCTATCTACGTCGTTCCATGGTGTGCTGACAAATATCTTTACTGAGTTAAAGCAATAGGCGCAGAGGAGGAGGAAGTAGTTAAATCCTCCTCCACTCAGAATGCTGGGGCCTCGGCCGGCCAGGACAAGTACTGTTACTGAGTAAAGAAGCGGCCCAGGGGGGTGGCTGTGTCAGTTTCATTCCAGGACACTGTATTGTCCCGGAATGAAGGTGCCCCAGACCTGGGACAGATCTGCAAAATGCGGGACTGTCCCGGGCAATCCGGGACACGTGGTCACCCTGGTTAGATACTGGAAACATACTAGAGGAAAAGATGCCTAGAGAATGTGCACAGCCTACTGATTTGTCTTTTGAGAAAAACAAGACCTAAGGCCTGGGTGGGACTTTAAATGAGGCAATACTAACATTTACCTCCATCCCCAATGCGTTTGAGCAAAAAAAAGAAAAATAATTGGTGGGACTTTGTATGAAGCACATAGCTAAGAGTGTTTGGGACATTTATGTTCCCCCTCTTTCTTCCTTCTCTGCCTTATTTCTTATTATTATCTCTTATATTTTTCCTTTGGCATTTTTTATTATAGATACCTCTCAAATCATGCATCTGCTCCTGACGAGTGGTAATGTAGCCACGAAACGCGTAGAGCTTTTTTACGATGCTATGTCACAGTTTTTAGGCCCCATTTCTACCATATTGAAGTCTATAAGCACGAACCAATTCTTCTTTGTTACTATACCTACATGCTACCATTACAATTGCAGTTTACATACCATAAGTCTACTATCATGTACTAAGATGTCGAGACAAGTGCCTTATATTATGTATTGTTCCGGTTTTTCATATTGAGACCTAATACTATATTACCATGCACATTATGTTGAGACATTTGTTTTATCATGAATTATCTAGGAATGCTATTTATCCAATGAGATTCAATATTATATTATATGATTGTATTTCTTTTATTATCCCTTATGTGTATGTATACCCTTTGTAATAAATTATTATGTTTTACATGGATTGGCTCGTCTGACTTAGCTATGTGCTTCATACAAAGTCCCACCAATTATTTTTCTTTTTTTTTACTGATTTGTCTTAACCACTTGCCAACGGCTTAACTATAAATGTACATCATGTTTTTGCCGTTAAATACCGGGGTTATAGCAGCAGCTACCTACCATAACCCCAGTATCTTTTTTTCAGTCAGGTCGGTCAGCTTTCAGATAAAAGTGGTCCCAGCGGCGGATTTGCCGCAAGATCACTTTTATAGGCAGTGGGAGAGGTGCCAAGGGCTCTATGCCCTTGGAGGACCGGAAAGACATCTGACGTCACTTCTGCCTCTCGGATTTAAAGGGATTCTTTCTTCCCTTCTTAAAGCCAAAATTACATTTTATTTTTTTTGCTTAAAAAGTAAATGAGAGGTCTGGGCAGTAATGGCCGGTGCTCAATATTTTTGGGGCGTTGGCAAACTAACGGGCTACCACTGGATCTGGGATCTTTTTGACCCCAGATGTCACCATAAAGAGGACCTGTCATCATGTTTACATTCCTTGTAATAGGAATAAAAGTGATAAAAAAATAAAAAATGAAAGGGACAGTGTAAAAATAAAAAGTAAAATTAATTAAAAAAAAAAATTTGAAAGTGCCCCATCCCTCCGCGCAGAAACGAACGCATACATAAGTCGCGCCTGCATATGTAAACGGTGTTCAAACTACACATGTGAGATATCACAATGATCGTTAGAGTGAGAACAATAATTCTAGCACTAGATCTCCTCTGTAACACTAAACAGGTAACCTGTAATAATTTTAAAAGGTCACCTATGGAGATTTTTAAGTACCGTAGTTTGTCACCATTCCATGAGCGTGCGCAATTTTAAAGCATGTTAGGTATCTATTTACTCGGCGTAACATCATCTGTTATATTTAAAAAAAAAATTAGGATAACTTTACTTTTTTGTTTCTTTTTTAATTCATTAAAGTGTATTTTAAAAAATATATGTGTTTGAAAGACCGCTGCACAAATACAGTGTGACATAAAATTTTGCAACTACTGCCATTTTATTCTCTACGGTGTCTGCTAAATATATATATATATAATTTTTGTGAGTTCTAAGTAATTTTCTACTAAAAAATACAGATTTTTATTTGTAAACAACAAATGTCAGAAAAAGGCCCCGTTTTAAAGTGGTTTAAACTGGAGGTATGATGCAGGAGACAGTGGGTGACGGGGGACATGTGACTCAGGGCTGTTTAACCATACAGTATATCAACTATAACTATAAGGGGAGATTTAGACGTACATCCTAATCTTCCTTTGCTCTGAAGCCCGATCCGCGTTCAAAGCACGCTTCAGAGGCTACTGACAGATGATGAGGAAGTAATGTGACGCTTAAGGTGGTCAGCCTATACGGAGGCAATTGGCAGGTGGCAAAAACACGACATAAATGCACATTTTTACCCCCCCCCCCCCCCCCCAACTGCAAAACTAAATGAAGCCTAAATCAATGCTTTGCAAATGCTTGCCTTACACACTGTTCTTATACCAGCTAAAGGCTGTGTGAGCAAAATCTAAAGCAGAAAAGAGTTCTTCTAGAGGCTGCTAGGGGTTCTTTGAGCAATTTTGGGCTCTCAGATAAGTTACCACTGGCAGCAATGATCTTTTAAACTATCTAAAAGGGGGGGGGAGGATTGTCATCCTTACCACTGACCACCAATGTAAAGAGCATTCTTCCCACTGACCACCAATGTAAAGAGCATTCTTCCCACTGACCACCAATGTAAGGAACATTCTTCCCACTGATCACCAATGTAAGGGACATTCTTCCCACTGATCACCAATGTAAGGAGCATTCTTCCCACTGACCACCAATGTAAGGAGCATTCTTCCCACTGATCACCAATGTAAGGGACATTCTTCCCACTGATCACCAATGTAAGGAACATTCTTCCCACTGATCACCAATGTAAGGAGCATTCTTCCCACTGACCACCAATGTAAGGAGCATTCTTCCCACTGACCTCCAATGTAAGGAACATTCTTCCCACTGATCACCAATGTAAGGAGCATTCTTCCCACTGATCACCAATGTAAGGAGCATTCTTCCCACTGATCACCAATGTAAGGAACATTCTTCTCACTGACCACCAATGTAAGGAGCATTCTTCTCACTGATCACCAATGTAAGGAACATTCTTCCCACTGACCACCAATGTAAGGAACATTCTTCCCACTGATCACCAATGTAAGAAGCATTCTTCCCACTGATCACCAATGTAAGGAACATTCTTCTCACTGACCACCAATGTAAGGGACATTCTTCCCACTGATCACCAATGTAAGGGACATTCTTCCCACTGATCACCAATGTAAGGAGCATTCTTCCCACTGATCACCAGTGTAAGGAGCATTCTTCCCACTGATCACCAGTGTAAGGAGCATTCTTCCCACTGATCACCAATGTAAGGAACATTCTTCTCACTGACCACCAATGTAAGGGACATTCTTCCCACTGATCACCAATGTAAGGGACATTCTTCCCACTGATCACCAATGTAAGGAGCATTCTTCCCACTGATCACCAGTGTAAGGAGCATTCTTCCCACTGATCACCAATGTAAGGAACATTCTTCTCACTGACCACCAATGTAAGGGACATTCTTCCCACTGATCACCAATGTAAGGGACATTCTTCCCACTGATCACCAATGTAAGGAGCATTCTTCCCACTGATCACCAGTGTAAGGAGCATTCTTCCCACTGATCACCAATGTAAGGAGCATTCTTCCCACTGACCACCAATGTAAGGGACATTCTTCCCACTGATCACCAGTGTAAGGAGCATTCTTCCCACTGACCACCAATGTAAGGGACATTCTTCCCACTGATCACCAATGTAAGGAACATTCTTCCCACTGATCACCAATGTAAGGAGCATTCTTCCCACTGATCACCAATGTAAAGGCATTTTTCACACTGATTACCAATGTAAGGGACATTCTTCTCACTGACCACCAATGTAAGGAACATTCTTCCCACTGATCACCAATGTAAGGAGCATTCTTCTCACTGACCACCAATATAAGGGACATTCTTCCCACTGATCACCAGTGTAAGGAGCATTCTTCTCACTGACCACCAATGTAAGGAACATTCTTCCCACTGATCACCAATGTAAGGAACATTCTTCCCACTGATCACCAATGTAAGGGACATTCTTCCCACTGACCACCAATGTAGGAGCATTCTTCCCACTGACCACCAATGTAGGAGCATTCTTCCCACTGACCACCAATGTAGGAGCATTCTTCCCACTGACCACCAATGTAGGAGCATTCTTCCCACTGACCACCAATGTAGGAGCATTCTTCCCACTGATCACCAAAGTAATGAGACCCTGTCTTCTCTGATCGCCATTGTAAGGTGGCACTTCTCCCACTGGCCACCAATGTGAAGGAATCCTTCTCCACTGACTATATAAGGGAGTATTTAACTGACCACCATCATAAAGGGACATGTCTCAAATGATAATAAACAAGTGGATGTTTTCCACTGACCACCGATGTAAGAGAACACTACAGCTTTTCACTGATTATTTTTTTCCATTATTATTATTAGTTTTATTTCTTTATTATCACTAAAAATAATGTTGTTGTATAAAGCAACCCTGGGTGTCAAATATTTTAAAAAGTAACTGCACTTTTGTTGAGAAAAAACGAATCCCCTCTGGGTGATCTATATACATTGCAAGGATTGTAACAAACTTACATCAGTGGGTCTAATAGGAGTGGTTTCATAATTCTCTATCAGCTGTGCACCTGCAGGGCACTAATGAGGAAATCTGCTGGGCCTGCATCCCTTTAGACGTGTTCCTACAGGGAGTGTCTCACCAAAAATGACATTTTTGTTGCATGGGATGCCTGAAATCTGACTTGTATCTTAGGCAGACTTCTGGGAAAATTGGTGAGCCAATCACACAAGCAGGAAATGATGTTTCTGGGGGAGTGGTCAGCACACACTTTGTGTACAGAAAACTCCAGGTGTTCTGTAGAGAATTAAAGTGGCTGCAGATTGAAAAGGAAAGGTATTTTTTTAATAACATTCAATTACAATATGACTTGTGTCGCAATTGTATACGCTATATTATTTTTTCTTTATTTGCTAGTTTTTTTCGCCACAAAGAGTTACTCTTTAACTACTTGCCGCCCGCGATATAGCCGGAAGTCGGCTGCAGCGCGGGCATTAATTGCCGGGAGGGCGTCCATGGACGTCCTCCCGAGTAATCGCAATCCGCGAGTCGTGCGCGGCACGCTCTGTGATCACAGTCTATGAGACTCGGCTGATCACAGATCTGAGTAAAGGGTCTATCCCGGCCCCTTACCATGTGATCAGATGTCAGCCAATGACGGCTGATTACGTGATGTAAACAGAAGCTCGGTAATCTGTATTTTTTTTTCCCCTCACGCTGTCATCGCGAGGGGAAAAAAAGCCGATAACCAGCTTCTGTCAAAGGGACATCGGTCCCTCACTCAAAATGCTGCGGCTGTGCCCACCAGTGTCACCTGCCAGTGCCCACTGTGCCACCTACCAGTGCCACCTATCAGTACCCACCAGTTCTGCCAATCAATGCCCATCAGTGTCTAACAATCAGTGCCACAGATTAGTGCTGCCTATCAGTGTCACCTACCAGTGCCTATCAGTGCCACCTATCAGTGGCGCTTATCAGTGCCACCTATCGGTGCGCTTCAGTGCCACCCATCAGTGCCAACCATCAGTGCCACCTATCGGTGCCACCTCATCAGTGCTTTTCAGTTCCACCTATCAGTGCCCATGAGTGCCACCTTATCAGTGCCCATCAGCGCAGCCTATAAGTGCCCATCAGTGCAGCCTCATCAGCGCACATCAGTGAAAGAGAAAAATTACCTGTTTTCAAAATTTTATAACAAACTATGAAACTTCGGTCCTTTTTGTTTTATTTAGCAAAAAATAAAAAACCCAGCAGCAATTAAATACCACCAAAAGAAAGCTCTATCTGTGTGGAAAAAAAAATGATAAAAATGTAATTTGGATAAACTGTTGTATGACCGCGCAATTGTCATTCAAAAAGTGACAGCGCTGAAAGCTGAATATTGGTCTGGGCAGGAGGGGGGTTTAAGTGCCCAGTAAGCAAGTGGTTAAGTACACTACATTCAGGATTCATTTAAATATCCTTTAATCTGAACTTACTGTTCACCCTAATGTGCCATGAGGTGTAGATTCAGTAATTATTTCCAGGGGTTTCCTGAGACCTAACATTTATTTCAAGGGTCCCTCCATGGTGAACAGGTTTAAAAGATGAAACTACTGTAGCTATAAAAACTCACCACTAGATGTCAGCCTAATGCTAGGTCCAGTAGACACTGTGGTCTTCTACCTACAGTTACACCTGCAGTGTAGTGTTATGCTGAGGTATATATATATATATATATATATATATATATATATATATATTATACTATATATATAATTAGTAACATTTGTATCAGAAACGTCATGATGACATAACATTCTTGTCAATTCTGATCTCTTGTAGGGAGCTTCGAAACTTTCTGAGCCACTGATTCAGAGTTAACATGCAGATTAGACAACCAAAGTGATATCAGAAACGATCCAACGGTGTGGCCGGCTGTTTACAGAGGCATTAAAAGATTAGATTATTTTTTGATCGCCTCTATGGCCTCAGAGGATCGGAGGGACGTCATGATGTCACTTCTGGTCCAAGGTGGAAGTAAACAATTTTTTTTTTTTTTAAGCAAAAGATATTTTTTTTTAATCGTTTGCTTTTAAAGGTAAAGAAGAGATTTGGAGTCTTTTTGACCCCAGATCTCTCCATAAAGAGGACCTGTCATTCTGTTTTCTATTACAAGGGATGTTTACATTCCTTGTAATAGGAATAAAAGTGATCAACAAAACAAAAAATTAAAGTGACAGTGTAAAAATGAAAAAAAAAAGAAATTTAAAGCGCCCTCATCCCTCCGAGCTCATGCGCAGAAGCGAACACATACGTAAGTCGCGCACGCATATGTAGACAGTGTTCGCACCACATATGTGAAGTATCACCACAAACGTGACAGCGAGAACAATAATAGCGCTAGATCTCCTCTGTAACGCTAAACAGGTAACCTGTAAAACGTTTTAACCAATATCCTGACTGGACGTCATATGACATCGCCAGGATATCAAGCCGTTGCGGGCCACCGGGGGCGCACATCGCGGTAATCGTTGTTGCAACGTGTCATTCTGACACACCACAACTCCGATCTAGGTAAAGAGTCTCTGACAGAGACTCTTTACCACGTGATCAGCCGTGTCCAATCACGGCTGATCACGATGTAAACAGGAAGAGCCGTTGATCAGCTTCAAGTCAAGTTAACCTCTTCCCTGCCAGTGTCATTTATACAGTAAGCAGTGCATTTTTGAAGCACTGATCGCTGTATAAATGACAATGGTCCCAAAATAGTGTCAAACGTGTCCGCTATAATGTCGCAGTCCCGATAAAAATCAAAGATCGCCGCCATTACTAATAAAAAAAAAAAATAAAAATAAAAATGCCATAGAAACTATCCCCTATTTTGTAGATGCTAGAACTTTTGCGCAAATCAATCAATATACGCTTATTGCGATTTTGTTTTACCAAAAATATGTAGAAGAATACATATCGGCCTAAACTAAGGAAGAAAAATGAATAACAATAATTCCGCGCTTAGGAATATAAAAAGAAAGGACTGCTGCACCCCTTTTAAAGTGAAAATCACCGAAGTGAGATCCAAAATTTGAAAGGTTATTCTAAGCAGGGGAATTGGCGCTGTCCAACTGTATGTGTATAGGTGATGGTTCTTCCAAAATAACAAAGTGTTAATTTATAAACAAGTGTGTCAAAAATATCAAAAAAATGTTAATGTGCAAGTAAAAATACTGAATTAGGTGAGTGTGGATGGGCCACCTGTAGAGTAAAATAGAAAAAAAGTGCAGAGTGCTCTAAAACACATACAAAAAATCCCATGTACAGTGGAAAGTGATATCTATATCTTAAAAAATGGCTGAGGAACCAAATCCAATATGTAAACAATTATGGTGATCCGCATAAACAATTATTTAAACCACATAAAAAATATATATGAAGATGTATATAAAAGATGTAAGAGAACCCCCGCCTATGTGCGTTGACAATTACAATAAAGGCAATCAATGCAAGACAGTTCATATGTGTATAAAAAATCACAAAAAATCACAAACAAAAAAGAATCAGTAATTAAATTAATTGAAGAAGTCCGCAAGAAAGTCCTAAAAGTGTGTCCCACTGGTGAAGGGAAAGCGTGATCACAGCCTTCAACTTTTGATGTCCCGTCCTTCACTAAACCCCCACTCGTGTGTACACTTACCGAACTGCCTAACCCCTGCAGGGGTAAAAGGCATATGCAGACAGTCCTGCGATGGTGGAACCGGGAAGTGATCCTCCGTCCAGGGGTGCTACAGTGGCTTGCGAAAGTATTCGGCCCCCTTGAACTTTTCAACCTTTTGCCACATTTCAGGCTTCAAACATAAAGATATAAAATTTTCATTTTTTGTGAAGAATCACCAACAAGTGGGACACAATTGTGAAGTGGAACGAAATCTATTGGATATTTTAAACTTTTTTAGCAATTAAAAAACTGAAAAGTGGTGCGTGCAAAATTATTCGGCCCCTTTACTTTCAGTGCAGAAAACTCACTCCAGAAGTTCAGCGAGGATCTCTGAATGATCCAATGTTGTCCTAAATGACTGATGGTGATAAATAGAATCCACCTGTGTGTAATCAAGTCTCTGTATAAATGCACCTGCTCTGTGATAGTCTCAGGGTTCTGTTGAAAGCGCAGAGAGCATCATGAAGACCAAGGAACACACCAGGCAGGTCCGTAATACTGTTGTGGAGAAGTTTAAAGCTGGATTTGGATACAAAAAGATTTCCCAAGCTTTAAACATCCCAAGGAGCACTGTGCAAGCGATCATTTTGAAATGAAAGGAGTATCAGACCACTGCAAATCTGCCAAGACCTGACTGTCCCTCTAAACTTTCAGCTCAGACAAGGAGAAGACCGATCAGAGATGCAGCCAAGAGGCCCATGATCACTCTGGATGAACTGCAGAGAACTACAGCTGAGGTGGGAGAGTCTGTCCATAGGACAACAATCAGATGACGTCTTGATGACGAAACGCGTAAGGCGTGGCCTCGTGATACGCACACGTCAGCACCTCTCTCTTCCAGTTTGTGTTAGTTCCGGTTTCAGTTGTCGGCGGTGGAACGCACGCCTCACCACGCTGCCCCTCGGCTGTGAGCCGGTTATCGGAGCACTGTTTTTAGCTCCAGTTTATGGATTACACTTTTAATATATTTTTTTATTATATGGATTTTCAAAATAAAACTTCTATTTTTAATGGATTCACACTATGAAGTGCTTTCTTTTCTCACTTCATATGGATACCTGATACTGGGGATAACACCACGCCGGAGCAGG
>JBBDGP010002438.1:452500-510247 GCA_037952835.1 Lithobates septentrionalis
TCCACCCCCTCCTTTTCTTCTTCCTCTATGGCCTCTTTCTCTGCAGATTTCTCCTCTGAACCAGTGGTGCTCCGTAGGTGTTAAAGGGGCTACACAAGCACTCAGGCAAAAAGATGCCATGTGGTGCTTGAGTTGGTCTGCTTAGGAGACAGGAGCCACACTGGGCAGAGATTGGCAGCTCTGCAGGGGCAGGCTCAGAGGGGGTTGACGCCACGCCAGCCTTAGCCAGGAATGGTTATATGCGACAGTGGCACCAACCTCCTCTCCGCCCTCCCACAGGGAAATTTGACCCATGTTCCCTGTTTGGCTCATGTCCTGAATTTGGTGATGCAGCGGTTCTTGAACAGGTACCCTGGCTTACAGGATCTCCTGAGGCAGGCCAGGAAAGTCTGTGGTCATTTCCGCTGGTCATATAATGCCAGTGCTTGGCTCGCTGACATTCAAAGAGAATGCAACCTGCCCAATAACCGCCTCATTTGTGACATGCCCACCAGGTGGAACTCAACGTTGGCAATGCTGCAGCGGCTGCACACACAGCAGAGGGCCATTAATGAGTACCTGTGTGAGTATGGCACCAGGACAGGATCAGGGGAGCTTGGCTTTTTTTCACCACGCCGGTGGCTACTGATCAAGGATGCATGCACTGTCCTGTCACCATTTGAGGAGGCCACGAGGATGGTGAGCAGTGACAGTGCATGCATCAGTGATACTGTCCCTCTTGTCTTCCTGTTGGAGCACACGCTTCGTGGAATAATGGACAGGGCCCTTGAGGCAGAACAGCGGGAGGAAGAGGAGGACTTCCTTACCTCTCAAGGCCCCCTTTATCCAGATACTAGTATTCCTGCAGGGCCGCCGATCACACAGGAAGAAGAGGAGGAGGATTGTGTCCGCATGGAGGTGGAGGATAACACTCAGCATCAGCAGCAGTCTTCATGGGATCATTTGCAGTCTCCAGAAACCCGTGGAGTTGTACGTGGTTGGGAGGAGGTGGTTGAGGATCATGTGATCCTTAGTGACCCAGAGGACTCAGGATCGAATGCCTCTGGAAACTTATGCTGCATGGCCTCCCTGATCCTGCAAAGCCTGCGAAAGGACCCTAGGATTCGTGGTATCAAGGAGAGGGATCATTACTGGCTGGCAACCCTTCTTGATCCACGTTACAAGGGTAAGACATGTTCACCGCCTAAGGCCCAATTTTTATGCCCCTGTTTAACAGGGGCGTGTAATTACAATTTTTGATCTAATATTTCACAGATGGGCCTGTTCCTGTGCTCAACAAAAGTATCTGTGAGGCTTTACAGTGTTGTACCACCACCACCACCGCCTAAGGCCCAATTTTTATGCCCCTGTTTAACAGGGGCACGTAATTACAATTTTTGATCTAATATTTCACAGCAGGACCTGTTTCTGCACTTAAAAAAAGTATCTGTAAAGGCTTTACGGTGTTGTGCCACCACCACCACCGCCTAAGGCCCAATTTGTAAGCCCCTGTTTAACTGGGGCGCGTAATTACAATTTTTGATCTAATATTTCATAGCAGGGCCTGTTCCTGCGCTCAACAAAAGTATCTGTGAGGCTTTACAGTGTTGTGCCACCACCACCGCCTAAGGCCCAATTTTTATGCTCCTGTTTAACAGGGGCGCGTAATTACAATTCTTGATATAATATTTCACAGCAGGGCCCGTTCCAGCGCCCACCAAGAGTAACTGTGAGGGCTTACAGTGTTCTGGTACCACCAACACCTAAGGCCCAATTTATATATATATATATATATATATATATATATATATATATATATATATATATATATATATATATATATATATATATATATATATATATACATAAATATATATAAATATATATTTATATTATATACAGGCGGCCCCCTATTTTCAAACATCCGACTTACAAACGACTCCTACTTAGAAACGAAGAGAGACAACAGGAAGTGAGAGGAAATCTACCCCTAGGAAGGGAAATTCTCTCCTGTAAGAGTTAATATGGGAAAAAGGTGTCTCCACTGATGCTTTATCACCAATCCTTGTTTCCCTAATAACCCCAAATTTTCTAAATCCAATTGTCATTGGGACAGAAAGGGGCTGGAGCTACACTTACAAAATGTACCTGTTCCAAATTACAAACAGATTTAACTTAAGAACAAACCTACAGTCCCTATCTTGTTTGTAACCCGGGGGCCACCTGTATACTGCTGCTATTCAGAGTGTATAGGGCCTGGAGGCACCACGCCTTTTTTTTTTTGGGGTGCGGGGTTCCCCTTAATATCCATAACAGACCCAAACGGCCTGGTAATGGGCGGGGGGCGGGGGGGGGGGGGGCAACATTACATTACAGCCGCAAGCAGTTTTAAATGACTTTTATTCCTTTAGAAATGTCATTTTGTGCAGGGACTTTTCTAAACACAGGAAAAATGCGCCACTTTACAGGCATACTATAGACACCCCCCAGGCACGATATTAAAAAGGAATATTTCACTTTTATTGTTTCACTTTAAGCATTATTAAAATCACTACTCCCGAAAAAAATGGCCATTTTTAAAACTTTTTTTTGCATTGACACATGTCCCCTGGGGCAGGACCCGGGTCCCCAAACACTTTTTATGACAAAAAGTTGCATATTAGCCTTTAAAATTAGCACTTTAGATTTTTCATGTTCGAGTCCCATAGAATTTAACGGTGTTCGCACAAATTTTTTGCCTGTTCGCATGTTCTGCCGCAAACCGAACCGGGGGGTGTTCAGCTCATACCTACTGCTAGCATTAGTAAATAGATAGGAAGGTATATTGTATTTACTTGTTTTAGGCTTCGTTTACAACATGGCCGTAAAAATATGCATATACAAATGTTTTTTAACCACTCTCCGAAAGATTTACCTCCCTTCCTGACCAAGCCATTTTTTGTGATACGGCACTGTGTTACTTTAACTGAGATTTGCACGGTTGTGCAATGCAGTCCATAAATGAAATATTTGTAATTTTGGTGGTATTTGATTACCTCTGTTTCTTATTTTTTTGCAAAAAAAACACAATTTTTTACTTTCTGCTATAAAGCACATCCAATAATTTTTTTTGCAAAATTTAATTTCTTCCTCAATTCAGGCCAATGTGTATTCTGCTACATATTTTTGGTTAAAAAAAATCCCAATTAGCGTATATTAATTGGTTTACACAAAAGTTATAGCGTCTACAATTTATGGTGTATATATACTTGAATTTTTTAAAAATGTTATACTAGCATTGGTAGCAATAAGTAACTTATAATGTGACTGCGATATTGCAGTGGGCAATCTGACACTAAAGCCTCATACACACGATAGGACTTTGTACAAACTTTCCCGTGCATTTTTGTACAAAGGGCGTTGGCCTTAAACTAATTAAGCATACACACGGCAGGACTTTTTCATCCAACTTTCACCAAATCACGTGTTTTTTCAGCTCTTTACTGCCACCCTTTGGTCAACTTCTGTATCGGCGATATTTGACACCTGCGAGCCCCGTCGCGGGAGCCAGCGCCGAGCTGGCTCGCTCATCGGGAAAGGAAAAAGGTGTTTTTTCCTTTCACGATGAGCGACAAGCATTGCCGACAGGTGTTTAGTATGAATCATGAGGGGGAACTCCACGCCAAATTTTAAATAAAAAAAACGGCATGGGTTCCCCTCCAGGAGCATACCAGGTAAGGAGAAAATCTGGTATGGATTTTAAGGGGAATGCCCTACACCGAAAAAACGGCGTGGGGGTCCCCCCCAGAATCCATACCAGACCCTTATCCGAGCATTCAGCCCAGCCGGTCAGGAAAGGGGGTGGGGACAAGCGAGAGCCCCCCCCTCCCGAACCATACCAGGCCGCATGCCCTCAACATGGGGGTTAGCGCTTTAGAGCAGGGGGGCGCCCCGCGGGCCCCCCCACCCCAAAGCACCTTGTCCCCACGTTGATAAGGACAAGGGTCTCTTCCCCACAACCCTGGCCATTGGTTGCCGGGGTTTGTGGGCTGAGGGCCCCCAGATCCCGGCCCCCCACCCTATGTGAATGAGTATGAGGTACATCGTACCCCTACCCATTCACCTGGGGGAAAAAAGTGTCAATAAAAAACACACTAGACAGGTTTTTAAAGTAATTTATTAGGCAGCTCCAGGGGTCTTCTTCCGACTTCGGGGCCTTCTTCCGACTTCTCCGCTCTCTCCGGCCTCTTCTCCCGGTGTCCGGTTCTTCTCCCGCTCTCCGGCCTCTTCTCCTGGCGTCCGGTTCTTTTCCCGCTCTCCGGCCTCTTCTCCCGGAGTCCGGTTCTTCTCCCGCTCTCCGGTTCTTCTGCCGGGCTCCTCCGCTATCTGCTGCTCTTTTGCCGCTCTTGTGCTAGCGGTGGCCCGGTCTTGACACAACGCTCTCTCCCGCTGTAATGCCATGTGCGAGGTGCGTGACGACTTATATAGGCATGGGGCGTGGTCACAGGGTGATGTCACCCGGTGACCCCACCTCTTATGACGTCACATTCCCATCATGCCCCGGGACTGTGACATCATAAGGGGGCAGGGTCAACGGGTGACATCACCTGGTTACCACGCCCCATGTCGTCGCGCACCTCGCACACGGCATTACAGCGGGAGAGACCAGGCCCAGACGGCTACTCGGCTTTATACTATAAAACATTCTCAGAAATACTCTCTCCCATTCTCACTGAAACTTTTAACAAACTTCTAGAAGGACATTCTTTTCGGCAAGAAACATTAATGGCAATTGTTTGTATGATCCCAAAACCCCTTTCTGATGATACTTCCTGTGTGAATTATCGGCCTATCTCTCTGTTAAACCTTGATATTAAATTATTAGCAAAAATAATAGCAAAACGCCTCAATAGCATTATAGGAAAATTAATACATAGAGATCAAGTAGGCTTCATGCCAAATAGACAGGCAGGCGATAATATACGCAGGGCAGTGTTATTGGCACATATTGCTAAAAAACGGAAAATCCCTTTATGTTTTCTATCTCTCGATATTAAGAGGGCATTTGACACAGTATCCTGGCAATATATGCAATATTCATTACAAAAATGGGGTTTTGGACCCCACTTTTTAACATGGATCAAAGCATTATATAATAAACCCAAAGCCTATATAAAATATGCTGGATACAAATCTGATGCCTTTAATATCGAAAGAGGTACCCGACAGGGTTGCCCATTATCTCCCTTATTATTTGCCCTTATACTCGAACCCATGGCCCAATACATCAGAACAAACCAAACTATAACTGGCATTGAAGTAGGAGGTATTACACACAAATTATGTATATTTGCAGACGATATATTACTTTTTCTATCATCACCACAGGTCTCTGGTCCTAACTTAATACCAGCTCTTGATGGATTTGCAGCCCTATCCGGCCTTATGATTAATCCTAAGAAATGCCTAGTGCTTAATATTTCGCTCACAAACATGGAATTGATCCCGGCTAGGGCTGCACTCCCATTCACATGGGCAGAAAAATCAATCCCATATCTTGGAATTCATTTAACAGCATCTCATTCTGACTTATTCTCAACCAATTATCCTCCTGTATTAAGACAGATCACAAATCTAATAAAACAATGGTTGCAACTTCCTTTATCCTGGATAGGGAAGATTAATGCAATCAAAATGACTATTCTACCCAAATTGCTTTATCTATTCAGAGTCCTCCCTATTCCAGTTCCTTCCTATTTTTTGAGAATAGTACAAAAAAGAGCAACTTCGTTTATATGGGGCTCTTCTAAACCACGTATACCTATACACACACTACATCTTCCCAAAAATAAAGGAGGCCTGGGATACCCTAATTTTACTAACTACTACAGAGCAGCACATTTGGCCAGTCTGTCCAAATACCATGCAAAACAGGAAATCCCATTATGGGTATTTATAGAGGCTTCAGAAAATGACCCTCTATTAATATCAAACTTGTTATGGCTTGATCCTAAAGACCGCTTTAAAATTCATAATCCCATAACTAAACACTTCTTATCTCTCTGGGATAAACTAAAAACCAAATATCAGTTAAAATCTCCACACAATCCTCTCCTTTCTTTTATCAGAAATCCGGCCTTTTATCCGGCATGGATCTACCCGAATTCTTTTAAAGCTTGGACAACATCAGGCATTCAGACACTAAATGACTTCATAGCATCTAAATCATTCCTTTCATTCCCATCGCTTAGAGAAAAATATGATCTACCAAACTCTGAGATATTTAGATATCTCCAAATTAAAAATTTCTATACACCATTCCTAAAGGAGGATACACCATTATCCCAATTATCTATTTTTGAATCAATCTGTACAAAAGATCCATTTGCTAAAGGTACAATTTCATCACTTTATAATCAATTATATGGAGTAGTAAATCTTAATAGACCCTCTTACGTTCAGAAGTGGGAGGAGGACCTGGGACGAACTTTAGAAGACACGGACTGGTCTAACATATGGCTCACATCGAAGTCATCTTCACCCAACATCTTAGCACTGGAGACAAATTATAAAGTCCTAACTCGCTGGTACCTTGTACCCGCTAGAGTGGCAAAATATTCACCTAATACCTCAGCTCTTTGTTTTCAAGGTTGCCCAGAAATAGGCACACATTTACACATATGGTGGACGTGCCCAGTAAGCCAAACCTTCTGGAAGGAAGTCTTCGTGATTGCATCTAAAATATTAAAAAAAATAATACAACCAGATCCATATATAACTTTACTTAATCTAAAACCGGAATGGTTAACACTCTCTCAATTCAAACTTATGATCCAACTAATAACGGCTGCAAAACAAACAGTGGCCAAGGCATGGAAATCTCCTACATTGGTACTAGCAGAAACAATTCACAGAATGAATAATCCAATGTCCCATGCTAAGATGGTAGCCATCGATCAAAATCAAATTCCAAAATTTGAAAAACTTTGGCATCCTTGGATAAAACAACAGTTCCTGTCAAATTTCAATGACTCTGTCCTGTTGCCATGGTAACAGATTAAATGACTTACAGAGACACCCATTCTAAGGCTTCAAAGAGAACTAAAAAGAATAATAAACTGACGAGCGGGACAACCTTGTGGACCATACCTCTGCCTTTCTACCCTTTTTCTTCTTTCTCTTTCCTTTTCTCCTTACGATTAAAGCTCATTATCAGAATTTATTTGACCTATATACACTCTACCTGTAAACAATATGTATAGCAGGTATAAAACATTTAAATGCCTACAAAAGTAACTAAGGAAATGATATATATCTTTAATTTAGGTTTACATGAACCCAATGTTTAATATTTGAAATTTCATGATATTTACCTATATAAACCCTACTGTAAAACAATGAGCTTACTTTATAGATCCTTGTAAACTTACTTTATGCATCTTTATAATATTGTATACTCAATAAACTTCTTTTGACAAGAAAAAAAAATATATCACATACTTGTCTTTTAAGTCAAAATCAATCGACCAGCAGTGGCAATAGCCTAATAACATTCATTTTTTGCTCTACTCACACAGAACACATGTGCATGCACTTTAACTGGGCAAATTGCTATGTGATTTTTTTTTTAAATACACCACCCATGTAAAAAGGTGCCAATAAGAATTATTTTTAGGGTGGACAACTAATTTTTAAAAATGTTCTGCCCATTACACTTATATGGTAAGGAAGTGCATAGTGCAGAGGCGGGTCAATTTAAAGTGTCACTATTATAAAAAAAACTATCAGTAAATGGTGTATTACATGCTGTTCATATTCACTCAGTCACTATGAGATTCCTTTTCTGTATTCTGCAAAAAAAAAAACAGGTTAATCCTGCTGCTCTCTATCTCCCCCTTCTGTCCATGTCCCCAATTCAGTTAGGGATTTTGCAGCTGTGGTGGCAAGTCTGCACATGCTCAGTTTTCAGTGAGTTTCTATGCTGAGCATTTCCTCCCTATCACATCTGAGCAGCCCATGTGACTATAGAGTCATACATGTGGGCGTATACACAGTGGTAAATGACAGCCCACTCCATCCCTCCTCCTCCATGCGCACTAACAAGCTAAATACAATGAGGGTGTGATATTTCATGTAGATTAATGGAGGCTTCACCTCCCTCTTATTCTAAGACTCAGGCTGTAGGGGGGTGATACCCCATGTGACTGGCAGAATTCCACCCATACCATGTTATTGCCAAAAAAAAATGTTTGAATACAAATATATATTTGTATGATATTTAAAAAAAGGTAATTGATATTAATTAATTTTTACTCTGTATCCCAAAGGCTGTTTTTTTTTTATTTATTTTTTTTTTTTTTATGTTTGAACATTTGACCAGCAGCAGAGGACTAGAAGCTCCTCCTGCTTATGTTTCCCTGCAGACAGGCTGGGAGAGAGCCAGGTCATGTGACAGCTGTATATTGATTAGGAAAAAGATGTTGTTGTTTTTTTAAATTAAAGTAATTACAGTGCCGTCATCCATATACAGAAATAAAATGGACAATGTAAATTAAACTGTGTGTGTTTAGTATCACTTTAAGCCAGCTTATACTATTGGATAAAATTCTTATTTAACATAAAGGAAAGTCTATTGAGTAATGATCCAGAACTGAGTTGCATTCTTTATTTTTACAGATGTTCTTTGTGAGACTCCAGATGTTGAAGCTCCTAAAACTGCAGATAGAAACACCTATACGTATATCTTCCGCCCTTCCAGTCACATCCTAAGTCGTAGAATCTCATCAGTGCAGTTCTGGTTTTATACTGGAAAATCCACAGTGGACAAACCTACCTTGCACCGAACCATGCCTACTAAGGGGGTGCCAGAGCTCCGTTCAGAAATTACTAATGAGTCTCTTTGCCATGGGCAGAAATTACCACCTGGCAACTCTCCAAATGGTGAAAGATCTAAGGCAGGTGACCCAGTTAGTAATGACAATAAAAAGAAGGACCTAGAGGTGGACATCCAGGTGCTCTCTGAGAAGGAACCGGTCACTGTGCACACTACCAAGGTGCAGAAGATGGGTGACTGGACTGTTTTTTACCTGGCTCCAGCTTTCCACAGTTACTTGACTAGAAGTCTTTTTGTGTTGATGGTGCATTGTCCAAGTTGTCCATGTTCAAATGAGCCCGAAAATACTCCCTTCCTTACATTTCATACTCTTCCAGCCCAACGTGGACGCAGATCAACCATTCCATGGTCTCCGTCTGTTCTAGAGCTCTTACAGCACCCTCCAGCTTTGGGAGCAGATAGCGCCCAGTGTCATCGGGGTTCTATAAACATAACCTTTGAAGAACTAGGCTGGAACCAATGGATTGTGTACCCTGGTAGCTTCCAGTTTCACTATTGCCACGGCACCTGTTCACCTAGCCATGGCCTAAGTGCTGCCCTCCACTGGGGGAATTGTTGTGCCGCATTGCCCAGCACCATGAAGCCACTGAGAGTAACAACCACCACGGACGGAGGCTTCTCTTTTCGTTATGAGGTTGTTCCAAACCTGCTAACCCAAGATTGCGCCTGCAGTTAAAGGGTCAACCCACTCTCGTGGGCCTCTGATGACAAGCATCCTAGGTTTCCAACTCCTCCCACCCACCACAGCCTGAAGATTTTCTATTTTATAGGGAACATCTAGTAATGTTAACAGTGCCTAAATTGCTCCCTGAAAGATATACCCTTTTTCCTAAATTCCTCCTGAAAGGGGGAGCACTCACCGGTATTTGAGGGTGCCTAGGCCATCACATTTGGGACTCGAATGACACTCCTGTGGCCTTTTGAAAAAGAAAAAAACAAGCTAAAGTATAACTGAAGCCAAGACTTTATTTTAGCTTTGGCTAGAGTGGAGACGGATTGAAACAAGTGTTGGGTTTGTATTGCTGTCTGTGTCCCTGTTAGGGAAATTTGCTATATTTACCTTGATGACCGTTATCATCGAGAGTGAAAGGAAATCCCAAGTTTTAAGTGGTCACCATAACTGGAATAGAGGGGAAACGTCCAATGGAGACACTAGATCTGGTGACCTAGGGGTCCCCAAGAGATTCCCTTAACTTGCCGGGATTTCCTGTTTGGCTATGGGTCAGGAAGTGAAGATAAATCTCCCCAACGGGACAAAGATGGCAAAAATAAACCTGACAGGGGTTATAACCTTCCCTTACTCTATCCAAAATGGACAAAAAAAGTTTTGCCTATAGTTCTACTTTAAGGTTGGTATTGTACTTTGAAGATGCATACTAATGAAGCATGAAAAGTTAGCTGATGTCCAGAGGACAATGGAAAGATGAGAGCAACTGTGTTATTTGGGCATCTGTCTTTGGTGGAGTCTGACCACTCTACCAGGCAAAGCCTGAACATTCCATCTTGTACTATTGTGCCATCCCATACAATGACTGCCCACATGTGTATTGATCAGTGTTGCCAACCTGCCAGGT
Source organism: Lithobates septentrionalis (assembly GCA_037952835.1). Lineage (NCBI taxonomy): Eukaryota > Metazoa > Chordata > Amphibia > Anura > Ranidae > Lithobates > Lithobates septentrionalis. Next base: position 462,926 of record JBBDGP010002438.1, read on the forward strand.
TGAAATTTACTGACACAACACCCAAAATTTACTGGCACAGTCACGTTTTTACTGCCATATCCAAAAGTTACAAAATGACAATTTTAAGTGCAAATTTCAGTATTTAGGCTAAAAAACAAGTACAATATGCAAATAGCAATGTGATTTAAGGTAGATATTAAGGCAAAAACATATTTCTTATTTTATTTTCGATATAGTACGGTAAGTAGCTCAGGGACAGGACTCAGGAGGGCAAGAAATTAGAATGGGTGGCACACACACAAGAAATTGACCCCAAATGACACTGACAGCAGTGTGCAGCAGCACAGATGATGATGGCACCTCACTAAGATGATACGCTGTGGCGTCACCTTTAGGGGGAATTACACGGGGGGAGGGTTATATTAGGGGGATTACACGGGGGTAGAGCTGTGCTGATGCGCTAGCCTGCTCAGTGCCCCTGATTGCTCAGTGGCCCGGGGGGGGGGGGGGTGTGACACCAAATTTTACCGCACCAGGTGACACCAATCCTATTGACGCCACTGATGACACGTCCTCTCCTGAGTCACAGTGACCCACTCTCTGCATGCCAGGTGGTCCCTTCAGTCCACTCCTGGCTTGCCTTCCTTCCCTTCCACAGACCAGCACATAAGGCTCCGGCTGCTCTGTTCCCTACACTATGACGTCGCGTGACACACTGCCGGCACAGGCGGAACACACTGTAGCAGGCACTTGGATGGTCTCGGTCAAGCTGCACAGCCATATTTTTTACTGGCAACATTTTTCTTTCACTGGCATTTACTGGCAGAAGAAAAGTGCCGATTTTTTACTGGCTGCCAGTAAAAATACTGGCGGTTGGCAACACTGGTATTGATCCATTCAGCCCAGTGCTTTACATGTCATCCATCATTCAAGTGGTGATTGACAGGGTTAGATCTGTATGCCAAGGGCCCTCCTCGACCAATGAAAAAGCCCCTTTATAGATACTGTACCTTCTTGTCATAACTTTATCTTAAACAGTGTTGAGTCTGGTCAACTTTTCTTCTCTTGGCACAGTGTGACTCTCGGGAAAAAGAAGCTCCACATCACAGACATAGCTCCCACCTGTCCCTGATTTCAAGGGACTGTCCCTGATTTGGAACAAAGTCCCCCTGTCCCTCTTTCCTCCTCATTTGTCCCTCATTTTGGTCTATTAGAAAGCTGGATATAAAATACCCTATTTATCTTTCCAAAAGTGTTTTCCAGCGCTAAACCTTTCATCCAATTTCTAAATTTGTAAATTTCAAAAGCCAATATAAAGGAATAGTAGTGGTAAAAACAAAAAAAAAAAAGCACTTATGGGTTTGACTATTTTTTTTTTTTTTTGTATAATTCTCTTTAAGGGGTGTGCCAGGGGGCGTGGAAGGGGGTGTCCTATGCCTACATACTTTTGCTGATAGGTGTCCCTCGTTCCCATCTTAAAAAGTTTAAAGGTATGGCACAGAAATTCAAGAGATCCCAATCCCAATTGAAGCATCCTTGGAAAATCTGGCTGGAGTTCACCAGAAATTAATGTTTTCACTTTAGCACAGTTGCAGAGTTTCTTTGACAGCATTAGTAGTTAACAATTTTTATTCCATGTAGTTGTTCTAGCTAGGTCTTACATATTATGTAATTTGAACTAATTAAACACATGTAAGAGTTGCAGAGGATATCTGTAAAGGATTATTTTCTAGATAATGATTTCTGATGCCTAAATAACCCAAAATAAATGATATATGCTGTATCATGCTTTGCAGGAAAAAAATAAAATCCACAACCAGCAATGTGAGCAGACCTTTTATTCTACAATATTCTAGGCCTTTGATCATAAATTAAAATCTTCGTAGAAGACAACTGCTTTTTTTTTAATACAATAGAGAGGAAGTTAGACCCTTTGCCAGGTTTCTATTGCTGTCTGTGTCCCCATAGGGGAAGCAGAAATGTGAAAATTAACCACTTCAGCCAGGAAGATTTTACCCCCTTCCTGACCAGAGCACTTTTTGCGATTCGGCACTGCGTCATTTTAACTGACAATTGCACCCAAACAAAATTGATGTCCTTTTTTTCCCCACATATAGAGCTTTCTTTTGGTGGTATTTGATCACCTCTGCGTTTTTTATTCTTTGCGCTATAAACAAAAAAAGAGTGTAAATTTTGAAAAAAAGCAATATTTATTACTTTTTGCTATAATAAAAAATATATAAATATATATAAAAATATATAAAAAAACAAATTTTTTTCCTCAGTTTAGGCCAGGGGTCTCAAACTCAAATTACCTGAGGGCCACAGGACAAGTTTTCACATCCAATGGTGGCCGCATGCAAACTTTCCTTTACCCCAGCGCTGGTGTCAGCGGTCGCAATATTAACCCCCAGCATTGGTGTCAGCGGACGCAATATTAACCCCCAGCTTTGGTGTCAGTGGACGCACTATTAACCCCCAGCATTGGTGTCAGCGGACGCAATATTAACCCCCAGCATTGGTGTCAGCGGACGCAATATTAACCCCCAGCTTTGGTGTCAGCGGACGCACTATTAACCCCCAGCATTGGTGTCAGCGGACGCAATATTAACCCCCAGCTTTGGTGTCAGCGGACGCACTATTAACCCCCAGCATTGGTGTCAGCGGACGCAATATTAACCCCCAGCTTTGGTGTCAGCGGACGCAATATTAACCCCCAGCTTTGGTGTCAGCGGACGCAATATTAACCCCCAGCTTTGGTGTCAGCGGACGCACTATTAACCCCCAGCATTGGTGTCAGCGGACGCAATATTAACCCCCAGCTTTGGTGTCAGCGGACGCACTATTAACCCCCAGCATTGGTGTCAGCGGACGCACTATTAACCCCCAGCATTGGTGTCAGCGGACGCAATATTAACCCCCAGCTTTGGTGTCAGCGGACGCAATATTAACCCCCAGCTTTGGTGTCAGCGGACGCAATATTAACCCCCAGCTTTGGTGTCAGCGGACGCACTATTAACCCCCAGCATTGGTGTCAGCGGACGCACTATTAACCCCCAGCATTGGTGTCAGCGGACGCAATATTAACCCCCAGCTTTGGTGTCAGCGGACGCAATATTAACCCCCAGCTTTGGTGTCAGCGGACGCACTATTAACCCCCAGCATTGGTGTCAGCGGACGCAATATTAACCCCCAGCATTGGTGTCAGCGGACTCATTTTTAACCCCCAGCATTGGTGTCAGCGGACGCACTATTAACCCCCAGCATTGGTGTCAGCGGACGCAATATTAACCCCAGCTTTGGTGTCAGCGGACGCACTATTAACCCCCAGCATTGGTGTCAGCGGACGCACTATTAACCCCCAGCATTGGTGTTAGCGGACGCACTATTAACACCCAGCATTAAGCCCTACACTCCACTTCACAAATACCACCCCCCCCCCCCCCCCGCACACACACACACTCCACTTTTCGATAGAACTAGGTGGGCGGGGCGATGGGCGGATCCTCCCTCCTCTCTGCTCTCCTGTGTTGTGCACGCTGGGCTGCAGCAGCATGCGGGGGATAAGAGACGGAGAGAGAAAGCTCCCAGACGCTGCGTTCTGCCACATGTCATACCCGCCTAGGATCGGCCCTGCCTGCGGGCCATTTGTAACTGGTCTGTGGGCCGTAAATGGCCCGTGGGCCGGTACTTTGAGACCCGGTTTAGGCCGATATGTATTCTTCTACATATTTTTGGTAAAAAAAAAATAAAAAATCGCAATAAGCGTATGTTGATTGGTTTGCACAAAAGTTATAGCGTCTACAAAATAGGGGATAGTTTTATGGAATTTTTATTATTACATTTTTTTTAAATTAGTAATGATGGCGATCTGCGATTTTTATCGCGACTGCGACATTATGGCGGACACATCGGACAATTTTGACACTATTTTGGGACCGTTGTCATTTATACAGCGATCAGTGCTATAAAAATGCACTGATTACTGTGTAAATGACACTGGCAAGGAAGGGGTTAAACACTAGGGGGTGATCAAGGGGTTAAGTGTGTCCTAGGTGTGTCCTAGGGAGTGATTCCAACTGTGAGGGGGGGGGGCTACCTAGGATATGACAGCGATCACTGCTCCCGATGACAGGGAGCAGTAGATCTCTGTCATGACAAAAGGCAGAACGGGGAAATGCCTTGTTTACATAGGCATCTCCCCGACCCCGTTCTACCTCTCCACACCGCAATCGCAGGCCGCCGGCGAACATTGAGTCCCCGGGACCCGCAGGCATGCTCCCACGGCGGGCACTTGCGACCGAAAGGTGGCAAATTTAAAGGGACGTACCTGTGCGCCCATTTGTCTGCCGACGTATATGTGTGTGTGGTGGTCGGTAAGCGGTTAAAGTGATTGTAAAGCTCGAAATATTAAAAAAAAAGGCTACTTTCACAGAGAAAGCGCCCGGCGTTAGCGGTGCTTTACCGTCGTTTTAGCAGCACTGCCGAAGCGCTTTGCAGGTGCTTCGGAAGCTCTGCCCATTCATTTCAATGGGCAAGGAGTTTTGCCCCCAAAATGCTGCTTGCAGGACTTTTCAGAACGTCCCACAAGCGCACTCGGGCTTTCACACTGAAGTGGCATGGGAGGCTTTTCTCAGGCGCTTTACAGGCGCTAAAACGCCTTCAGTGTGAAAGGGCTCTAATGGTTTTGCACAGAGCAGCCCCAATCTTCATTTTGGGGCGGTACTGGCTCCGCTTGCTATGGGGGCACCCAAGCAGGCTCACTCCCGAGCCACGCTCCTGTGAATGGACATTGTAAATTCACACACAAAGCATGGCTTGGCCCCGCCCCTGGCTCTCTGAGTGAGCCAATGAGGAGAGAAAGCTCCTGCTCTCATGAACATAACTAGATCGAGATGGGGCTCAGGTAAGTATAAGGGGGGGGGGGGGGGGGGGAGCTGCACCCAGGTTTTTTTACCTTCATGCATAGAATGCATTAACGACTTTACAACCGCCTACCGCACATATACTGTGGCCGGGAGGCCGCTCTATGCGCCGGGGTAGGGAGCTAACTCGCGCCACCCTGGATGTGCATTGATTGGTTCCAGGTGCAGCCAATCAGCAGGTGCTGGCTGCTGATTGGTTGCCAGCACCCGACGATCCGCTCCAGACATTACCGAAGAGAGCTCTGTGTATATAAACAAACACAGGGCTCTCTTCTGACAGCAGCAATGTGCTGTTTACAAGAAGTAAAATTAGCGCACACACAGTAACATGTTAGGCACACATTTAACCTCTTGAATACTTGATGTTAACCCCTTCCCTGCCAGTGTCATTAGTACAGTGACAGTGCATCATTTTTAGCACTGATCACTGTATTAGTGTCAGTGATTTCCAAAAAGTTTCAGTCAGTGTCCGATTGTCCACCGCAATATCGCAGTCCCGCTATAAGTCGCTGATCACCGCCATTACTAGTACAAAAAAAAAAAATATCCCATAGCTTGTAGACGCTATAACTTTTGTGTAAATCAATCAATACACGCTTATTGGGGTGTTTTTTAACAAAAATATGTAGCAGAATACATATTGGCTTAAAATTATGAAGACATTTGATTTTTTAAAATTTTTTATTGGATGTGTTTTATAGCAGAATGTTTTTATGTTTTTTTTTTAATTGACGCCTTTTTTTGTTTATAGCACAAAAAATAAAAACCGCAAAGGTGACCAAATACCACCAAAAGAAAGCTCTATTTGTGGGGGGGGGGGCGACATCAATTTTATTTGAGTACAGCGTCGCACAACCGTCAGTTAAAGTAACGCAGTGCCGTATCGCAAAAAATGCCCTGGTCTTGAATGGGGGGAGGGGGGATCTTCCAGAGCTGACGTGGTTAAAGTAAAAAACCTTCTGTCTTTACAACCACTTAAGAGCGATCATGAGTGCAAGAGGTGACGGGAGATCTTCCAACTGGGACAAAAGTGTAAGATGGGAAATACCCTCACTTTGGGGAGACTTCCTCTCACTGCCGGTTGCTTCTCCAGAAATTGAAATTAAAGTGCCACACCACTGCTATGAGGTCCATATACAACTTTATTCTGATAAATTCCAGGGGTACCATCCAACCAGGACAGGAAGTGAAGAAAAGTCTCCGTAACAAGAGACCAGGGCTTTAGTCCTTGAGTACTTTATTCAAAGCTATGAAGAAAGGCTTTGGCTATGCATACACTTTAATAGAACTGATTTACAGGCAATCCTGTTTTCCCAAGAATTCTCCATGACAACACCAATACATAATACCTTAATGCTGTCATGGAGAATGAGCTGCAACTACAGAATTGAGTGTGAAGAGAACAGAGGAACCCAACCACAAGAGACACCTTGACAACTCTTACCGCATCCCGATATATTGGAAGAACTAGGAAAAAACTGCCCCAAGGGATGGTACGGGATAGGTAATTGGCAAGGTATAAAGCAATAGTGCTATAAAGTATAAAAAATATATGTAGCACTGGTAGATTTCTGATCTACCAACTGATAGGTAAATTTAGTGAATTGCTCGTTAGGGGAGTTAGATTTGCCTCTGTTCCAGCTTGGCTGTCGTTGCGCGTGGTTCCACACTGAGCCGGTGGGTGTCGCTGTTACCATTGGCTAGTGTTGGAAAGGCAACGTGTCGAAGTGTATGAGTGCTCCTCTGTCCCGAAGACAACTTGTTGGAGGTGGTCCTCCGAGTTGCATTCTGGGAGAGGGTATTTATGGGACAGACGCCATGTTTTGGGGTTCGTTTTTCAGCCACCTGCTGGCCCTCCTGGCCGTCAGGTATGCGTTAGAGTGCTACCTCGTGGTCCTCCGTTCCAGAGGCCCACGTCATTGCGGCGCGTGGGTGGGCCCAGGGGCATGTCTGGGGCCTGCCACAGCAGCCAAGGAATGGTCCTGAGCTGTCTATCCAGAGTGAAGAAGCTGGACAACTCGAGAAGATCCCAGGGAAGGACCCGTCATGGAAGGATCACGCAGAGTGCTGGTCTGGAGAGGGGCCTGGTGACTCGGTTGGAGGACGTATCCGAAAGTAGTTCTACAGCATAGTGTTGCCGGGTTGGCTTAGAGGTCCAAGTACTGTGTCTGACATTCACCGCAAAGTTTAATACATCCTGTGGCAGGGGATTGTACGGATTTATTTCAAGCAAGTCTGTGGCAGAGACTTTTGTTCGTGCTACGTACTGGCTGCTAGGCTAGTGAGAGAGGCCTATCCAGACGAGCAAAGATTGTGTCCCACAAAGGGATTGCATCCGATTACAATATTCAACTTTAAAGGACGTTCTCAAGAATCCTAAAGAAAGGTATTTGAGCTTCCCTGTAGCTTCCCTCCTGCCTCTTTCCTGCTACTTCCTTCGTTACTTGGTTCAATAAAGCATTGAAAACGTATTCAAGTGTTTGGTGCTTTTATCGTCCGGAGGTAAACTCAACGGAACCCTAGACCCGGTGCCGGTGAAGCAGGGGTGTCGAGAGTGAAGGTAACAAGCCCGCTTAAACCAGCAGCTCCACCGAGAGTTATTGCTACATATAAATTTTATTAATCAGTGAAAACATACAAAATATAAAATATAAAGAACAGACAAAGCAATGAAATGGGACACATATGAATAGACATATAACAGCTGCTACGTGTTGAGACTCATAAATTATAGGACACAAAGTCAATTACAAATAGTGGTCGCAACAAATCCCGACATGTTTCGGAGAAAAGCCAGGAGGCTACTTGAATATTGTATTCATTTCCTTCCTCAGGGACTAACTGGGAGCATTCTGATATAGTTCTATCAAAAAATATATAAACATCATAGATAAACACTTGTGTGTTTGAAAATAAAGATAAACGGATGTATATTATGTTGATGCAAGAATTGGTTACAAAGATGGCAGGAAAGCAATCATTTTCAGACTTTGATACTTACAGGTCATATGTCCCTTTGAATGGTAATACACAGCACTGTTGAGATAGATGAGACCTCACGCCTCCAAGAAACCAATGGGTCGCCTATCAAATCTCAGCAAGGATGGATAGGGGAGAGTGGGGGAGATCTCCCTTCCACCTCTAGGTTCTTGGAAAATTCCCAGGCATAGTGTGATATATAAGACCCCTTTCACACCGAGCCACCTATAGCGTCGGCGGTAAAACGCCAATATTTTTAGTGGCGTCTTACCGTCGGATTTGCGGCGCATTTCGGCCGCTAGCGGGGCGCTTTAACGCCCCCCTGCTAGCAGCGTTTTGCCGGCGGTATTCCAGCGCTGCCCCATTGATTTCAATGGGGAGTAGCGGCGGAGGAGCGGTAAACACACCGCTCCTTCACCGCTCCAAAGAAGCTGCTGGCAGGACTTTTCCTGACGTCCTGCCAGTGCACCGCTCCGGTGTGAAAGCCCTCGGGCTTTCACACTGGAAACAATGGAGCAGCTGTTTGAGGGCGGATTGCAGGCTCTATTTTTAACGCTATAGCGCCTGCAAAATGCCCTCGGTGTGAAAGGGGTCTTAGTGTGTATAAGGCTGAAAAGGATGTAAAACCCGTACCAGAGCGGCAAATCAAGGTAGCACAGGGAAAGCCAGAACAGACCGCAGATATATGCCTGCCAAAAAGAATAGTAACAAGAGGTATACTAAGAATACAGACTAACTGCACAGCTACTGACGCGTTTCACACCAGATATGGTGCTTAATCATATGACTAAGCACCATCTGGTGTGAAACGCATCATAGCTATGACTAAGCACAATATCTGGTGTGAAACGCGTCATAGCTATAACTAAGCACCCTATCTGGTGTGAAACGCGTCATAGCTATAACTAAGCACCCTATCTGGGGTGAAACACGTCATAGCTATGACTAAGCACCCTACCTGGTGTGAAACGCGTCATATCTATGGCTAAGCACCCTATCTGGTGTGAAACACCTCATAGCTATGACTAAGCACCCTATCTGGTGTGAAAAGCCTCATAGCTATGACTAAGCACCCTATCTGGTGTGAAAAGCCTCATAGCTATGACTAAGCACCCTATCTGGTGTGAAAAGCCTCATAGCTATGACTAAGCACCCTACCTGGTGTGAAACGCGTCATATCTATGGCTAAGCACCCTATCTGGTGTGAAACAGGTCAGCAGCTGTGCAGTTAGTCTGTATTGCCCTGTGATGCTTTGATATTCATTTTTTAATAAAGGTGAACTTTTTTGGAGTGCGGCTATCCAGCGATCATTTCCTGTATACCTAGCTTAATACAGGGTGTTACTGGTTAGATCACCAGGTGAAAACGGAGAAAGAAAAGTCTAAAAAAAGAAAACGAATGCAGCCACCACATCTGATTGGTACATTTAAATTACATTTTTGGTTTTGGGTTTAATACGGCATTAATTCCCGAGCCCCGGTCTAATATTACACTAAGCAGATTCATAACTGAACAGGATGACAAAAAGGACTTGGCCCGCAGCATCCAATCAGGTGCTTGCTTCTCTTCTCGAACCAGAACTGGAAGACTGGTAGTTGAAATCCTATTGGTTGTAGAAGACTCCATCTAAAGCCTCTTGGCTCAGTTGTGAAGCGTGCAGCAGACGTATTGAGCGGAGGATTGTGCTGTACATACAGTATGAAGAATGTACTTGTACCTGCAGGTGGTGCATTCCGTGTGTTGAACCGCTCCTCCTCCTCCAGGAACTGGAATGCACTTCTTTGCTGCAGGCGACCCTCACCGACATCAGTCCATGTCACATACAGCATGCCGGGGCTCACTTGAGTTGATAAAGTGGAATTAATGATACATAGGAATGCCTGTAGTGATCAGGTAAGTGTTACCTTTTCATTTCCTAATCAGCACTAGAAAAATGAGACACTTGGTACCCTATTAATTGCCATCGATAACAGTCCTAGACTTTGGTCACACACAGCCCTGCTTCAGGTGCACAGACTAGGCTATGTGGGGTTCAGGTTAAAGGCCCCCCCAATGGGATTGCCTAATACGTCTCTAAGCCCCCTTCACCAGATTGTCCAAATCATCATCATCGCCACCAGTCACAGTCCCATTGAGTATCAGCATGACCCCCAAATATAATTTGATCATACTTTACATTTGAATACAGTACCTACAGGCTAGCTTAAAGCAAAACCATAAGAATTTTGTCATCTCTAGTTCTATACAAACAAATCATAAATACACAAGTCATCTACATCCAAAACGTGGAATAGGGGTCCAGCAGTGGTGGCTGCTCCATACAGGGCGCAGGGGCGTAGCCCCCCTAATCTAAATGCGGGGCACCGGATGCATGGATTAAAATGTTTTGTTTTTTTTTTTTAAGCACGATTGGAGCCCGAGTTGCTTGTGTGACAATAGCGAATTAATATTCGCTATTGTCGTTTCTGCTTTTCCTGGCCAAGCATGAAGCAAGAGGAGCGCGATTGGCCGAGAGGAGAAGAGATTGTATCAGGAAGATGGCTGCAGTCATCCGCTCTGCATCCGTCGTCTCTGCATCGCCGCCAAGAGCCTGCCACCGGGGGGGACAGTGGGTGTTTTTTTTTTGTTTTTTACATTGAGCCCTTGGTGTACTTTGTGTATTTCTTATTTCTTACAGGTTGGTGCAGTAATCCAGCGTGAGAATTTTACCTCTGCGCAGGAGCATCCTGTAATAAAGACCAATCACTGCTACTCTCATTCCTAGGTGCACCTTATCTGGATCCTGGAGGCTTTGTACAGCTTCAGATAGGAGGAAGCTTCCATTCCTATGTCCACATCTTATCTAGTATCTAGATCCTAGAGGCTTTGTATGGGTCGAACCTTCATTCCTAGGTCCACATCTTACCTGGAGGCTTTGTAGAGCTTTGGGTGTTATTAAGCCTCCATTCCTTGGTCCGCATCTTACCTGGTATTTAGATACTGGAGACTTTGTAGAGCTTTGGATAGGAGGAAGCCTCATTCCTAGGTGCACGTCATTTCTGGAATCTAGATCCTGGAGGCTTTGTAGAGCTTTGGATGGCATTAAGCCTCTATTCCTTGGTCCACATGTTACCTGGTATCTAGATACTGGAGGCTTTGTAGCGCTTTGGATAGGAGGAAGGCTCATTCGTACGTGCACATCTTTTCTGGAATCTAGATCCTGGAGGCTTTGTAGAGCTTCAGGTAGGATGAAGCCTCCCATTCCCAGGTCCACATCTTACCTAGTATTTAGATCCTGGAGGCTTTGTAGAGATTTGGCTGGGAGAAAGCCTCATTCCTAGGTGCACATCTTTCTTGGTATGTAGATACTAGAGACTTTGTAGAGCTTTGGATGGGAGGAAGCTTCCGAAGCCTCCATTCCTCGATCCACATCTTACCTAGTATCTAGATCCCGGAGGCTTTGTAGAGCTTTGGATGGGAGGAGGCCTCCATTCCGCTCACTGCTGCTCTCTCTCTCCTTGTGCAGGGTGACTGGTCTTGTCTCCGCCCCCTCCTGTAGTTTTCTGCTGGCAGTCTGTAGAGGAAGGAGCTACTTGGCCCCTCCCACAGCTCAGCCTCTCTCTACAGCACAGTGATGTCACTGCTATTACAGGGTATTACATGGGTCTGCAAAGGTATTTAATGAACAGAGTGGATTTATATCCATTGTGGCTACAGCGGAATAGATTTAACCACTTGCCGCCCAAAGTATGTCATACGACGTCCTGGGCTTTGAGTGGGGATAGTCAGCCGCTTGATTGTTCTTACAGGCAACGGGAGGAGATGTCATCATTTCTCTCCTTCCTTCCTCCCCCCACCGATGCTTCTACTGGTGCATTGGGCGAGCTGAAGAAATCTGCCAGCGGCGGAAGTTTACCATAGAAAATACCGGTGACCAGATGGTCCTTGGCAGTCTCTATGACTCTCCCAGGCCCGGGCGCGACATTATGACATCATGTCTGGCCTGGCATTTGTAAATACTGCCGTGTACTCAGCTGGAAAGCCAAGATTGTTTTTTTGATCTCCGGCTTTCCAGCCTAGAGGAGAGATGTGGGATCTTATTGACCCCACATCTCTCCATAAAGAGGACCTGTCATGTCCTATTACAGGTAATGTTTACTTTCCTTGTAAAAGGAATAAAATTGATAATAAAAAAAATATATTTAAAGGCAAAGTGTAAAAATAAAAAAATTTAAACACTTTAAAGTGCCCCCATCCCCCGCACGAAGAAGCAAACGCATATGTACGTCCCGCCCACATATGCAAATGGCGTTCAACCCACACATGTGAGGTATTGCCGCGAATGTTAGAGCGAGAGCAACAATTCTATCCCAAGACTTCTTCTGTAACTCTAAAAAGGTAACCTGTAAAAAAATTTTAAGGCGTTGCCTATAGAGATTTTTAAGTACTGAAGTTTGGCGCCATTCCACAAGTGTACACAATTTTAAAGCGTGACATGTGAGGTATCCATTTACTCTGCATAACATCATCTTTCACATTATTGGGCTCATTTTAGGGGTTTTTTTCTTTTTTTTTAATTCATGAAAGTTTGAAAAAACTGCTGTGCAAATACCATGCAACATAAAAAGTTGCAACTACCACCACTTTATTCCCTAGGGTCTCTGCTTAAAAAAAATAAATACAATTTTATATATATAAAAAAATAGAAAAAAAAAAAGACACATGTAGGAGAGGAGTGCCAGAATTGGCCCGGATGGCAAATGGTTAAAATGAAAGTGGAGTTCAGCTTTAATTTTCATTTTAAAGCAGAACTCTAACCATTCTTTTAGCAACCCCCACAGAATGTTTGAAGAGCTGGAGAATTATATATCTTATATTATATATATTAGTGCTCCAAAAGCATGACATTGTTTTGCACTCAATGACCGGCACCCTGTTGGGTTGAGATGCATTGCTCAGCACTTTGCTGTTCTCTCTTCACACTTGCAGGCCAACAAGAAAGATTATGTCAGAGGCACGCCTGTACACGCAATGACTGGAACATTGATCAATCAGGTGAGCACATCGAGGTGGGGCCAGGAAATGTCAGTACAGTGAACACAATCATGCCAACATTGTACAGAAAAGGGTTGGGTGGGGGGGGGGGGGGGGTTGGGGGTGGCTTTTTAGGGCTTTGTGCCAATCAGAAGGTTCAGACACAGACAATTCTTAGAAATGTTGCCCAAGAAATTGGAAGAAATTCAGGAATGTGATCAATGTGCTGCAGAGCTCCATGAAGACAGAAGGGGGCAGTAAATACAGCTATTGAGGATAAGCAGAGCCAACACTGCTGGCCCTCCCCAAAAAAATAAAATTACAAAAATTGAAGGCCCAAGCTGCATTTTCTGTTGGTGCAACAATTATGCAACTTTTTTTGTAAGAGAAGAAAAAAATAAATAAAAACCCACACAGAAACACACGTAAATACACTAGATTACCAAAAGTATTGGGACACCTGCCTTTACACACACATGAACTTTAATGGCATCCCAGTCTTTGTCTGTAGGGTTCAATATTGAGTTGGCCCACCCTTTACAGCTATAACAGCTTCAACTCTTCTGGGAAGGCTGTCCTCAAGGTTTAGGAGTGTGTCTATGGGAATGTTTGACCATTCTTCCAGAAGCGCATTTGTGAGGTCAGGCACTGATGTTGGACGAGAAGGCCTGGCTCGCTGTCTCTGCTCTAATTCATCCCAAAGGTGTTCTATCGGGTTGTGGTCAGGACTCTGTGCAGGCCAGTCAATTTCCTCCACCCCAAACTTGCTCATCCATGTCTTTATGGACCTTGCTTTGTGCACTGGTCCAAATCATTTGGTGGAGGGGGGATTATGGTGTGGGGTTGTTTTTCAGGGTTTGGGCTTGGCCCCTTAGTTCCAGTGAAGGGAACTCTTAAAGCGTCAGCATAGCAAGACATTTTGGACAATTTCATGCTCCCAACTTTGTGGGAACAGTTTGGGGACGGCCTTTTCCTGTTCCAACATGACTGCGCACCAGTGTACAAAGCAAGGTCCATAAAGACATGGATGAGCAGCCTTCTGGGACACATCACAGATCCCAGAAGACTGAAGGACCATTCAGAAAAGCACAGCACGCCCCACGCATGCACAGTGCAAGGCTTTAATGCTGGTTTCCCTTAGTTAAGATGTCTGCACCCAAAGCTTTAGCTCAGGTGAGGACAGCACTGGATCCTGGGGCAGGCAAGTGTCCCAATTGTAGCTGCTGACTTAATTTTTGTTTGGGGGAGGCTGGAGCTCCTCTTTAAAGTGTCACTAAAACCACATCATATAAAACTACTAATAAAACGGAGTATTACACGATGTTCATACTCACTCAGTCACTATGAGATTCATTTTCTGTATTCTGCAAAAACTCCTGGTTGTACCTGCTGCTCCATCTCCCCCTTCTGTCCATTTCCCCAAGACAACTAGGGATTTTGCAGCTGTGGTGGCAACTCTGCACATGCTCCGTTTACAGTGAGGTTTCTATGCTGATCATCCCATGTGACTATAGTCACACATGTGGGTGTATACACAGTGATACATGGCAGCCCACTCCCTCCCTCCTCACCAGATAAACACTACATGGAGCGGAATATTACATGTAGATTAATGGAGGCTTCACCTCCCTCGTAATCCAAGTTACAGGCTGGGAGGGGCATGACAGTTTGACTGGCAAAAATCTGCCCACACCATGTTATTCCCACAAAATAGAGATTTGATTTCAAGTATATTTGTATGACAATTTAACCACTTGCCGACCAACTCACGCCGATATAAAACAGTCAAAGTGGCACGTTCCCGCAAATCGCCATATGAGTACGACGTCCCCTTTAAGAGCCGCACGCATGCCTGGGGCACGGCGGGGGACCCGATGCGCTTGGCCAGCTAAGGCGATCGCTGTTCTGTCAGGGGAGAGGAGACACATCGTTTGTTCCTACTAAGTAGAAACAGCGATATGTCTCCTCCGTCAGTCCCATCCCCCCCCCCCCCCCCACACAGTAAGAAACACTCACTAGCGAACACAGTTAACCCCTTTCCTGCCAGTGACATTTACACAGTAATGAGTGCATTTTTATAGCACTGATCGCTGTATAAAAATGTCAATGGTCCCAAAAATGTGTCAAAAGTGTCCGATCTGTCCACCGCAATGTCACAGTACCGCTAAAGATTGCAGATCACCGCCATTACTAGTAAAGAAAAAAATAAATAAAAATGCCGTGAATCTTTTGCACAGTTTGTAGACGCTATAACTTTTGTGCAAACCAATCAATAACGCTTATTGCGATTTTTTTTACCAAAAAGGATGTAGAATATATATTGGCCTAAACTGATGAAGAAATGTGTTTAAAAACATTTTTTGGTCAAAGATCTTCCTCTACACAAGGCCCCGGGTCCTGACGGACTAACAAACCTCTATTACAAAACCTTCTTGCCCACTTTAATGCCACATATGTTGAATCTCTTTGGTACGTTATTACAAGGTGATATCCCACTCCTACAGATCAGTCATTCCAAAACCAGGAAAGGATCCCTCTATACCCGATAACCAGGGGCGTTGTTAGGTCTACAAAAGATCTGGGGCCCATAGCAGCATAGTAAAGAAAGTCATACGCTTGGGTGGGCATACACAGTTATATACAGTAATATACGTGTGTGTGTGTACAGTATATATCCCCAGAGAGCCCCTCACTTAAATCGGTGTCCCTAGAGAGCCCCCCCTTACATCAGAGTCCCCAGAGAGCCTCCCCCTTGCACCAGGGTCCCCAGAGAGCCCTCCATTTGCATCAGAGTCCCCAGAGAGCCCCCCTTACATAAGGTCCCCAGAGAGCCCCCCCTTAAATTAGGGTCCCCAGAGAGCCTCCCCCTTAAAATCAGGGTCCCCAGAGAGCCCCCCCCCCTTACATCAGGGTCCCCAGAGAGCCCCCCTTACATCAGGGTCCCCAGAGAGCCCCCCCTTACATCAGGGTCCCCAGAGAGCCCCCCCTTACATCAGGGTCCCCAGAGAGCCCCCCCTTACATCAGGGTCCCCAGAGAGCCTCCTCCTTACATCCTAGTCCCCAGAGAGCCTCCACTTGCATCAGGGTTCCCAGAGAGCCCCCCTTACATTAGGGTCCCCAGAGAACCCCCCCTTAAATCAGGGCCCCCAGAGAGCCTCCCCCTTAAAATCAGGGTCCCCAGAGAGCCCCCCCTTACATCAGGGTCCCCAGAGAGCCTCCTCCTTACATCAGAGTCCCCAGAGAGCCTCCCCCTTGCATCGGGGTTCCCAGAGAGCCCCCCTTATATTAGGGTCCCCAGAGAGCCTCCCCCTTAAATCAGGGTCCCCAGAGAGCCTCCCCCTTAAAATCAGGTTTCCCAGAGAGCCCCCCACTTACATCAGGGTCCTCAGAGAGGCTCCCCTCCCCTTGGGGACCCCCGCAGAGACTCGGGGCTATGGGCCCCAGATTCGGGGCTATAGCCCCAAAAGCCACCCCCTAGTGACGTCACTGCCAATAACTATAGACCCATAGCCCTATTGAATTCGGACTATAGGATATTCACTAAAATTTTGTCACTTAGGTTATCCCAATTCATACCAAAATTGATCAATAGAGATCAGGTGGGTTTCGTGCCCTCCAGGCATGCTGGTGATAACACGAGGCGTACCATAGACCTGATTGATCTGTTGAACAAATTCCCTCGCCCAGCCCTTGTTTTGAGTTTAGATGCCCAAAAGGCGTTTGATCGCCTAAGCTGGCCATATATGTTTTCTACGCTCTTGAGATTTGGATTTAAGGGCCCTTTCCTTAATTCTATACGGGCCTTATATACTCATACCTCTGCACAGGTGCAGATGGCCTCGTTTTTATCCCCTTGTTTTTCCATGTCAAATGGCACTAGGCAGGGGTGTCCTTTATCCCCCCTCCTGTTCATCCTCTGCTTGGAACCCTTGGCAGAGGCAATAAGATGCCATCCTGACATCCGGGGGGGGGGGTGGTGATGAGACAAAGGGAGTACAAATGATCACTCTTTGCCAACGACATTCTTTTGACACTGACGAATCCCGTCATTTCACTGCCATCATTACATGCCCTTTTTGAATATATTTAGATCCATATCAAGATATAAAATTAATACTACCAAGACTGAAGTGCTTCCTTTGCATATTACACCAGATACCCTGACGCAACCTAAAAGCACATATCCCTATAGATGGCGCTCTCAATCTCTCACATACCTGGGTATTAAGTAGGCATGTGCAATTTGTTTCTTCCGAATTAATTTTTTTAATGAATTTCGACAAATTCGTTAATTCGGGAATATCCAAATTAACGAAAACCCGTTTAACGTTTTTTTCCGAATATTCGTAAATTCGGGCATTCGTACATTCGCAATTTACAAATGTACATTCGTACATTAGTAAATTAGTGAATTCGTAAATACAAAAATTCTGAAATCTGAAATAATAGTTAACTAATAATAACTTAACTATTAGTAATTACTAGTAACTTTTAAATTATAGGTATTGAAATTTCCTTTCAAATTTGGCTGTTAGTGAACGTAACACATTCAAATTTATCCGAAGTTATGAATGATCCGAAAAAACGAATGGAACGTAATGAATTGATAATAATAAATAACAATAATAACAACGTTTTATTATTATTATTTATTATTAATTTGTTCCGTTCCATTTGTTTAGATGCAGCATTCGTTTTGGATAATTTGTAACTTCGGATAAATTCGTATTTGTTACGTTCTCTGACAGTCAAATTTGAAAGGAAATTACAATACCTATAATTTAATAGTTAGTTACTATTTCAGATTTGTGAATTTTCGGGTTTTTGGATTTTCAAACTTCGAATTTACAAATTTACAAATTTTCTAATTTACAAATGTGCGATTTTACGAATTTACGAATGTACAAATGTACGAATGAACGAATTTACGAATGTACGAATGAACGCATTTACGAATTGCGATCATAATGAATGACCCGAAAAACGAAAAAAATATTAAACTAATGAAACGAAAACGAAAATGAACAAATTTTTTCCCTTTGAAAACTTATGTGCTGAGGGCCCTCACCAACTTCATTTAATATCCTCTATATACCATATCTTACATGAATCCACACAGGTACTACCTGAAACTCACCTATATATGTGAAAGTGGAGTGTAGTACTGGGACGTTCTATCCCCATGAAGCATTGGGCAAGAATATGGGTATCAACTTTCAAGTCTTCTAAATGTGTTGCCCAGAGAGAGACGGCGGTAAAGATTCTGATGTTCTGGTACAGGACCCCGGAGCATATTCATCATATAGATCCTTCCCTCTCATCTCGGTGTTGGAGGTGTGGTACGGAGACAGGCTCACACTTTCATATTTTTTGGTCCTGTTCACTTATACAGGCATTTTGGATAGAAATACAACGAGCACTTCAGTCCGTAACAGGCCTACACCTCCCCTTAGACCCTATTCATTACCTACTGGGACTCACCTTTCCAGGCATTTCCAAACCAAATGAACATTTGATCTCCTATATTCTCCTGGCTGCTAAGAGGGTCATCCCAATGTGTTGGTTGTCTACTACCCCTCCATCACACCTGCAGTTTCTTCAAACTGTAGCGGAGATTAGGAGAATGAAATTCCTCATGGCCAAGGCACATGATTTGGTTTATCGATTTTTAAAATTTGGGAGCACTGGGACCAATCACAATACGGAGACCATGTGAGCTAAACGATGTTGGAATAATTATGAAAGAATATGTGTTCCTCTACATGTGTATCTCTGTCTCCTTTTCTCTGGATAATACCCTTCTACTGATCCTTTTATTATGAGATGCTACCTATGTTTATATACCCGATGAAGTTGGCCTTTGCCAACTACTATTGTCCTCTACTCATGGTACCTTAGAAAGTCCTAATACAGACCCATGGAACCTATTGTTTGTATATCCTAAACCTATTCGTACTTATATTTTGGATTTGTTCTTTTTTATTTCCTTGCTTTCTCCTTTATGTATTTTTTATTTTATTGGATGTACAATTTGTGAAATACATGTCAAACTAATAAAAATTACAATTATAAAAAAAAAAACAACATTTTTTGGGGATATTTATTACCAAAAAGGATAAAAATTGTCAATTTTTTTTGTTTATAGCGCAAAAAAAAAAAAAAAAAAAAAAAAAAATGCAGGAGGTGATCAAATACCACCAAAAAAAAAAAAGCTCTATTTGTGGGGAAAAAAGGACGTCAATTTTGTTTCGGTACGGCATCACACGACCGCGCAATTGTCAGTTAAAGTGACGCAGTGCCGTATCACAAAAAAATGGCCTGGTCATTAAGCAGGAACAATTTGCGGTCTGTAAGTGGTTATAAGAGTTTGATATTTATTTTACTCTGTATGCCAAAGGCTGTTTTGTTTTATTTTGAACATGTGACCAGCAGCAGAGGAATAGAAGCTCCTCCTGCTTGCGTTTACCTGCAGACAGGCTGGGAGAGAGTTGGTCATGTGACAGCTGTATATTGATTATGAAAAAAAAAAAAAAAAAAAAAAAAAAAAAAAAAAATAAAAAAGGTACATGAAGGATTAAAATACCTTGTCCCTTCCATGTCTGTATATGGATGATGGCACTATGCAAATTAAACAGTTTCTGTTTAGTATCACTTTAACAAGAGAATTGGCTGCCATAATGAACCCTGTCTGTATTGTGCTGGGAGATCTCCATTATGGTAGATGTGTTCACCGTCCCAACAAAGGGTTAAAGAGCTCAAGGCTTGGGTGGTGCATAGTAACATTAATGCACTTTTTTTTCTTTGCATCATGTTACACCCTAAATATGGGTGTAACATTTAACATGTTAGAATTTAAAGCCCAACTCCCTCCACACGGCAAGGGTTAATAACTTGTTTAGGTCGGGGGGAGGAAGAGAAATGGAGATAGACTTATCCAGTCCTCCCTACAACAACTACATGTGGTCTCCCACAGTACATCGAAATCCAATCGTTTTAGTAAATATAAACTGCTAAATACCTTTTCTCATCAGCAATATATAGCAGTCTTGTGACTTCTATCAGTGTCTGGTTAAAGCTTGTAGGAGGAGTTTTCATTCTGTACTGAATGTCCAATGAGAATGCAGGACCCCTGACCCTCTGTCTGGACAGTGCTGATCACATGCACTCTCCCAAAGAGAAATAAAACAAAAAGCGCGCACACACACACACACACTCTAGAAAAAAACACACCAAACTGAGCATGTGCAGTTTGTCCCCTAGCTCTGTACTATCAGTAAATACAGTATATTGGGGATTGTAGAAGGGGAGGATCAGAGAAGTCAGGATCAAATAGCCTTTTTACACAATGCAGAGGATGAACTCCTTTAGGTTCCACAGTGAGTATAACAAGCATGCTTTACTGCATACAGGGGGTCCCCGGGTTACAAACAAGTTAGGGACTGTAGGTTTGTTCTCAAGTTGAATCTGTTTGTAAGTCGGAACGGGTACATTTTTTTTTAAGTGTAACTCCAGCCAAAAAAAACTATTTTTAAGCTTTTTGGATAGCATAGGGAAGGGTTATCACCCCTGTGACATTTGTTTTGCTGTCTGTGCCCCTGTTCAGAAGATTTCACCTCACTTTCTGTCCCAATGACAATTGGATTTTGAAAATTGTGGGTTGTTGTGGAAACAAGGATTGGTGATAAAGCATCAGTGGAGGTACCTTTTCCCCAAAATAGCTCTTACAGGAGTGAATTTCCCTTCCTAGGGGTAGATTTCCTCTCACTTCCTGTTGTCTCCTTCTGTTTGTAAGTCAGATGTTTGTAACTAGGGGACCCCCTGTATACAGACTGATTTTACTTTTGTGGGTTAGGCTGTATTCACACCTATGCATTTTGCAGATTTACACTACAGAACGTGTTCCATAGGAAACCATGTTGAATGGACTGTAGGGCAAATCTGCAAAAAGCAGTAAAAATGCATAGGTGTGAATCCAGCCCTAGAGTGTAAGCTCCTAGAGGGCAGGGACTGATGTTAATGTATAATATGTAAAGTGCTGTATGAATTGTCAGCACTATAAGTACTTGTAATAATTAATGCCAGAGTAGTGTCCATATTCCTGCTCTGGGTGCAGGTACAGCGGGGGGGGGGGGGGACAGCCCACTGCCATATTGTGGGGGAGCGTCATCTGCTGGGGGAGTGGAGGATCAGGTAAGTAAAACAGTTTCTTCTCTCCCGTAGACAAAACAACCTTTAAAAACAAAAACAAAAAAAAAAAACACACACCTCTTGCAGTACCAGTGTAGCCCCACTGCAAGAGATCATTTTATTTTTATTTATTTGCCCAGAGTTGGACTTTAGACTATTGCTTAATGTGCCTTACATTTTTCACAGCACAGCGAGAAGGCACCCCCTGACGGACTCCAGGAGGCAACAGTCTCTTCCATTCCTTCAGTTAGGTCATCCATAGCGATTTTATTAACTGCAACCACAGACTGCAAGGAAGGGAATAAAAAAAAAAAAAAAAAAAAAAAGAAGAAGGAAGAAGAACTCGATTTCACCCCCTCCCCCCCAAAATCAACACAGACAGTGTTGATGGGGGAATCCTTCCCGCAGAGCCATGGTGTTTTCCTGGGGGCAGGGGGAAGCCTTCCCTTCCGGCTGATCAATCAACTTGGGTACATTCAGCCTGCTCATACACAGGTCGAAACTCAGCCAGTTCAGCAGGAACCGTCTGTGGCCGGCTTTATAGAACAGTTCTAGAATTTATACAGAGCTGCATTATTATGGAGGGAGGAAAATAATAATAAAATCCACAAACACAGCGGAGTTGGTTTATCACTGATTTATATATAAAAGCAAAAAAGTACCAATTTTTTTAACAAACCAATACAAACCCCCCCCCCCCCCCCCCCTAAACAAATACCTAAAAAACAAAATATTTGAGATGAAGCTCTGAGATGAACATTGAAAAACTTCAAGCTTGTCCAGTATAGGAATGTACATTAATCCCCCCCCCCCACACTCAATCAGCATTTACACCAACACAATTTCAAGGCACTGACATCCGGGGGCACAGAGGTGAGGATAGAGGCGGCCGCTCCACCCCGACAGGCACTAGTTGTCCCAACCACTGGAGGACGACATTTGGTATGAACCATGTTGATGAGAAGACGACCGGTCAATACTCCGATGACCAGTGACCCCGAAGACATAATCAGAGCTGATACTCCCAACATAAAAACAGAGTTTAGCAGACTTGGGACCGAATCCTCTGTTGTAGTTTCCTAGGAAAAACAGTTTCCTAACACATAATACTAAAAGGATTTCAGGGCCGGGGAATATGCACGGGTCATTGACATGGTCCCTTTGTTTTGTTTTAGTGTTTAGTATATTTATATTGGATTTTCTCTTTGTTCTTGTATAAGGTTCCTTTCACACGATCGGCCTGCTCGGATCAGCCTGTCCGTTTTTCAGGCGGATCAAAGCGGATGTGTTTGCCGGCACCTGCCTGCCATCCGATAAGAACCGCTCTAAAACAGACGGATGACGATACATTCGCCGGCCGTCCAGCGGATCAGATGAAAAATCGGACAGGCTGCCAGTTTTCATCCGATCTTCCCATAGAACCAGCGGAGTCCGTCCAAAAAGGATCCGCCCCGTGTGAAAGGGGCCCAAGAATGATTGAAGATGGTATTTGAAAAATTCGATTTCTGGAAGGTTTATAATTATACCGTATTGACATTTGATTGCGACTGAGAGATTTGATTGTACGATTTTTGGGGAATTTAAAAAAAAAAAAAAAAAAAAAAAAAATGTAAAAGTCCCTAGATTGAAAGATAAGATGGAATACTGAAGGTCTGCTCTGGAGCAGAGAGATTGGTATGGCATCATTGGAATGATTTAGAAAAAAAAATAAAAAATGCAGCAACCTGTTTGAAGGCTAATGGCTTCCTTATAAAAGAGACACATGGGAATGGCCCCTTAAACAATGTTTAGTACACATCACTAGTGTTTTTTTCCTTTCAACTCCAAAAAAAAAAAAAACCTGCTTGGGTCTGAGCCGCTGTACTAAGAATCCTATGTTAGTACAGCGATCTCCCCTGCTGTTCTGACAGGGGGGGGGGAAGGGGGGGGGCGGATTCCCACCCCCTCCGGTCAGCCAGTCAGGAGCCCGCCGGCTGCTGATTTTCCAGTATGCACGGCCGGCTTCTGTACACATGGGCCGAATGTCGGCCGTTTATTATTGAACCGGCCAATGTTGCCCAACATTCGGCCCATGTGTACTAGACGCAACCTAAAAAAAAAAAAAAAAAAAAAGACTTCTGCCGATTTTTTTTTTCCTACCGATGCCTATATCTTCTTGGGAGCCATTACAGCTGACGATTAGCGAAAAGTCATGCTGGTCTCCCCAATCTGACCAAGAAACCAGCATGCCCACTTTGAGATGCATACTGGGCATGTACAGTACAGTATAAGGGCTCATTCAATCCGGCGCTGAGATCCATCCTCCCTGCTAAACTGCTTTTTGCTGCGTGTGCCTCCACCCTCAGAGCTGCCCGTAGGCAGTCCATAGAAGTGGATGCAGAGGCTGCACAGACACAGTGGCATGTAAAAAGTTTGACCTGCGGGTACACATACACTGTGCATTCAGATCAATGCACCTGTTCTCATTTCATATTTTTTTTGACATGCCACCGTGTCCGTGGAGCTTATGCACCGAGTCCGTGGACTGCCTGCGGGCAGCTCCGAGGCGGATGCACACGCAGCAAAAAAGCAGCAGTTCAGCATGGAGGATGGGTCCTCAGTGCCGGTCTGAATGAGTTCTAAGGCTCCATTCACACCAATGTCTTTTTTCATGCTTTTTTTGCAGAAACGCAGGACATTTTTAACATGGGATCACATTAATGCATTTTTGGAAAGCACAGCAAAAAGAGCTGCAGAAGCAACGTGCATAGATTTGAATCGAGCCTAAGACACCGGCTCTCAGGATAATATAAAAAAACACAAAACCACATATGGCAATAAAAAGGGAAGGCTTACCCTTTGATCAGCCATATGACTATCCCATACCAATCCATTACAAGTGCAGCCGCCCTAAAATGTTGCGTTTACCCTGCAGTGGTTAACCCACTTTATTTTGCCTAGCACAAATTGCTGCAAAGAAAAAAAAAAAAAAAAAAAAACAAAAAGAAACACAACACTTGTTCAACGCACATCAAGTAACATCATTTAAACAGCTGTAGTCCCCTTTAAGAAAGGCATTTAAAAACAGCTCTTCACCTCTGTACAGAAAGGAAGACAAAACTCCCTTTTGCGTTCCTCCAGAAGACACTTTTGGTATTTGCAAAGGCTTTAGGAATGTGCAGCTTCAACCCTTTGCTGCCAGATGGACTAAACCTGTTAGCTGAAAAAGGGTTAAGAGAAATAACCAGTCGCCCCCCCCCCCTTCAAAAAGCTGAAGTGGATCAGCTCAGCCCTTGGAATAGGAGAGTGGCACAGAAGGGCTGTACCACTCCGAGACTAGAGGTGTGCTGGAGGGGGAAGGAGAGGCAATGGAATGTTAAAGCTTTTTTCTTTACGAGGTTGGAAATTTTGGTTCTCCTCCACCCTACCCCCCCCCACTAGAAAGTCTCACACCAACTTGGCCTGATGCATAGAACGCGTCAGCACAGCAGACACAATTTCTTGAACTTTTAACTAAACTAAAAAATTTTAAAAAAATATATATACGCATATAAAAACAAAAAACAAATATGCAGAACAAACCAAACAAACATGCCCAGCACAATTCCCTTTGTTGGCCTCCATGAAAAAAAAAAAAAGGGGGTCCTCCGCTGTGGCCAGGCCTTCTAGATTTAAACTAGACAAGGCTCCATCTGTACCGATAACTTCCACATTGCTGCAGTTGTGGTTACATTAACATTATAAAAAAATAAATTCCGGGCAAAAAGCCATGTCCCTTTTTATGAAAAACATTGAAATGTTCCCGTACCACCATGTTCAAAACACATTTCAACCAAGGAAACATTCTTAAATTGAAAAAACAAGAGTAACAAAATAGAAAAAAAAACAAATATTAAAAAGTTATAAAAAAACGTTAAGACAAAAAAAGATAACGGAGCCAGCCAGCCATAGCCCTTGCTGCGGCTCCTGAAGCGGGTGGCTGGTAGTCCTTGTAAACCAGTAGCATTTACTTCTGCTGGGGGGGGTGGGGTGCTCCAAGCCATCAGCAGGGAGCGGGATCAACAGCAATATTTCAATAACTTTCCAGAAGACGATGCAGCTTTTGCAATCAGAAAACAGAGAGCTATTCATAAACCGCTCTCTCCCTAGACGTTCCCTTTTCTTCACCCTCCGCAGAGTTTCCTGGCCGGGGGAGGGGTCAGGACCCTCATGGTAATTCAATTCCAGTTGTCGTTCACGATTCGCAATGCTTCAAGTCCCCCATCTCCCCAACCCCATCCTCCAAATATCACAAACCTGTGAAATAAAAAAAAAAAAAAAGTGAAAAGCATTAGTAAAAAGTACTACAAAAATCCATAAAGCTTTTAATGAAAGCAATATTAAAACTTGCAAAATCCAACTACATCTTGAGAAAATGGGATTTTTGACTTACTTTAAAATCCATTTCTCTGAGTTCATTGACAGACACAGTGCTCCATTACTCAGAACCATAGGGTTATATTGCCCCCTACAGGAGTAGGAAACTAGGCAGAAAAAAAAAAAAAAGAGAAAAAAAGGAAGGTCTTTTTTCTGCCCAGTGTCCTACTCCTGTAAGGGGCGATATAACCCTTTATGGTTCTGAATAATGGAACACTGTCTGTTAATGAACGAAAGAGAAACTACTAACACCATTCCTAGGTCTATAAAATCTGACCTTAACTAACTTTCTGTACACTTCACCTCTGGGGGGGGGGGGGCACCTCACACTTGATGCAGCCAGTGACCTCACCAGCGCATGCGCTCTGAAGATCCAGCATACCGTGCCAGACCTTCAGAACTCTGTGCCGCAGCGGAGGGCTCCTGCATCCACGTGAGTGAAGTCATTGCTGCCCCAGCCACCCATACGGCCGGAGCCTGCAAACTCGGAAGGAAGACTGGGGGAAGATGGGAGCCCTGTCAACAGTGACAGCGCATCGCTGGAGGGCTTCGTTCTAAGGCAAGCATTTCATATTGTGCTAGTATGCGATGCATACTAGCACATTATGCCACTGCCTTGCAGGGGATTTTTTGCAATTGTATGCTGCCGTTTACTACCGTTCTAAGTATCCTAGGGAGTTCTGGAAATTCAGTTTCCCCGAGTAAGGAGATACTCACTCTGCTCATATGACAGCGCTGGCGATTGGTCCACACGAGGGCAGGTAGTGCATCCTTGTTCCAGCGTAAGCTCCAACCAGAGCAGATTTAAAGTGCACCTGTTCTGCCTTACATGAACAAAGCTCTGGGTCACTCCTACTGTACCTCCTCTAACCCATTAGCCCCTGGAATAGGCTCTCCCTATAAAAGGCTATAAAAAGGCCTTAGGCTGGTGTGTGACAAATTAGTCAAAAAATCTCAAAACACTGGTAAAAATTAAATCTATTTCATGACTTTTGTAGGAGGATCTACTACTTCAGTCTTGATTTTTGAAACTGCGGCCAGATCCCATCCTAAAACAGCAAAACCCTACCTTCACACAAAGGCTTGGGCAGAGACAAAACGGCTTCATCAGAATATATTTGTAGCTTAAGCGCCCCATCGCCCTTTCCTAAGGCTGGATGGCAAACAAAAGGGTCTCTTGTACCCCCCTACACAATGTTACGCTTTATGGCAGTGCTACATTGTAGATGATTTAATGAGAAGTGATCAAATTCAGCAGTGTGCACTTTTAAGAATGTATGTAGGTTGCCTTTGCTAACCCCACTTCTGAAAATGCTAGTTCCCTGGCTCTCACTTCTCGCCACTGAGCTGGAGCAAGCATGGCGCAAACAAGAGTCAGAATTCCTTACTTGTTCAGGATTAGCTATCAAAAAGGTCAAGGCATCAGCACACTAGCGAGGCAACTTCCATGTTTTTCCCATAACAAATTTCCATGAAAGCAAGCCTGTGTCAGATTTACTGCTGTTAAATAGCCCCCTCCGGCTCATTGCTTCACTGTAAGGATGGTGTTCTTGGGGTCATAGTCTGCATTTTTTCTTCCCACAAACACGGCGAGTCAAGTTATTGCCAAAGAGGTCAATTTGGGTCTCATCTGACCACAGCTTTCTCCCAATCCTTCTCCGAATCATTTAGCTGTTCATTGGCATGGCTGTACAAGCGCTTTCGTGAGGGGGACTCACCATGTTTGGAGGAAGCAAGACGCTGGCTATGACCCCAAGAACACCATTCCTACAGTCAAGCACCGAGGTGGAAACATTATGCTTTGGGGCTGTTTCTCTGCTAAAAAAAGGTACAGACCAACCTTGCTGCATTACAGGGGCCAATGGACAAGGCCATGCATTGTAAAATCTTGCATTAGAACCTTCTGCCTTCAGCCAGAACACTGAAGACGGCTCATGGATGGGTCTTCCAGCATGACAATGACCCAAAACATACTGCCAAGGCAACAAAGGAGTGGCTCAAGAAGAAGCACATTAGGGTCATGGAGTGGCCTAGCCAGTTTCCAGACCTTAATCCTATAGAAAATTTATGGAGGGAGCTGAAACTTGAGTTGCCAAGTCACCTTAAAAGGATTTAGAGAAGATCTGTTAAGAGTGGACCAAATTCCCTCCTGAGATGTGGGCAAACCTGGTCACCAGCTACAAGAAACGTCTTACCTCTGTACTTGCCAACAAGGGTTTCGTCACCAAGTACTAAGTCATGTTTAATTTCTAACATTTGTATCATTGTTCTTTTCTAGCTTTTGTGCTGATATTCTCTCACACACCCATGATAAAATTACAGACCCTTAATTTCTTTGTAAGTGGGCACATTTACAAAATCTGCAAGGGATCAAAAAAAAAATAAATAAATAAATAAATTCCCCACTGTAGTTGCCGGGATTTTACTAATAGCCCCATTCACAAAATGTGAATGGGGTCTAACCATTCACTGTCCACAGAACGTATTACAATTTCCCTGAGTGGTTATAACAAGCCCTTTTGTCAAAGCAATAAAGTTTTGTTTTTTTAATTTAAGTGGAAAAATAAAATATCTTAAAAAAAAGCACCCGTCTCCTCTCCCTGTAATATAAACTGCAGCTTACTTGTCTTCAGTGGTGGCTGCATTAGTTGTCCTGCATACAACCCCCCCCCCCCCCTTTTTTAACAGATTTCCAAGCAATTTTCTGTGAATTTCTGTGCACCTCCTACACTGGTAGTAAAAAAAAAAAAAAAAAAAATCAGAAAAGTAGGTTAGGGTGATAAATCTGAGAGTTGTCACCCTCGGACAGGAAGTGGGGTACTGGCAGGATCACCAGTCTAGTTGAGAACTTTAGACCACATTTGCCCTTACCTGATTTTTCACAGACTCCTCCCCCCTTCTCCTGAGCAAAGTTGAGTCTGTTCTGCTCGGCCGCTATGCTGTTTGCTTCTGGACTGCTACTCCTTGACTGGTGGGCGGTGTTTGCCATGCTGTTCAACTGAAAGGCCAAGTCCAGTTGCTGTTGGGCCTGCTTGAGATGCTGACGCAGTTGGTCCAGCTCATGCAGTCCTGAATGGGCCACCGGCAACTCAAAGGCTTCAGACCCACCATTTTCTGGATACAGCTTGCCATTGGGGATCTTCCCTTTTTTCAGCGCAGAGTGATAGTTAGGTGGGGCGCTGGGGGTCTTTTTAGAACTCCGGACCTCCTCCAAGTTCCGACTTTTCCGCCCCAGGGAATCACGAATGCCGCCAATGCCCAGGTGAAAGAGCTCACAGAGGTTGAGAAAAAAGCACAGCCCACTGACGGCATACATGATGAAGAGAAAGATGGTCTTCTCAGTGGGACGAGACACAAAACAGTCCACGGTATGAGGACACGGGCTTCGTGTACATATGTAGGACGGGGCGACTTCAAAACCATACAAAATGTATTGTCCGAAGAGGAACCCGACTTCAAAAACTGAGCGGAAGAGCAGCTGCAGCACGTACACCTTCATCAGCCCGTCCTGCTTGATGCGTCTTCTTCCGTCGTGTTTCTTTCTGTCCTTATCCTCGGCCTCCTTCTCTGGAACCAGCTCTTCGCTGATCATCGGGTCTTCTTCATTGTCATCTTCTGCTTCTTCGTAATCCCGCCTGGCCCCGCGAAGAACCATTGGTGCCCTTTTCTTGCCGCTTTTCCCCTTTTCCAGTCGCCTCCTGTACTCGTCCGGCTGGCGAGCGATGCGGTGCATGGCGAAGCCCAAGTACATGATGGAGGGGGTTGTGATGAGGATGATTTGGAAGACCCAGAATCGGACATGTGACAAGGGCGCAAAAGCATCATAGCACACGTTCTCACAACCGGGCTGCTGCGTGTTGCACACAAACTTGCTCTGTTCATCATAATAGATCGACTCGCCGCCCACAGCAGTCAGTACGATTCGAAAAATGATCAGGACCGTGAGCCATACCTTCCCCACAAAGGTGGAGTGGTTGTTGATCTCTTCGAGAAGACGGGTTAGAAAGCTCCAGCTCATTGTGAGCTATGTGTATATCTGAAACAAATACAAAAAAAAAAAATAAAGTCATTAATGTATATAGCAATTAATCATCTAACCAGAGCACATTTAGGAGGAACTGGTTTAAGTGCTAAAATCCAACTCTGGAAAAGGTTTAAAAGGAAGCAGCAGCCGACCACTATGATGAATTATTCAGCGGACAATCGACAAAACCGCAATCTACTCCAACACAAAATTACCATTAAACAGCACATAAAAAGTAAATAGATTTTTAAAAGATGATCTACGTCTAGGGATGGACCTCTACGTCTAGGGATGGACCTCTACGTCTAGGGATGGACCTCTACGTCTAGGGATGGACCTCTACGTCTAGGGATGGACCTCTACGTCTAGGGATGGACCTCTACGTCTAGGGATGGACCTCTACGTCTAGGGATGGACCTCTACGTCTAGGGATGGACCTCTACGTCTATTCACATCCTCTGAACACAGCAAGGCAGGACAATGTCTAAATATCTTTGCATTAATGTATTTTTTTTTTAAAAAAAACTACACAGGTCAACAAGGATTAATCCTATCATTTCACTGAGCCACTGAGAGCGCCTTCTAGTGGATAAACTGTAATCTGACAAATCAGGCCTGGTGTTGATGAGCTTTAGTTCACCTTTCAATTATTTCAGGTTTTTATACTGGTTTGTCATACATGTCTATGGGACTGCAAACACTTGGAGGTCAACGGAACCAAATTTTTAAATCCTGAATGGCTCTCAAACGGAACACACACACACACACACACACACACTTCTGGCCATGCATACTTGTCCTAGGGTCAGCCATTTTTTACCACGAAAGCCAAGCAACCAGCATTTTCAAAAAGATCTACAATGGCAGGTCCAGTGACAATAATACAGAGGTCACAAGCAAGGGGAATTACTAAGGGGAAGGGTGGGACTTTAAATTTCCCTACAGTCCCTACAAAACCCCCCTCTTGCTTGAAATAATACAGAGGTGTTATTTGGTTGCTTTTGGTACCATTCCCTTTGGGGAAAAAGTTTGAGACCCTTCTATGGAATAACGCCAAGATAAGAGTTTCGATGAAGAAGTTCAGCTGGTTCTTGTAAAAAGTTTGCAGAGTAAGCAGTTTCCTATGCACTGTAATAAGCAGTCTTAATTTTGGCAGCAAATTTCGATTTAGTTTTAGCCTTAGTCTTAGGACTAAAATGGCATTTTTAGTTTTAGTCCCATTGTAGTCTTCTGCAATTGTTTTATAGTCGTATTTAGTCGACTAAATCGACAAACTAATTTTAGTTATCTAAAATCTAATGGGCGTAGTTAAATTATAATGCATTATTTAAGCATTTCTCTACAGTTTCCAAACTCATTATATACTGCTGGAGTTAAAAAAAAAATCAAATATGTTGTTATTTATGGTATTGAGGTATGAACCTGCACTACAGACCAGTGTTAAATTTCGACGTCAAATGTCAATTTAGTTCTAGTCTTAGTCTTTTGACTAAAATGGATTTTTAGTATCGGTCCCATTTTAGTCAACTAAAATGCCATTTTAGTTTTAGTCATATTTTAGGCTACTAAAATGTTATAGTCGGATTTAGTCGACTAATTTAAAACACTGTTAATGAAGAGTACGATTACAAGCTGTTTTCAAAACACCAGCTTACATGAGAATGCCACAATAAAAAGGTGCCTCAACTTTCTGGTAGAAAATCAGAGCTCAGAGTCACTCTGGCTTTGCAGGTTTAGACTGACTTGCAAAAAGTAGAGTTTTTGATTAACAGATTATCAAATTACAGGGTAAAAAGACTAGAAGAGATTCAGCATGGGTGTGGACATCAAAGAAGAGTCAGCTGTTGAGTCTCTGGGGTTAGGGCGCTTTAGAGAAGAATGGCGGTTGTTTGTCACCCGTCTTTTCTTCACCTAAAATGGGGACATCCGATGCATTTTTGGTGTGCTTATGTGCGTTTTAACACATTTCAGAAAAAAATAAATAAATATTGCAGCATGTTCTATTTTTTTCTGGCACTGGTGTAAACTATGCAATTACCATATAGCCTAGTATCCATGCGTTTCTGATGCAAAAATAATACACCCACACCGCACACACATTGGACTGCATGTGGTGTGAACTGACCTAAAACACAAACCCTCTTCATGTTTCAAAGCGCCTGCACAGAGGCACCATACAGTATGCTTGACCAGCAGGTACAATCCGGTTACAGGATTTGACAAGGACACAGCAAAGGGAGGAAATGATGGGGGGGGGGGGGGGGGGCAGAAGAGAAGTGTGAACTACGTGTTGCAAAGAATGCAGACATATGTGGATGGTAAAAAGGCCGTATTTGCACATGTGGGAGTTTTGACACTTGCAGAGTGAGGAGGAGACTTTGGTTCACTTGGAACAAAAATAATCCTACCAACCAGATCCCCCCAGATCCTATTAACACATACACTTTAACAGATGGAGTCTAAATTTTCTTTCCCATAATGAGCAACAGATGCAGAAACGTTTTCCTGCTTTGTTAGAGGAAACCAGGGTGGAAGAAAAAAACATTTTGGGGGATTTAAACCACTTAAAGGACAGAGCCGTTTTTTCTGAGATTTGGTGTTTACAAGTTAAAAACAATTTTGCTGGAAAATTACTTTAGAAAAAAAAAAAAAAAAAAAATTATATAAATGTTTGGGGGTTCCAAAACCAGAGAGACAAAAATGGCGGTTACAATTGTTGCAATACTTTGTCACACCGTATTTGCGCAGCGGTCTTACAAGCGCACTTTTTTTTTGAAAGATTCACTTTTTTTAATTGAAATAAAGATAACAGTAAAGTTAGCCCTTTTTTTTCTTCTATTGTGAAAGATAATGTTACACCGAATAAATTGATACCCAACATGTCACGCTTCAAAGTTGCGCCTGCTCGTGGAATGGCGACAATTTTTTAACCTTAAAAAAAAAAAAGAAAAATCTACAAGTTACATGCTTTGAGTTACAGAGGAGGTGGTCTAGGGCTAGAATTATTGCTCTCGCCCTAATGATCGTGGCGATACCTCCCATGTGTGGTTTGAACACCGTTTTCATATGCGGGCGCTGGTCATATGCGTTCACTTCTGCACACAAGCTTGGCAGGATGGGGCGCGTTAAAGATTTTTTTTTCTTCTTTTAATTTATCTTACCTTTTGATTTTTACACTTTTTTTTTTAAAGAAAAGGGTCACTTTTATTCCTATTACAAGGAATGTAAACATCCCTTGTAATAGAAAAAAAAAAAAAAAATATGACTATTGACACATACACTTAACAGAGAAGTCCAATTCTCTTTCCCACAATGAGCAACAGATGCAAAAATCTTTTTCCCCTTTGTTAGAAGGAAACAGCTGTCTAATGTCTCCTCTTTTGTAATTCACAGCCCTCTGAGATAGTTTGCTCCAGTAAACTTTTTTTCGCACTCCAAAGCATGAAAAGGGGAGGATGACCCCCTCCAGTTGTCAAGAGGCAGGTGACACGGCCTCCCAGCCTTTAAAATAGTCTGCTGCCTTGTGTGACACATCTGGACAAGAAGCAGTGTCAAACCACACAGGAAACCACTAATCCCACACCGAGGCAGGGAGCAGATGTAGGGATCGCCCAACACGATTGTGTAACTGCGCTCAGCGCAGAAGAAATGGATAATAAAAACCCCAAGACCAAAAAGAGCGTGATGTTAACCGAAGATAGCTGTGAATCAATTTCCGCATGTTAGTCAATTTCACCATGGAAATTATTAATGTTACTGTAATAAACCACACTAACAACTCATAATTTACAACGAGAACGATATCAAATCCTGTTGCGCTGCCCCATTTCACAAGATCCCAGATTATAAGCTCTAACTAGCAGGGCACTCTGATTCCTCCGGTATTGAATTGCAACTGTACTGTAGGACCTGTAACTAAGAATTATTTTAATAAATCGATAAGTTGGCAGATTCTCCCCCCCCCCCTCCGATTAATCGAAATGGTGTATAATTTATACTTTTTTTTTTTCCCCCCCTGGAACTGACCGCAGTGGTGTGAACTATGCCATTGTAAACCATATAACCTACTAACCATGCGTTTCTGATGCAGAAAAAAAAAAAAAAAAAAAAAAATGTAAAAAATTTAAAATGGAACACTGGACTGCATGTGGTGTGAACCAGTCCCAAGCCCTAGTTCACGCTGACTGTGGGTTTGAATCTGAGATTTCAAAAGACATCTGTGTTGGTTCATGCACAGATGTCTATTGAAATCACCCCTAAAGTCGCCAAAAGTAGTGTAGGAACTATTTTTTGGGAATCGGTGCAGGCGCCGCAAAGTCGCTGTCAGACGGTGCCATTGCCGACAATAGGCTCAGATTTGACATTGCCCCAATGTTAACGGGGCCAAGGGCTGGTTCACACCACAAAAATCCATTCTGGATGTGTTGCCGCTGGTCTTCTCCAATGACAAAATCCCTTTGACAAGCCATTAGTGAGCATTACTAGAAAATAGTGTAAAAAAAATTACCAAGCCACACAATACCCACAGAAGCCAGTTATGCCACGTACACACGAGCGGACTTTACGACAGACTTTCTGAATGAACGGACTTGCCTACACACAATCAACCAAAGTCCGTCGAATTCTAACGTGAT
Source organism: Lithobates septentrionalis (assembly GCA_037952835.1). Classification (NCBI taxonomy): domain Eukaryota; kingdom Metazoa; phylum Chordata; class Amphibia; order Anura; family Ranidae; genus Lithobates; species Lithobates septentrionalis. Next base: position 497,045 of record JBBDGP010002438.1, read on the forward strand.
GACGTACGACCGGACTAAAACAAGGAAGTTCATAGCCAGTAGCCAATAGCTGCCCTAGCGTGGCTTTTTGTCCGTCTAACTAGCATACAGACGAGCGGACTTTTCGACCGGACTCGAGTCCGTCTGATAGATTTGAAACATGTTTCAAATCTAAGTCCGTCCAACTTTTGAGAAAACAAAGTCCGCTGGAGCCCACACACATCGAATTGTCCGATGAAATCCCGTCCGCCGGGCAAAGTCTGCCGTAAAGTCCGATCGTGTGTACGCGGCATTAGAAGTAATCTTGTTGCTCCAACTTTTCTGAACCGGCAAGTATTCTTGTTTGCTAGAAGCCACAACCCAATTAAATGCTGTATGTCATACAAAGAGTTATCCTTGCAACATCCATGGTCTTCAGCACCCTGTAAATCTTATAAAGGTGCATCACATCCAACAGTTTTTGGCATTGTCATGCAATCCCACCAGCCCCGATGTAACGAGCTAGCAATATGCATAAAAGAAGCACATCTTTTACAACATTTTTGACTAATCTAAAGCTGGCCATAAAGGGGTAGAATTTCAAGTCATTTTTTTTTTTTTAAACGAAACTCTTAGGAAAATTTCTACAAAAATTCTCAGAAGATTCCTTTATCGTTAGAATGATTTGCTTTTAACATTTGATTTTGGAATTAGGGCTGAAACAACTAATCGATTAATCGACAACCAATCGATTATGAAATTAATCGATTACTATTTTCATAATCGATTAATCGGCCAGTAACATAATGGGGTTAAAAAAAACTAAAACGAGCCCTTTATAGTACAAAAAGAGCAAATAATCGCTACTATAGATGTTACTTTTACCGTTCTACAGTAAAAAATTAACCCCTTACAGTAGTCATTATCTGCTTTTTTTTTTTTTTTTGTTTGTACTAAGGGCTAATTTTAGTTTTTTTAACCCCATTATGTTACTAAAACGTCTTAGACCTGGTTCACATCTATGTGTTTTTTGGTGCTTTTTTGCAGCAGCAGTTCATTTACATGGTTTCCCATTGGACACGTTCACATCTATGCTTTTTTCAGCCGCTGCGTATTTGGAAAGGGTGAAGGACTTTTTTTTTTTTTTTTTTTTAACGCAAAAACGGTGCTTTTTTGGTTCAATATACTTCAATGGAGAAGCTGCAGGAAAGCATTTAATGCGTTTTTGCAGCAATTTGTGTTTTTTAATCTGCCCAACAACAAATTGGCCAAAAAAAATGCAAAATCGCAAATTGCAGCAAAATCACGTGCGCAAAAATCCAAACGCACAGCAAAAAGCACTGCAGAAATAGATCAAAAGCAAACTTCCTAGGTGCGTAGTGAGCATTATGCTGGCCACACCACACGGATCAATTTTCAGACTAGAATATTCAGACAAAAAAAATCTTTGTACATTCGATGAATGAAAGAATGTTGTTTGAAATTTTTACTTGTTTTTAGCATTCTGTTGTTAAAATGAATGTAATTTCTGAACGAAAACCACAAACACTGTCTGAAAATTCCTTTGACCAAGAAGTTTTCTATTTCCAAATTTTCCCGTCACTGTGGTTGAAAATGAACATCGATTTGACCCCACTAACGATTAGAAAATCAAAAGAACGTTCTTAAAATGACTTTTTTTGGAGGAAGACATTTGATCTCTGAGACTATCTGAGAATATTTATCAGATTCACCCTTTAATAGTATGTACAGTATCTCTCTTCTCTAACAGTTTATACAGTATATCTCCTCTAATAGTATATACAGTATATCTCTTCTGTCTGTTATTCTCAGAGTGGATTTGAGATTTTGCTCCCCAACTATATAGTTGGTTATTTACATTTACCACTGCATAGAGATATTTAAGAATAAATTGCCTTTTTTTTAAACTTTACATATTAACTAAATTATACGCCACACTTTTTTTTTAAGGTTATTAACCGATTAATCAACACAATAATCGGCCAACTAATCGATTATGAAAATAATCGTTAGTTGCAGCCCTATTTGGAATGAATGGACTTAAGCAAACGAAAACTACATACTGTTAGAAGCAGGATGGAAAACTAATTTCTTTGAATTTTCCTGTCACTGCAGTCAAAAACGAACTTCGATTTGACCCACTAATTATTAGAAAAACGAACTCGTTTAACCTATAAGAATTTTTGTTTGAAATGCTACCCCCCCCCCCCCCCATCTATGGCCAACGTAAAGTTTGGTTGTGGTCTTTGTCATGAGCAGAGGCTTCATGAATAAGCCCCGACACAAATAGTAATAACTCAGAAAAGGGAAGCGAATAGTCAAATGTTTTTGGCATTTTCTGTATTGTTCCTTAGCAAACCTACTGCATATCTAAGAATTTAAAAGTTATGATCCAAGCACTAGACCAGATCTCCAAATTACGGCCCTCCAGCTGTTGCTTAACTACACATCCCATGAGGCATTGTAAGACTCTGAAATTCAGACATGATGGGAATTGTAGTTCCTGAACAACTGGAGGGTCATAGTTTGGAGGCCCCTGCACTAGACAATCATTCTTCCTTCTTGTATATTAAACCTTGCCATGCACGTGTGGAATTTGCTTGTCTGCTGTATGAACAATAGAAAGATGGCTTGATCTCAAGTGGTGGGACAGGACGATGGACAAACACTTCATTGCCAAGACCGCCATAAACCATCTAGTCTATGTGGAGAAAAAAAAAAAAAAAAAAACCCGCACCCCAGGTTTAAAAAGTTAGTGGGAACATTTTTTTAATTTTAATTTCCAACAAAGTGTTCTGGCAGCACACACTTCACAAAGACGTGGACTGTATTTGATGAAGGGTCTCAAAAGCCACACAGCCATACAAAATGCCCACTCTGTCAGTACTTTCTGTCTTGGTGGTAAAACCAGAACATGCACCTCATACTACTGGAAAAAAAATAAAATAAAAATAAAATATCAATCATTAATAGTTTTTCCAAATTCCCCTTTAACATGATCGCTTATTTCAATCCCCACAAAATATTACCATCCCTTAAAACGATAAGCATAGCATGCCAGGATACAGATGGGTGAGAAACTGCCCCAATAACTTACCAGCCCATCTGGTTTCTGGCATCTGCAGGGCACAAGACAGGTTAACGGCAGGTCATCCCACCCGGGTCAGACCTCAGCATACGGTTCCTTGTTCATCCCCAACATCTCATCACAGGTCCACTACAACGTCCAGGCCTAGACCAGTTACTATATGAAATTACAGCAGCCAAATGCAACACTGATGACCATCTACAAGTCTACAGAATCCCCTGAGTAGCCTCTTCTCCGCTCATTAGCGGCTCAATGACCCCTTGACCTCCTATTGACGCCATCACCAATAATTACAGTTCACAACATATTCAAACACTTAACAGGACACAGTGCCCAAATTATAATATAATTAACTAGTTTATGTAAAACAGAAACCAGAATGAGTACATATGTAAAGGTTTCAGGAGAACACAGCGAATTTAAAAGAAAATCTGAACCTTTGCATTTGTGATTGTAAATATCTGGAATCAACTACTGTAATAATAATCCTGTGCAAATAAAGTGATCTTGCGTGGTAATTAAATAATAATCTTGCCATTTTGGCCAAATTCTAGGTTGTCAACTAAACTCTAAGGAAGGGAAGGAAAAGGGGGGACGGGGGGGCAAGGAAGAAGTCGACAAACAGCACTGAATAAAATTTACCGCCAACACCCAGTTAACATCAAGTCCACCAACCTCAACAGACCAACCATCATTTTGGTGCCAAAAGTCCAATAGCGTACAGTTACAAAGCCATTTAGAATTTTAAAAAAAATTTCCATCCAAAAAGGGAACCAAGATTTGGATAGAGAAGAAAAATGGTTAAAACCCTTGTTATAATTTTTATTGAGCTTGCATCACCATTGGTAGTGATCTCCCCTCAATTCCTATATGGTCAAAAACTAGATTTTTAGATATACCCTCAACATTTTAAGGCTTTTGGCATGCCTAAAGATCACACGGAATATGATATGGATGACAGGCTTACACATTTCAGCTAAAGTTCTGCTTTCTACATAGTGCCTCTCCACCTTCCTAATCTCAATATACCTATCCTCGTCACAATACAGGGAGACACCATGGGAGCGTCAAGTGTGTCCCAAAGCCCACCACATGTCAGAGTATTGGAATACCTTGGGTTTCGAAAATTCCACTGGAAGGACTGAGGACATCCTTCATGAGAACTGTGTGGAAGATTGGAGAAAGCCAACTGTATTTTCTAACCTTTATCACAGGTAGTTTTGGAGCCTTAAAACCTTAATACAAAAACCTTTGGCGGGGCAATGTAATAAGCAGACCTTGACTTTTAGAACTCGTTCACACCACAGCAATCTGTTGATGGGCCGTTGAGGCACATTAATCATTCAATGAAGTCCATTATTGGAGAAGGGGGGGGGGGGGGGGGGGGGGGGGAGACACTAATGGCTGCCAATAAGTTCATGATGATATTTAAAAAAAAAAAAAAGTATAATATTTATATTATATATATATATATATATATATATATATATATATATATATATATATATATATATATATATATATATATATATATATATATATATATATATATATATATATATTCAAATAAAAACTTGTAATTGCTTGCTATGCTTCATAGACCATTTATATACCCCTAATGAGCATGATCCAATACACCACTAGCATTGCTGTTAGCCAAAGTATAATTGGAATGTGACCCATGTTGTTAGATTTCAAACAGATGACACCACCATTGAGCTTCACCCCCGACTTGATCAAACATAGTTGCATGAAATTTAGGGTTAGGGCTAATTAAAATTTGCATTAAAAAAAATAAAAAATACACATACAGCAAAAAAAAAAAAAAAAAAATTCCAATAATCAATTGCAATTTAAAAAATTAAATATATTAAAAAAAAAAAAAAAAAAAAAAAAAAATTATACTAAAATCAATTGCAATTTAAAAAATTAAATATTTAAAAATTTGCATTTTTTCCCTCACATATGCTCATTATGGGATCCATAGTAAAAGCACCGAAATTAAGGTAGATACAAGTACACTGCTGCTCTCTTAGCTGCTGCTACTTACTCTGGTCTCACAGGATGGCTCAAAGTTAAATACTGTTTTTTGGGCTTTGGGGTCCTATGATGCTATCTTAAATAAAACGTTCCTAGACGCAAACGCGGCATGCAAATGCCGCAAACCGTGCATTTTTAAACGCCGGTTTGAAGCTGTAAAAAAGATTTGTTCAGAGGAGGTTGCCTTAGCGTCCCATGTACATTAAGCCTAATGCACCTAGAACAATTTACAGTGAGTACCTTTGTAGTTACGGGGAAGATTTCAATAAGAAAAAAGGAAAGCCCCACTAATATACTGCAAAGGCCAGCAGAGAAGGTATCTAGACATCATGAAACAAGGGCAGTTATTCTTCAACCTAAGACAATGGGCAGAGTCATACAAATCCATCCTTTATTTCGCCATTGGCAGCTGTGCTGCTCACAGCCCAACTATGGAGCCATTTATTCCAGCACGTGTACAGCTGTGTCGGGTCTGTTAGAGCCATCAATGCATGCAATGGAAACCATGACTTCTACGGAGCAGTCAGTCAACTAACCAACATCCACGGCATGAAACTGATATTACCATAACACCCCAAATCCCAACTTGTTCCCCTTCATTTTAGGAAGGGCACAAAATGAATTCAAATGTTCAAAAGAATTTTACAAGTCAAGTGTAGAAATTAGATAAAAGGCAAAAACAGCGGACATTTAGGGTACATTCAGACCCTGGCGTCCTGGTGAATTGCATTACCGTACATCACATTAAGGCAGCACGCTCAAATGAATGGGTGGCTGACAATTCAAAAATTGACATGCAACGTTTTTTTGGCAAGGTGGTGTACCACAATCCACAGAAGTGTGCTACCACGTGTGTTAGAGCTGTACTGCCTTGGGGAGTTAGGGTGCCAACACGTTTCTGCACGTAACAGGAGATGTGGTAACCCGTCCGGCTGAAAAGTTTGTTCTCCCGTCTCCTGCTAACACTTTAGTTTTGGATGGATAAGAGAAGCGATAGAACTTCCGTCTTACCTTGTTGGGGAGATTTCCATTCACTTCCAGTCCAAGAGGCAACAGAAAGACATGTTTAGCACATCTACAATTCCCCCAAAAGACACATGCAGCAAAAGCGAGGTCAGGAAACACACCGGCCCTTTCCGTTATTACAGTTACAAGGCAGAATACCACCAGTGTGTTTATCCATCACCCTCCAGTCTGATCATCAACTCCTTCTGAGAAAAGTACCAGCTGCTGCCTTTACTCCAAGTACTGAAACCTCTGGATAAAAACAAGAGCCATGCAACAATTACTTTCAGAAGGAGATGCTGGCAACCGGCTTCACAGATTTTGGTAAAGCAGCAACAAGATTTCACCAACAGGTGCCACTAGAGGTGATATGAAATTGCAGCCAAAAAAAGGAAAAGTAACAACGCCTCACTGTACATCAAAACAGAATATTCATTTTGAATGAGGAAACCGTGCATCTTTCAAATGGGTGGCACTCTACTGCCCCACTAATTTAAATTTGAAAAGGGGGGGGGGGGGGGGAATTTTGCCTTGACATACTGTGCTGTAACCACAAGCCTTGAAGCATGGCCCTACTGACCTTAATGGGCGAGTCTGACAGGTGATGCTGCCTGTCAAACTTGGCAAGACAAGTTAGATTCGTCATGCCCACAAAGTAAAGTTTCGCAGACCCCTTTGGTGGCCAGGTTTGCTTGTAGAGGGGAGATAAATGTGACCCACCCACCTGTTTTTACCACCACTAAGCTGCCTAGATGTGTAGGGGTTCTATTCAAAATTAAAGCGGACCTTCAGTCGTTTTTTTCAACTTTCCTCTAATAATTCTTCTGCCCTTGTTGATTAAATCTTTGGATAGTAAATTCCTTACACAGCCCACTTCCTGTTTGTCTGGTAATAAGCCTAGGCTTATGATATCATGCACAGCTCTCTCCAGGAAAGGAGGGGGGGGGGGGGGGGGGAGAGATGAGTTATAAGAGGGCCAATGAGAGCTGGAGGTGTGCCTCTCTAAATCCAGGAAGTAGCTTCAGCTGCCCACAGTTAAAATGATTGCAGCCAGACTCAGGTGGAGGGAGATTTCTGCAGCATATTTGGCAAGTAATATATATATATGTAGCGGCTACATAGACACAGTCGCTGCTCTCAATTCTGACATCTGTGCAAGTGTATGGCCTTATTGTACTTTACCCCAACAAGACAGCATGCATGGGCGCTCAGCCTATCGTGTTGTGGTAAAGCACAAAGGGGCCTCGTTCACATGGTGCACACTATAGCGTACTCATGCAGAACCAGGTTTACCAGCACAGCTATGCACAGGTTTTCCCATGCATTCCATACCACTGATGTCAACTGAGACACAGTAGCTGCAGACACTGCTCCCGATTTTGAAATACGCGCAAGTCCCCGAATGCAGACAGTGTGCGCCTGCGTGGATGTGCACGGATTTCAAAATTATGAGCAGCGTCCGTGTCCACGCAGCTACTACGTCCCAACTGACAGTGCAACTGCCTGCACAAACACCTGTTCATCCCCCTGCTTTTAAACATGGTCCTGCATGGGCGTTTGCTGTAGTACGCCCCATGTGAATGAGGCCTTCTTGTACTTTACCACAACACAGCAACAAAAGAACCAAGTGCAATATCTATGGCAACCAGTCAGAATCCATCATTCATTTATCTTTGGTAAATTCTGGCTGGTTGCCATGGGTGGCTGACCTTTGATATTGGCGCTTTGTACACCAGCAAAGCTCACTACATTACTGGATAGGCAGACCACACAATTTTATCTTAGAATCCCAAGTAAAGTGAAAAATACAGAAAAGTTCCCCGCTGAGGTAAATAAAAAAAAGCCATGAAGAACGTTATTGCTGAAGAACATTTTGAAGAAAGAAACATTTTAGTTGCCTCTGACAACCAAATGTTGTCTTTTAGGTTCATGTATAATCTTTCTAGTTGCCCTGGGTAACAAGCTCCATTCTTTGAGGCCCTCACTACTACTACAAGGCCCGAGTGACATCACTGGGCCCCCAAATACTGGCCAAGCCTGCAAGATGATTCTCGATCTGTCTACAATGTCAGGGCCCCTCTCTATACATATCAAGCCTCTTTAAAAATGCAGTTGCACAATGTGTGTGAAAGGTGACAGAAGACCCCGGCAGGGATCAGTTTGCAGTAAACAGCCACAGGTTTTCCATACATCACACAGCGTTACGTGTTTACATCCCTCGGCGTGCCAGGACATGGCACCTGGTTGAACTGGTTAGAGAATGAACATGAGGTGTATTCCCATAAAAACTGTTCCCGACACATTCTGTTAGACCTAAGAGCCATTATTGTACAGGCCCCGCCACTCCAATGTGTCACCAAAGCCAGCAACGAAGCAGGTGAGAAAGCAGCCAGGTGTGTACCAGTCCTGTGATTGCAGAACAAGCTCATTTTTTATAAGTTTGACAAGTCTCCATAAGTTTGGTATTACCAGATGAAGGACAGACACTAGGGGCCACGTCACAAAACTCTGATAATATTGTGCAATCACTAACCATTCATTCGCCCCCGCTTGTCCTATGAGGCTGCAGGACCCGTGACCCTCTGTCTGGACAGTGCCAATTGGCCCTGTGCTGATCACATGCACTCTCCAGCAATACACAATCTGAGCATGTGCAGAGTGTCCCCAAAGCTCTGTTTCATCAGCAGATAGACTGGGGACTGTAGAAGAAGGGGCGGATCGGAAGAGACAGGATCAAACAGCCTTTTTACACAAAGCAGAGGATTAACCTCTTAGGTTCCACAGCGAGTATATCAAACATGCTTTACTGCATATATAGACCGATTTTACTGTTGTGGGTTTAGTAACACTTTAATGACTATAGAGCTTTTAGATCTGCTGGAGATGCGTTTTAATGCTTCAGAGTGTAATTGGCTACCATGGACCGGCCATCTAAGGCATTAAACAGATCACTCTTTTCTCAGCCACATTATTTCCTTTACAAGTCTGCAAATGAAATTCAAAACAAGTTACCAATTTAAAAGCCTGGAACGCCAATATGGCCATGATGGCTTTGAAGTCATGACTATGTGAAATTCAATTGAAGAGCGCTAATGAGCATTTTACAACCAGATTTAAAGCTCTTCGTCTACAGACCGGAGTGTGAGAGAACGCTGGGGGAGAAGTTCAACATTTACTGGTCCTGGGGCCCCTAATTAAATGACAAGTCTGGGGGATCACAAAGGTTTGATGGCACTGCAACACAAAGGATTCTGGGAAGTCAAACAACAAAGACCAAGAGAGTCTGCACAAATGTGTCACGTAAAAAAACTTCACATCCTGGCGGGGGTTAAAGGGCAATTACAATTTGAAAGTATAAACTAAAAAGGCATAACTTTTTTATTTTTGGACAGAGTGGAGAGGGATTAGATCACCCGTCAGTTTTTATTGCCGTCTGTGTCCCCGTTGGGGAGGAGATTCACCCTCTTTGTCGTGGTGACATCTCCGAGAGTGAAAGTCAAAGAAATGTCCAAATTTTGGGTTGTCTCAACAAAAAGGGCCTAGAGGAGAGATCTTCCAGTGGGGGAAATTTCTGGTGACAACCAGGGATTGCCTCTCATTTCCAGTTTTTGGCTATGGGACAGGACTGAAAGATGTTTGCCTTATAGTTCTGCTTTAAAAGTTGAGGGACCCTTTTATAGGTCATATACCCATGTTCTGTTCAGCTTAGTGTGGTCTATAGTCTTCTGTAACTTAAAGAGGAGCTCCGGTCAAAAAATAAATAAAAATCTCAAGTCAGCAGCTACAAAATACACTAGCTGGTGACTTAATATAAGGACACTTGCCTGTCCAGGGATCCCGCAAAGTAGGCACCTGACCCGATTTGTCAATCGGCTTTGGGTGCACGCGCCAGCATTGTAAGTAAGGGAAACCGGCAGTGAAGCCTTCAGGCTTCACACCTTGGTTTCCTACTGCAAGTCGCGCTTTCTAAATGGTCCTGCCGTCTTCTGGGGCCCGTGTGTCCCAGAAGGAAGCGGGGGAAAAAAGGAGGGGCCCAAAATGTTGTACATTGCTTATCGTACCAGGAAGTGGGTACACCTCAAAACTAGGTACCCCCCCCCAAAAAAAAGTGGCATATGTGGCAGTGGGGGTGGTTGCACGGTTAAAAACGAGCAGAGGTTCCCCTTTTGGGTGGAGCTCCCCTTTAAAGTGGAACTAAAGTCTCCACTCTCACTTGTCCAACAGTCCTAAACCGGCATCTTCTTCCGACAGTCTTCGGGACTCATTGGTCGGCGGGGCATGTCGTCACTCCTGCATATGCTCAGGCAGTGCCCGAGGAAATGGCGAGCAGGCAGGTAGGGGCATTTTTCTGCAGAAGAGACAGTCTATGGGGGGGGGGGGGGGGGTCGGGGGGATTTACTAAAATTGGTGCACACAGAATCTGATGCAGCCGTGCATAGTAACCAATCAGCTTCTATCTTTAGCTTTGAAAATAAGGCCTCATGCACACTGGACGTTAAAACAACGTTAAAAAAAAAAAAAAAAAAAAAAAAAAAAGCCAGTAGCTTTGCAGTGAGTTTTTAAAAGTTTTCAAAGTTTTTTCAATAGCGTTTTCCCGCGTCTGAAGCCAAAGACAGCTGCTGTAAAAACGTCCAAAAAACGTCCAGTGTGCATGAGGTCTAAAACCTAGAAGCCGATTGGCTACCATGCACAGCTATACCAGTCTCTGTGTGCACCAGTTTTATTAAATATCCCCCTAGGTCTCTTTTGCAGAAAAAGCCTGCTCGCAGGTTTATACAACAGAACTTCAGTCCTGCCCTAGTCCCAGTTGCCACACTACTGGGATAAGGATGTAGGCGATAAGGAGCATGCATGAAACAAAGCTCACGACGTCATGCGTTTCATTGTACGCATGCGCCATACAACAGCACCGGGATCTATTAAGAGAAAAAGAAACCCTTGAGTTCTTGGAGAAAAGCTTTTATTCCTCCTGCCAATTCATACAATTATTTACAGCACATGCGCAAAATGAAGCGCATGACATCATGCACTTCATTATTTCACTCATGCGCAGTATAACAATACTGTGAGAGCATACAGTTTAGGTATGGGATTTCCCTGAAGGCAACGATGTTGCCTTTCTAGGGTGCATCTGGGCAACGTCACCACCATCTTCAAGGGAACAAGGAGGTAGAGGAAAAAAAAAAAAAAAAAAAAAAACACCCCACACCACCACAATTTTTTTTTTTTTTTTTTAAATAAAAACCCAAAAAAAAAAAGTTAGGCGATTCCACATCAGCATGTAGATATGCACATAGCAAATTCAGGAAGGGGGTGGTGTTCTACTGCATACTGCTTGTATAAAAAGGAAAAAAAAAAATATAAAAGGATTTCTAGGGACACTCAGGGTGCACACTATCAGATCCCCAGACAACAAAAAATCCTGCATGAACCCATAAGGTAACTGGTTCCCTCTAGAAGTAGAAGCCCTCCTCTTATTGGTCAGAGCCGCTCACCAATTCCTGTGCCTGTATGCCACCGGGTCAACCGGCCACCTTCAGGCAAGGGCCAGGAACATTTACCTGTTCTACTACCTTCACCACCAAGATATTAGGTCAGGTCTTTTTAAAGTTGTCCACAAACAAGACTAGCAACCAGATTGAGCAAGGATCACCTGATGCCTACAGACACCTTAAATTAGAACCCCAGCATTCCTATCACTGCAAATAGCTCACCTGGGCCAAGCTGGCCATTACACCAATTACCCTACAAGAAAATAGAAGAAGTGTAAACAGAGCAAATGGAAGATTTATATTTAAATACCAAATGGCCGCAATTAGCCTGAGAATGACAAGCCTGACCAATAGTCATGGTAAGTGACGTATGCCCCCCCCCCCCAGGTATTACACCTCCATTAGCACAAATACCTGTTGACTACCTGTGAACGGCACGCCACCAAACTCATTAACATGTAAATCTCACCTTCTGGAAAGCATTGTTTGTTTCCAGGAAGATTATCCAACCCTGCTATATCCATATGAAAGCCAAAGTCAACCAGACCCCCCCCAGGTGTTTACATGAAAGGCAGGAACCACCCCCCCCCCCCCCCCCCCAGGACATGTGCCGACCAGCAGCCATCAAACAGAAGCTGCACTTCATGTCCTTTACTGCAATCACATGAGTCGCTTATCTCCCAAGCAGCCGATAAGGAGCCAGGAGGGGGGTCATCCACTCTGAAGGACTTTCCTGTATTTGCTTTTCCGAATGGTTGTCCAAGTGTACGAAAATTTAAAGTAGAACTATAGCTTTTTTTTGTTTTTGTGAACAGGAAGGTTTTTTCCCTTGCAGAAGAGATGTACAGCCATGGCCAAAAGTATTAAGAATGACAAATATTACTTTTCACAAAATCTGCGGCTTCAGCGTTTAGATTTTTGTCAGATGTTACTATGGTATACTGAAGATTAATTACAAGCATTTCGTAAGTGTCAAAGGCTTTTCTTGACAATTACATAAAGTTTATGCAGAGTCAATATTTGCAGCGTTGACCCTTCTTTTTCCAAGACCTCTGCAATTCGCCCTGGCATGCTGTCAATCAACTTCTGGGCCACATCCTGACTGATGGCAGCCCATTCTTGCTTTATCAATGCTTGGAATTTGTCAGAATTTGTGGAGGTTTTTGTTCTCCCGCCTCTTGAGGATTGACCACAAGTTCTCAATGGGATTAAGGTCTGGGGAGTTTCCTGGTCATGGACCCAAAACTTTCAATAATTTTGTTCCCCAAGCCACTTAGTTATCACTTTTACCTTATGGCAAGGTGCTCCATCATGCTGGAAAAAGGCATTGTTCCTCACCAAACTGTGCTTGGATGGTTGGGAAAAGTTGCTCTCCAAGGTTGTTTTTGTACCATTCTTTATTCATGGTTGTGTTCTTAGGCAAAATTGTGAGTGAGCCCACTCCCTTGGCTGAGAAGCAACCCCACACATGAATGGTCTCAGGATGCTTTACTGTTGGCACGACACAGGACTGGTGGTAGCGCTCAACTTTTCTTCGCCGGACAAGGTTTTTCTCCGGATACCCCAAACAATTGGAAAAGAGTTCAGAGAAAATGACTT